>JARHVA010003010.1:1027500-1360000 GCA_037957365.1 Torreya grandis | reverse complement strand
TGATAGAAGATCAATAGACTGTGTTGCATCATGCAAGTCAAAATCTATGATATGAGAGAAGTCAAGAAGTCATCAAGATTTATAGGACCAATGAGAGCAAAGATAGTTTGGCACAATTTGATTGGCTTGAGCTAATATCGATGACAAATGAAAATAAAGGTCGAGAAGCCAAGGGTAATTTTTGACCAAGGCAAATAGGTATTATAGGGTCATCTTGCTACCATTGAATCTTGATATAATGCCACAAAAAGGACACAATGATGCAATCAGGTATAAATAACATAAAGGGACTGCCATTAAGGCTAAATATGGACCTTTGGCTTGAGGGTTTATGTCATAAAAAGACCTTCTTATGACTGTGTTTACCATTGTTAGAAGGAGTTATAATTTTAAAGGGTGCCATGAAGGCATACATATAGACCCCATGGTTTCATCTTCAGAACCAACTACATCAAAAGGACACCTTCTCTCCACTATGCATGTCACTACAAATAAGTAGGAGTAATTAACAATAAGACATGATTCTAATAGACTAGTCTAGTTATTGTAACTACATGGATGGCAGAACCCAACTCAGAACAACTTGACCCTACCATTACAACAATAAGGAACATCAATGTAACTATGTAACCACTTAAAGTATCCCAAATCAATCAAAATGGTTTGAATTAGCATAATTTGTGGAGGTAGTTATAACTACATTTAAAATGAAATTGAGCTCATTTGATTCCCCTTTGAGCACCAAAACTCCCTCTTTCTTACTTCCTTTCTTCTATAAATATAGCCTTTGAGCTATTATTGAGCATCCCTCAGGCTGGTGTGACTAGATTCTTCCAAAAACTATATTATGCAACTCTTGGAGTAATGAGAAAGGCACTTTTGCAGTGTTTTGTCAATTTGTTTTAGGATTATTGTGTTTGCTTGATATTTAAAGTGATATAATCCTCCCTTTGTAAATTCTAAGCTCAACTTAAATGCTAGCAACTTTCTTTGTAGCTCATATAGTATGTCTTAGTGTTGATCTCTTAAGGATATAGTGGACTACTGAATGTAAGTGTTTTCAACCAGACCTTACTTTCATTGCTCTCTAGTCTTATTGCATCAAAATGACCTCTATATGAAATATTGTTGCTTAGAAATTATAGTAGACAATGCATTAGCTCCTTTCATAGTCTATTAGTGTGTTAAAGAATCCAAGACTAAGAGTGGATATGACAAATTCATGGTGCATCACCACAAGATAGATAGGTTTACTTTATGAAATTTCTTGACTCTTTTCATCCCAACCAATTTTAGGTTTTAAAAATAGAGGGCCAAATTATTAAATCTGAGGAGCTAACCTCATTAAAAACCCTAGAGGTCTAACCCTATTATAGGATACCTATAGCTGAGGGTCATTACCCTGTTGAGCTAGATTTGGGTAAAGGACCTAAACAATCCCTTGCCCAACTAGGGTGCAATCTATATCCCCAATAGGTTTTGTGGAGGTCTTGGTTGAATGTATAGAGGTGTTGGTTGCTAAGTGGGTGGAGGTAAATAGATAGTTAGTGTTTGCATCGTCTGAACATGTCATGATTTAGTGACCCCATTACCAACAACATTCTTGTTACAGTTGTAGATTTTAGGTCTCTCATTATTTTTAGCTTGAGGTGATGTTAAAGCTAGTATTTGAATTAGGTTATAATTATGGTTTTGGCCTTGGTTCTAGTTCTGGTTATGTTGGCCTTGATACTGATTCTAGCTTTGATTAAAAAAGGATAAATTGATTATCCCTTATTCAATTTGTATTCCTTAAATTATAACCTCTTCAAATGTATGAGCACATTGAAACTTGAGATGGTAAGATATCTTGATGTGTAGGCTCCTAGTAAATATTGTGGCCAACTATTTATTTGGTAGTTGTGAGTAAATCAACTCGCTAATTCTCTCCAACATTGCAAGTATGCTGTGAAGCTTTTACCAGTCTTTTTTTTGGCTTGGCCCAAATACAAAATAGTAATATCATGCTTGAGATTATATGAAATTTTTTGTATGAACTTCTCTAAAATATTATTAAAGTTAGGTACAGAATTATTTAGCAATTTCAAAAGCCATTCTAAGGCTTGTCTAGCTAGACTCCTTGGAAAGAGTAGAAGTAGGTATATGTCACTATATTCCACTAACTGGTATGCAAAAAATAATTCTTTTAAATACTCTTTAGGGTCACCTTTTCCCTTATATTTATCAAATTTAGGTAGCTCATAACCCAATAGAAATGGTATGTGTAGATAATCCATATTGAATGGATAAGAGAATATTTCATCCAGTTTGAATTTATTTGTTTGTTTTCCAATTTGTATAGCTTGAATTGCATCTTTTATCTACTATAAATATTGGGAAAATAAATTAGATGGAGTGGTCTATTGATATTGAGGTTGCATGGTCAAAGGTCAATTACTTTGACTAGGGTAGGTATATTGTGGAATACTGGTCAAATTGGATGAACGACCAAGTATAGGCATCCTTGCATTAGGATTATACTATGAATATAGAATACACTGCTATTAAAATAGATTTTGGTTTAGATTGAGTACATAAACTTGGATAGAGAATCATGGATGTGGTAATGGAATTTGGATCTATGGAATGTGTTGGTATTGCTAGGTTTGGGAGGGAACTTGATGCCTACTCATCAAACCTTGTTGTATATAGGGAACATGTTATTGATTAAAACCCTACTATTGAAGGTGTTGGTAGTTGGATCTTTGTTGCATGTGCAATACCTATTGGGTGAAAGGCAATTGTTGCTTATCACTTGGTACCTACTTTACATAAGAAACGTATTGTTGGGTGAATGCTTATTGTTGGATTGACACTTAATATTAGTTAGGCACTTGTTGGAGGTTTGGCATTTATTTTTGTTGAATAACTGACACTTTTTGACCAATGGAAACATGTTGTGGGTTAGGAAAAAAATATGATTATTGAGGCATATTAGTTTATGCTTATTATGGTGGAACATTTATTGCCCCCTATTGAGGTGTTGTAGTGTTTTGCACTTATTGAGGTGGTAAATTAGTCTGTTGTTGGCTCATTTCCCCTATTTGACATTTAAAGAAGTAATTAGTTGAGGAGTGGAGGCTGCTTGTTGATTTTGGAAAATAGGTGTACCTATCACCTATTATTTCAATCCATTCATGGCATTATTTTGAGGAATATGATGCATGTTGTTTAGTATCAAATTAGACCCACTTTGGTTTAAATTGGAATGCACTTGCATGCTATCCATAAAATTTTGAGTGAGGTATTTCATTTGAGTTGTAATCTCTTTAGTCAAAATAGGGACATTAAACATGTCACCTATTGGGGATCAACCAATAATAGATTACACTTATGAAAGCAATAAACTGCAAAATTAAATTAGATAGATAAGTAACTAGAATCAAATAATAGCAATGAACAAGAGATACAAGAAACCACCCTGAAAACTTGTATTAAAACTCTTTACAAAAGGAATACAATTGAAGAAACTTCTTTCTTCCACACCTCTCTCAGATGCACAAGATCTCTCTCTAGATCTCTATCCCTTAAGAGCTCTCTCTCTCTCAAGTACAATCAATTCCAACAACCTGGATTGATACAACTCTGTACTATTCTTCAACATTCACATACAATGAACTACTACAATAATCACACTAAGCTAAGAAGATCTAATTCTACATATAGAATTCAGAAACTTGAGCATGCACTTACAACCAACAGTTAAGCCTCTTGAACAAGGGCTCTAAAAATAATCTTAATAATAATAGAAATGGGAACTTAAGACTAAGACTTAAACTCATCGTGCAAACACTCGCTTCTGTCCTCGAAAATAGCATTTTGGACGCACAGGTAACCGATGCCGGTTCCTGCTGCTTGCTTGTGACCGACGTCGGCCGATCCTTTACCGACACCGGCATCTCTTCAACTGTGCCTGACCGATGTCGGTCGCTCCTGACTGACACTGGTGACTGTGTAGACCTGCAACTTTGTAATGTGCTCATATGTGAAGTTTTTAGGCTCCACACCTTAACAATCTCCCACTTGGAGATAAAAAACTGCACCAGTACCTGTACAGCAACATCTTCTAGCTCCTCCATCTTCAACTCAATCATGAAGACCAACAAAATTTGAATGAAGATTCAACTTCTCCTTTGTAACCAGCTTGGTTAACATATCAGCAAGATTCCTATCTGTATGGATCTTCTCCAGCTTCAAATCACCATCTTCCAATACCTACCGTATGAAGTGGTACCTTAGCTGTATGTGCTTGGTTCTTGAATGAAAGGCTGAGTTCTTAGCCAAATGGATTGCACTCTGACTGTCACTATACAATTTGCAACTTCCATGCTCCCTTCCAAGCTCTTCCATGAATCGTGTCATCCATATCATCTCTTTGCTAGCTTCTGTGGCTGTAATGTACTCTGCTTCTGTAGTTGATAAGGCAACCACCTACAGTGAAAACATAACATGTAGTGCTCCTCCTGCCATCCAAATCACCTGCCATATCTGAATCTACATAACCATGTAGAGAAGTATCTGAACCTCCATAGCACAAGTGCCTACTACTGGTTCCCCTCAGATATCTAAGGATCCACTGAACTGCTTTCCAATGTTCCTTACCTGGATTGGCCATATACTTACTTATAACTCCCACTGCTTGGGTAATATCCGGTCTAGTACACACCATTGCATACATCAAACTTTCTACTGTGGAAGAATATGGAACCTTACTCATGTACTCTACCTCATCATGTGAATTAGGACATTGTTCTTTACTCAACTTAAAATGTCCAGCCAAAGGTGTGCTTACCGGTTTAACATCCTGCATATTGAACCATTTCAACGCCTTGTCCACATAATCTTCTTGAGACAATATCAACCTGTGATTTTTCCTGTCTCTCTTAATGCTCATGCCAAGGATTTTCTTTGCTGCTCCCAAATCCTTCATAGCAAACGTTTGAGCTAATTTCACCTTAAGCTCAGAGATATCCTGCATGTGTGATCCTGCAACTAGCATATCATCTACATACAATAATAGAATAATATATCTACCATTATCCAATCTCTTAAAATATACACAATGGTCAGATTGACACCTACTGTAGCCATGCTCAGTCATAAACCTATCAAATTTCAAATACCATTGCCTAGGAGCTTGCTTGAGGCCATACAAGCTTTTCTTCAATCTACACACTAACTTCTCCTTACCTTTGACCTCAAATCCTTCTGGCTGTTCCATATAGATTTCATCATCCAAATCTCCATGAAGAAATGCTATCTTAACATCTAGCTTCTCAAGATGCAAGTCCTCAACAGCAACCAAAGACAGTACAATCCGTATAGAAGTCATTTTAACAACAGGAGAAAAAATCTCACCAAAATCAATACCTGGATTTTGTGCAAATCCTTTCACTACCAATCTGGCCTTATATCTCATCTATCCATTCTCACCTTCTTTCAACCTATAGGTCCATCTGTTCTTCAGTGTTCTTTTACTAGCTGGCAATTCAACCAAATCCCATGTTTGGTTCTCTTTTAAGGACTCCATCTCCTAAACCATGCCACGCTCCCACTGACTCTTGGACTCCACCTGTATTGCTTCTTTAAAACTCTCTAGTTCTCCACCATTAGTTAGCAATAAATAAAATAATGAAGGTGAATATCTAATTGGAGGCTTACTTACCCTTTCAGACCTCCTGATGGGTGTTTGAGACTCGTTCACAACACGCTGTCCACCCAAATTCTCTGACAGTGACCGACCTCAATCACCTCCAGACCTGTTACTGGCCGACACTGGTTTTGCCTGACTGACGTCGGTTCCTGTCCTACCGACATCGGTCTCTGTATGACCGACCTCGATTTCTGTTCTGTCGACACCGGTTCTTAAACTGCCGACGTTGGTCTCTGTGTTTTCTTGCAAGTGATTATTTATTTTTCCCACAAGCTCATTTTAGACCGTCACCTCATCCAATTCAGTATTACTCTACCCAGATTGATTCAGCTTCTTTAGCTGATCACTATACATCACTTTTTCATTGAAAACAACGTCACAGCTCCTAATTACCTTATTAGTTCCTAGATTCCAAAATTTGAAACCAAAATCATCTGAGCCATAGCCAATAAATGTGCACCTCATAGACTTAGCATCGAGCTTCTTTCTATTTTCATTATCTATGTGCACAAAGGCTTCACAACCAAAAACTTTGAGAAAAGAGAGATCTAACTTTTTACCTGTCCAAGCCTCTTTTGGAATCCCACCATCTAGAGCTGTAGAGGGTCCTCTGTTAATCAGGTACACTGCAGTGTCAACAGCTTCTGCCCAAAACTCTAAAGGCAAACCAACATGCAATCTCATACATCTTGCACGCTCCATGATTGTTCTATTCATCCTTTTAGCAATACCATTCTACTGAGGTGTTCTTGGAACTATCCTTTGCCTACGGATTCCATGCATGTAACAATACCAGTTGAACTTATAACTGTAGAACTCTCCACCATTGTCTGATCTCAGGCACTTTAATCTTTTCCTTGTTTCATTCTCAAGCATAGCTTTCCATATCTTAAAAGTCTCAAATACATCAGATTTATTCTTAATACAGTAGATCCATACCTTTCTTGTAGCATCGTCTATGAATGAAACGTAGTACTATGATCCTCCAATAGAAGCCACCTGAGCTAGTCCCCACACATCTGTGTGAACAAGCTACAACTTATGCTTCTTCTTTGTAGACCCAGTCTTGAGAAAACTAACCCTTTTCTATTTTCCAAATACACAGTGCTCACAAAATTCTAGATCCATACTTTTCAAATCTGAAAGCATACCTTTAGACTTAAGAATTGACATCCCCTTCTCACTCATGTGGCCAAGCCTAGAGTGCCACAATTTTGCATCCACATTTGAAGTAGATAATACAGAAGGAGAATTGTTAGTAACACAATTACACAAATAGAGAGTACCTACTCTCTTACCTCTGGCCATAACAAGTGCACCCTTGGTCACCTTCCAAGATTCTGCTGTGAGAGTTACTGTACAACCCTCATCCCCTAACTTTCTTGCAAAAATCAAATTTCTCTTCAAGCTAGGAACATGCATAACTTCTCTCAACACCCATGTGTTGCCATTCTGCATTTTCAGCTGCACTTTACCTTTGCCAATAATTTTACAGGGTTCATCATCCCCTAGATATACTATTCCAAAATCTCCATGGATATAGTCACAAAAATATTCCCTATTAGGGGTAGCATGAAAAGATGCACCATAATCTAACACCCAAGATTCTATATTATTATGCAAAGAGAATATTAAAGCATCTTGTGCAATACCTACAACCTTGGCTTCTTCTTTTCCTTCGTGCTGATTGTCCTCCTTAGGCTTTGACCAGCAATCTCTGCTTATGTGTCCCATCTTTCCACAATTCCAGCATTGTGGCCTTCTGCCATTTCTGGATTTAGATCTACCTTTCCCCTTAGACTTGGATCTTGATCTCCCTTTCTTACTCTTCTCTTTTTGCCTCCCCCTGCTCTCAAAACTTAAAGCGTTCCCAGATGTCTCTTCTATGCTTTTCCTATGAATTTCCTCATTCAAGATAACACTAACAACATCCTCTACTTTTAAAATATTTGATGCAGATGCAGTATTGCTAACTGCCATTACTAAGCTATGCCAGCTTTCAAGCAAAGAACATAATATTAAAAGAGCTTTTATTTCATCATAAAATACAATTTTGACGGAACTTAATTGATTTACAATACCATGGAAATCATTTAGGTGATTAGATACAGATCCACCTTCCTGCATATGCAAATTGAATAGCTGCTTCATAAGATGTACCTTATTAGAAGCTGAGGGTTTTTCATACAAATTCACTAGAGTATTCATCAACTCTACCGTTGTCTTTGCCTGTGATAAATTAGATATCACAGTAGATGCAAAACTCAGTCTTATAGACCCCAGAGCCTTTCTGTCAAGAACTTCCCATTCTTCATCCTCCATGTCTATGGGCTTCTTTGCAATCCCACCTAACGGTAAGTATAAATCCTTCTAATACAGATAGTCCTCTATTTGCATTCTCCAATGTTGATAGTTTTTTCCATTGAACTTCTCCATTCTCAGTTTACTTTCATCTGCCATTGCTTCTCCCACTCAAACATAAATCCTTGCAGAAACTCCTGTGAGCAACCTGTAATCAATACACACTACACAGATCTGAACTGCCTGTTAGTGAACCTGAGCTTTGATACCAATTATTGGATATCAAACTCTAAACCTACAACCAAGGCTCTGATACCACTTGTTGGGGATCAACCAACAATAGATTACACTTATGAAAGCAATAAACCGCAAAATTAAATTAGATAGATAAGTAACTAGAATCAAATAATAGCAACGAACAAGAGATACAAGAAACCACCCTGAAAACTTGTATTAAAACTCTTTACAAAAGGAATACAATTGAAGAAACTTCTTTCTTCCACACCTCTCTCAGATGCACAAGATCTCTCTCTAGATCTCTATCCCTTAAGAGCTCTCTCTCTCAAGTACAATCGATTCCAACAACCTGGATTGATACAACTCTGTACTATTCTTCAACATTCACATACAATGAACTACTACAATAATCACACTAAGCTAAGAAGATCTAATTCTACATATAGAATTCGGAAACTTGAGCATGCACTTACAACCAACAGTTAAGCCTCTTGAACAAGGGCTCTAAAAACAATCTTACTAATAATAGAAACGTGAACTTAAGACTAAGACTTAAACTCATCATGCAAACACTCGCTTCTATCCTCGAAAATAGCATTTTGGACGCACAGGTAACCGACGCCGGTTCCTGCTGCTTGCCTGTGACCGACGTCGGCCGATCCTCTGCCAACGCCGGCGTCTCTTCAACTGTGCCTAACCGACATCGGTCGCTCCTGACCGACGCCGGTGACTTTGTAGACCTGGAACTTTGTAATGCGCTCATATGTGAAGCTTTTAGGCTCCGCACCTTAACATCACCAACTAGTGTGCTTTTGCTAAATGGGTATATATTTTGGTTTGCATATCCTAAAGCATCTATTTGTTGATATTTTAACAAAGCTATCTCAATAAGTAGTGTATTATAAATATCCCTTGCATTAATATTACAAGCTAGATTGGGATAGTTTTGGTATGCTTGCTATAACTATTCCATTTGTTCTTCCATAGGTCCTTTCCCTTTTTCAAGTGTATTTTGGTTCTATTGCATCATTTGGACTAAAGTTTGACTATAACAAGTTGATGCCTATTCAAACTATTGGTTTCAAGGCACATTACTAAGAGTTTTAATCAAACTACTCAGATTTTCATGTGGGAAGTCTTGTAGAAACTTAACTCTTACTTTGATGGCTTTGATGATAATTTCATCTTTATTCTTTAGCAAATGATACTCAAATAAGTATAGATTATAGCTTATTTACATTGGCATCGTAACATTGTATGACTCTTATTGTTGACTTTATTCAATGTTAGGCATCACTTGAGCAAGGTATTGTGTCATTTTCTCTTGTTCTTGGCTTGAATAAAAAAGGTGTAATCACCAAATACTATGCTAATGGGTTGTGCCTTTGTTCAACATATATAATATTATAATAGGGATAAATATCCATCTCATAAGCTATGTCATCATACTAATTTTGAACAAAAGGGTAATTGGTCACAAAGTTCTCATAGTTTAAATTATATGTAGTCCCATTATGTGTGTAATGAGGCATGTTCAGATCTATAGCTAGGTCTCATGAAAAATAAAGGGTCTAAAGGTAACACACAACCAAGGTCTAAAAATAAATGACCTTTTGGCTTTGTAAAAGAGGCCCAAAGGGTAAAAAACTAAATTAGGCAAAGATATAACAACAAAAAAGTTCAAAACTAATCTAATAAATGATATTAATTTGCCCAAGGGCAGTTATAATTAGTGTAAAAGGTAACACATAAGCTCAAAACTTGTCTATGGCTAAGGTATTGATTTTCCCAAAGGCAGTTATAATTAGTGACAAAAGTATCTAAACAAGGTAGAATAATTACAAACTATGATCAAACGATAACAATGATTTGCCCAAAGGTGGTTATAATCATTTAACATGAAAAAAAAGGCTAAACTTGGAAACAAAGAACTCAAACAAGAACTTGAAAACAAATTAAACTAAGGCAATTAACTTGGCTGACACTCGGTAATTGGATCACTAAGACTCGATACTTGATTCATAAAAAAATATTAGAAAAATGAAACTATGAAAATTTAAAACTTGGTACAACAAACTTCAAATAAGGTACATGGTAACAACTTGGCTCAAAATACTTTCAAACAAGGCACAAGATGAACAACAACTACTAGGCTTAAGTAGGGGGTCTTTTAGATCAAATAAGAAATTAACCCAAGTAACATAATACAAACATAAAGGGTAGATAATCTAAGCCCAAATTAGATGAGGCTTCAACATAAACCTGATTAGTTTAGTATTTATACTTATAAAGGTTGAGTTTTAAATTTAATGTAAAAAGATTCAGATGTTCTAAGGCAAAAAGGCTAGACCAAAATGGGCAGCATAAATGCATGTTTGCAACAAAAGGTAAAATAATGGTTTGAAACTTGGTTTCAAAAGTGACATGTGATTTGGAATGATTTAGGTAGTGTAACAATTCTCCTTCAAATAAATGATATGACAATGGATTTGGACTTAAAAATCTAAGGCAAATGTTTGACATGAAATAGACAACATAATGATGCCCCCTTTAAACAAGTGGTTTTAGAATAAAAATCTAAGGCAAAAAGTGTGACACAAAATAGATAGAGTAATACCTCCTAAGATAAAGGGGTGTGAAAATAATGTGATAATTTTTGAACTCATTTTGACTAATAATACAAACAAATAATTTTAGCCTAAAACACACATGTAAAAAAAAGAATATAGAAATAACACTAATGGCTCATCCTATCTCTAAAAATGACATAGGTGTGTGTGTCTTATATCAAAATTTATAATGATATACCAATGAATGTGATGAATTAAGTATCAATCTATAAATTAAAGTACAAGTGTAGGTAGAGTTTTTACACCCCTCTATCTCTCAAGCATTTGTACATGTCACGAACTTAAAGTGAGGAACACTCAACATTTGACAAATTTTTTTGTGACAAATGGGGTTGACTAAAATATATAAGTTTTGAATACAATAAATGGACCCAAGTTTGGCTAACATAAGGGCACAATCACATCAATTGGGTTCATACCTACTAACTTACTATGCAAGGGTTTATTCCTTTACATATTGACTCCAGTCATGTAGTGCTTAGTAGAGTGCAATGTTTAGAAAGACCTTACTTGAGTTTTCATTAATATTTAAGAGGTTAGCCACTAAAACCCTTGGTAATCCTAGTATCATGTGCCCAATTTATATATCCCACCATAGAGTGGGGTTGGTACAATGTCGGGAGATGAAACCCTAGGTCAACGCACCCTTAGATAACTTGTGAGGGAGAAAAAAGCTCCTACCCATAAGATAAATACAAGAAAATAAAATGGAAAGAATTTCAAGGTTGTTCTTGGGTCACCCAAGTCACTTGAAGCTTGGGGAGATCATACACTACATTATTTATAACAAGACTAAATAAATAATGCAATAAACTGAGGGTTTTTGGTCACCCAAATTCCCTATAGGGGATGGGGGAGAGCATACATGTAATAGTTTCTAATTTTCCACAAATATAAAATATAAACTATGAGATTTGAAACTAGATAATAAGAAAAACAATCATAAAGTGTAAAAGCTCTTAATAGTTCTAACTAAAATTTATATTCCTTTTAATAGCACCAACTCAAATGTGATTGAAGATTTGGCCCCTTAGCCTTATTTGCACTTGTAAAAACTTTAAAAATACTAAAAGATAAGTGTGATTAGGTTGATTTTAAGCACATAAAAAAAGTGTGTGTGAGATATATCAGTTTCTAAGACTTTATCTCTCCACCTTGGTTCTTACAAAAATGTTAGGGGGTTTGCTTGTCTATAGGCCAAAAAGAAAATGAATAAACAACATTTTATTTTGAGCTCTCAGGTTTTTTGAAAACAAAAAATGAAGCTATCATTACACATGGTGAAGCTATTATTTTCATTAATCTACTATTTTATTGCAATCATAGACATAAACAGAGATAAATTTTGGTGAAACTGCTATTAAATAGGGTGAAGCTGCCAAATACAGGCAAAAAATCAATAAAGCCACCAAAACCCACTGTAATTTTACTTGGTGAATCCACTATTTAACAAAGTCAAAGCCACTAAATATATAGAGAAAATCCACCATTTAGTAGGTCAAATCTACCATTTTGAAGCCATTAATTCTATGCAAATAAGATCACAAACAAAATAGAGGACTAGTGATGCCGCCGTTACATAGGGCAAAACTGCTAATTATTCAGAAAATAAAATGACATTAATTTCAAGGTTAAAACTCTAAACTTGAATAATTAAATGAATTGTTTAGAAAAACTAAATATATCATATCATTATCCTTGGCTATACAGGATGTGTGGTCCCACCGGGTGTGTCATTATGTATCTTAGGAATCCAAAGAACACACAAACGATGATTAGTTCCTTATTAGTCTAAATGATAAAAAATCAAGTATAAAAATACAATAAAAATAAACACTCTTGCATAAGAACTAGTGGGGGCATAATATAGTAAATAATATCACAAAATAGAGATAAAAACAACATAAGTAATTTATCTCATTTATCAAATTTGATGTTTACTTGTTGGCATAAAGATGTTCTTGCTCAGTCTATGACAACTAAAGTCTTTTAATAATGCTTCTCCATGATGGTATCACTTCTCCAATGGTCACTTGTGGCTTGATGTCAATCTTGGCATAAAATGGGAATTATAACACTAATCTCAATGGATTATTGAAGGTATTCCAATAGAATAACCTTACACACAAAATCTTCTTAGAATATGGTGTGGGAACTTGTATTTATAGATCTAAAAACTAACTCTAACCATAGGGAAGTTAGGCTAAATTATAACTTTGGTTGAGTCTAAAATAACCTAGGTTGAGTTAGGCTAACCTTGGGTTGGGTCAAAGCACTCATGAAATCTTGAACCTTAGTTTCGAATATTTTTGAGGCATGATAACTCACTTTAGATACTTGTGAGGTTAACTCATAATTTTAGAATATTTAGGAAATAATAAACCACTTTATTAGCTCCTTTGACCTTTGACTTCATATTTGGCTAAAAAATCATTTTTTGGTAAATGAGAATCACTAATTTGATTTGGAATTTTTTCTTAGGCAAGTTAATTAAGATTTGTAATGTAATTAATCTTGCTTAGTGCTTTTTGGCTTTTTAAAATTATTTTAAATGTTTTTAATTAATAGCTTGACAGACCAAAATTGTTAAATTTATAGGTCATAATTTAACTAGGGTTGAAGTAATAGTAGGTTATTGGGGCATATAAGGTAATGCACCAAATAAATAAGCCTCATCACATTTTTGAGTAATTAAATCCCTTACATGGATGAATTTGGGCCATTCAGGTGATTTCTAGGCTTAAATTATGTCATTTTCTAGAAATTGAATTGAATCCTGATTTAGGCATGGAAGTGGCAAAAATTTAGTGTCTACAATTTGCACACACATACTAATTAAATAATAATATAACATGGAGTGTTAAACCCACATGTGATGACTAAATCCTAATACAAATACATGCCTATCAAAAGTACCTCTCAAGTACACAAAATTATCCTATTATTCCCTATTTCTAAATCAGTCATAGGAGTAATACTATTACAGTTATGAAGCATACAAAGAATAACCCATGAGTAGTATCTATCAATTTTGTAATCTAGATCACTATATGCACTCACATATATCATATTACACTAATTTTCACACACAAGCCCACATAAGGGGGAGAACTACATTGGTCTAAGGCCCTCTTTGGAGTATGTGGCTATGTAGGTAACACTCACTAATAAAGGGGTATTTAAGGTCATCTTGACTTCATTGAGCCTATTAACCCTTTTTTTATAATTTGACATGACCTAATTAGAGAACCTATGGTTTTAAGATACAAATTTATATTTATAACATGTGTACATGATCTAAATAGATAATCTACAAGGTGACATAGAACCCTAACAAATATAGGTGGAAATTCTAAAAAATGACGTATACTTTATTGTGGATATAAACCTTAGTTTCAAGACATAAGCATTATTGTCACTTATATTTTTACCCTTTAATGAGATGTCTCAACTCTCCTCATCCAATTGGCACAATTGAAACACTTCTAGGAGTGGGTAGCCTAAGAATGAGATGAATATCCAGATACGGCTAGCTCCCTTGATGTACCACTTGTAGACCAATACTACACCTATAATTGTGAGGGAAAAGAGAGAGAAAATTGAAAATAAACTATCCTAAATGAGGTGATATACCAAATTTATTGATGAATACCAACCAGTTGCATGTCACACATGAGATCAAGAGACTAACTAAACATACACTTTTCTAATCTGAATATTCTCACATCAATATTTCATTATGAGGTTATGATGAATGTTTAGGCTAGGAGGACTATACAAGAGGCCTATAATGGCACTATTTAAATAGAATAACTCACTCAACCTTGACACATCATTAAAAAATTCACATGACCTACAAGAAGAAGCTTTCAAGATGCAAATAGGTGGGAGAATGAGACAATAATGCTAAAGAAGCAATAATTATCACATAAGCAAGATCAATAATTCAAGTGAACACACTATGTAAAATAATGGAAGAGGTAAACATTATTAGTCTTTATTGATCCATGGTATGCAAATGACTAGGGATTTTCCATAGTCAGGTGGAACATAGTTTACAAAGGCCAAAATAACTAGTTCTTATAGAATCTGAGAGAGAGAAGAGAAGAGAGAAGTCCAAAGGTCACAAGAACACTTGTCATGATGAAATAAGGAGTTACATGTGCATGGGAAGAGAGTTTTAAATTGATCATGAAAAGTTAGAAAGCACAAGTTTCAATCCAAGGCATGAAATTATTGAAATGTGGCATGAAATTCCCTTTACTGGCTCAAAAAACTACCTTCATGATTTAGCCATATTTTAACATCCCAAAACTGATTATGGATATTTATCATGATTATAATGAGAGGGGAGGGTTTTAGACATACTTCTCCATGCATTGGTTACAGTCCTTATCACCTAGATTCCTTTAAAAGTGAGCCATCACTGCCTACACTCAAAGAAAACTCTCTTTCACACACTTTGCACACTTGGCCTTCAAAATGAATTCATTTTATCATTAAAATACATAAAATTTGGTGAATTACATGTGTCAATACCATCCATGGCCTTATAGGTATTAGGTACACCTTAAAAAGACTTTCACTTGAAGTTTTCACCCTTCTCACTATCATGTTCACTATGCTAGTTTTGATTGGCTGAGATAAGAGCTCTAGCAGAAACACTTAGGAGTTTTGATGAAGCATGAAATTGATATAAATAGTTATAATAAATATATATATTCCTCCCAAACTTTATTTCATCCCTTGAAAGTCCCTAGAACCTACGTAATTCATAAAATAGTCAAAAATACCTTATTTTGTACTCCATACATACAATTATGTACAATCCAAAAGGGTGGGGAGTAGCTTGAGACAGTCCCATAAAATAAAAAATAATAATTATAGGAAAAAAATTCCATTAGAGTAGCTTTCCATCTTCATTTCCTTCATCTCATCTTTATCCAAGGTTTGCAAGGGTTTTAGGTTATTTTTGACCTTAAGCTTTGTTTATGAATATTTGACATTAGATAGGGAAACTAATGCCATAAAATGGTTGTTTAGGACCCATGATAACACATATAAACCTATTACATCTCCATGTAAAGCATCAAAGGATATATGAGCAACCAAACCTCTCCTAACGAGCTTGTTTTCTCCTTTACATAGGCCATGATGTGGTTCTGAGCCAAAAGTCACTTTCCTTGTGACTTCCCTACATTTAAATAGATCATAAATGAACAAATTAATCCTATAAAAATGTTACCACTAATTATAAATCTTATTTTATGATAGAATTGAAGGAGACCTCTCATTTGAACTCTAGTCCTAAACCTTGCCTAATAGGCCTGTTTGCATCTTTGAGAGTTTAGACTTCCTTGTTAGGTTTAATATTTCTATGAGAGTCTTCCATGTTGGTGTAGATGCCATCTAAACTTTCACACCTTATTTAAAGGTCCCATGTGCTTCTGGTTGACCATTCCACCTTCCTTCCTCAAGAATGCAGGTTTTGCACATAAAGGGAGTGCCCTCTGTCTAAGATAAAATAAAGGGTACTTTCCATATTTTATCATACAAACTGAGTGTTGGATGAGTCCCTAAAAGTGAAAAAGACTTTTCATACCAAATTATATCCTTTGGTCAGGTCATTTGACCTCTCAACTCTTCCAAAACCTAAAACAAACCCCTATAAGGTAGATTGTGTGCAAGATTTCTACCATATGGTATGTGTTTTGCATTATAGAGGCTTTTACCTGCATTATTTCCATATCATGAGGGTATAAAAAGGATATCATGACCATAATGAAGGTATTATAGTCTTCATTTATCCCTCTAACCTCTCATGTACCCTTCCATACACTTGAACTCACAAAGCTATGCATAATTTCCTGACTGTGTCTCTATTTTGGAAGGACACCTGTAGGTTATCCTATATGCTCAAGCTTGAGAA
The DNA here is from genome assembly GCA_037957365.1 of Torreya grandis. Lineage (NCBI taxonomy): Eukaryota > Viridiplantae > Streptophyta > Pinopsida > Cupressales > Taxaceae > Torreya > Torreya grandis. The sequence goes on along the minus strand of JARHVA010003010.1, from coordinate 1,343,211 downwards.
TGATGACTTTGGGTCCCCTTAGAGTTTCTTAGGGTAATTTGAAATTTTTTTGGGCATATTTTCTTCATAATCAAGCTATATCAATGTTGAAAATAATATTTCCTGCTCACTGCTTGTAATAGTCAACAGTCATTGACTTCTTTTGGAGAAAAAGGACACATAAATACACATTACCATTTAAAAATTGTGTCACATGTTACTTGGGAGTATTATGATATCTTTGGGAGTCACTTGGAATCCTATTTCAATAACTAAGATTTGTTTTTTCATTCTCAAGCTTCTATCTTAGACTATATGCTCCTACAGTCAGCTGTAGGTGTGCATTTTTGAATGGTGGGACACCTGTAGGTGTATATTGGAAACAAAAAACCACTTATCATATCCTTATGATGATATTTTAGATCATAAATGTCACTTTCATCATTTTTAACCATTCACATATGTTGGCATGGTTTAGTTTTGCAACATTAGGTGAAGAGGCTCTTTTAGGATTAAACCTGTAGATAATACTCCTAGATTTAGTACATAAAAACACAACTTTAGGACTCTAAAAAACCAATCCCCATTGATCATCTGCCCCTCAAAATTTGTATAATCCTTTTCCTATATCAAGGATTAAAGACAAGGTCATCAAGATGCATAAAAGGAAGTGGTAACCTTGTTGTATGTCATCCAAAAAATGGTGAGGTTCTCTGTTTTCACATTTTGGGGATTATGTCCTAGAACTCAGTCACTTCTTGCTAGAAGGTGATCTTCAACTTTTCTTAGCCATCTATAACTTAAAATGAGTCCACCATGATCCTTTTAACATACTAATGCCTTAAATAGGATTTTATTTCATATTTCAAACTTTATATATGGCTCTTTAGCTCTCTGTTAAGGCCACCTATAGGTGGTTATTCTCATACACAGGCAATGAGGATTTGAATTATAGTCAATATGCAAGATTTACATGCTTGTGACCAACTCTAGGATTTTTAAATGTTTCAAAGTGTACTATTATCACTCTAAAATACTGATACACATATCAAATCTCCCATTCCACTATGACATCATCCTAAGAGGCTCCTGAGGATGCACTTTTGGGTTGCATATAGGTAACAAGCATGAAATGTTCCATATACTCAAGAAATCTACCTTTCATGTCAATTGATTTATCATCATGGTGTTTAAATGAGACATTATGATGATTTAAAGCTTAATTCAATATTTCATACCTCATTTTTAATGTTTCACTCTTCTTTCATGGTACCTAGCTGACTGTGTATGATAGTCATAGGGTAGACTAATTGTATGGTGTTTGTGACTAAAAATTCATGGAGAATTGATTAGAGAATGAGCCTAAAATAGAAGGAAAAAAATATTTTAAACATGAATATACACCACCACCATACTTTAACACCATTACCAAGACATGAAGATGTTGGAAGTGGTAGTAGCCTACCTGCTACATAGAATGGGATTAGTCTTCAAACCTGAGGTGATTGGCTCTTCAAATCAACTCCAAACTTGAAAAAAAGGATGGGGAACATGTGAGAGGAGAGTACAAGACCTATAAAATCAATATCAGTAGTTGGATTGTATAAACTTATTCAAACCAAGGCAAAACCTATAGGATGCATAGATTAATAAGCAAATTAGATAGTCTCAATTCCTAGGAATGGTTCATAAAGCAAAATTCAACATTACTCTGAAAAAAAACATCAAATGGAATATAATTGAGTTTAAAATACACCCCCAAAATCATTTCACTTGAAACCTCTCCTGCTGACCATACCAAGTATAAACTTGAGGGCCATTCTTGTTTGTCAAGCCTAGTGAAATAAGAGAGAAGTGGTTTCATTAATTTTTTGAAGACTCTAATCAAAATAATCACCAAAAAAAGTATGTGGAAGACAAAGAGACACTAATAAAGTGTCCTTAGCTATAGGAGGCTGTATAATTTTGTACACCTCATTAAATGCTCATTTTCTCCAAGAAAACTACTTTTTCTTTTGAAGAACCTACCACTTTTTAGTTATAACAGTTACTTAAGACTTCTTAAGACACATGGGACATGACATCACCTTTTATAACATTCAAATTTCCCAAGGAGGCTGTATAACTCATTTAATGCTCTATTTTGATCTCAAAAATGACTCAAAAAGACATAAATATTTAAAATGACCAAGAACAAGGCTAATGTGACATGAAATGAACTATAATACACCTTATTCCATAATATTAAACCCCTAAAACACCTAAAAATCAAGTTTTTACTTATAGGGGTCCCAATTTGACATGTAAGGTCAAATTTGGTCAATAAATAGGTGACTCATAAGGGTAGTATGTCTGCTATACTAAAGATCAATAGTTATATCCTATCCATGGGATTAGGGAGTCATCTAAAGTCTGCAACAAATAAGAATACCTAAAATTTGACAAGCTTTGATCAAGACAAGACCAATTGACTATCTTAACCACACAAAATAAAGGACACACACAAAGCAAAACAAACACACTAACAAGACACACATGTGCTCAAAGCACTTAAGAAAAATAGAAAGCAAATAACTACGCATAACTAGAAACTAAGCATACTTCTTTTCTAGGATCAAAAGGAAATTTCCTTGAATATTCTTCTTGATAAGATGAATCATAGTGCCAAGCATGGTGCTCCTTGGATTGGATGCTTAGTAGATTAGACTTATTCCTTAGCACTTTACTTGATTTGATCTCAAGTAGATCATCTTTAAATAGGTCTCTAATGTAAATTTTTTTCTCTTGAATTTATATACATACCTCATACTACTGCCCACTTTTCATCTCATGACCAACTTGTATCTTCTTGGTAGGTATGGCTTCAAGAGGAGTAGTTTCATGTTGTTTGCAAGAGATAGGCCAATAGAAGCTTATTCCATCCTTAAAGAGCTGATCTATTTCTCCCAACTAGTTGAGAGGATGATATCCCATTTTGATGATTTCAAACTTGTCATCATGGAATGGATATGCTTCTTGAAAGGTCATATTTGAGAAATTTCTTTTTCTTTGCATACTCACTTGAGTGTTAAGGCTGCCTTCTCCATTTTTGAATAGATCATAGTCTCCTTGAAGAGGAGTATAAACTAATCTAATGATTGAAAATAAATCATCCCAAGGCTGATTAATTTTTTTTTCTTACTCATCTATGATGTCTTGCATAGTGATGGAAGAACCAATGATTATTTCTTCTTCTTTGGTCAAAGGAAAACATTCTTCCATAGCAACCCAATCAAAAGTTTCCACACAAGAAATCACCTCTTCTTCAACATTTATGACCCTTTGAGGGATATCAAGTTGCATCTCAAATTCCATAACCTGAATTTGTTTCTCAAGGGCTACAAGATCTTCATTCTCCTTCTCCTTCTTGGTGATGCCAAGTTTAGGAATCTTGAAATGAAGTGACTTAGTCCAATGAGGCTACCAAGGAGATGTATTTTCTCAAGAAAGAGTTCTAAATTTTTATCAACCAAATTATCCTATTTAGGTTCCCATACCATAGGTCCATCAAGGCAAAGGGTGATAGGGTGAGGACAAGATGAACTAGTTGGTGGAGGTGGAACATATGATTTAAAATCAGATTGAGAATGAATTGCATGGGATTCTTTTGGGAGTTCTTGAGGAAGGGGAGGTAGACCTTGGGATAAAATAGCTTGTTTTTATTCCTTTCATTTGATAATCACTTCATTTACATCTGATTTAACTTGAACACTCTCTTGAGGAAGGTTATATGGGGTGTGTTTAGGCATAGGATTTTCTTTTGGATCTAAACCTTCCATCACTAATTGACTTAACAATTTTATTCTCAACTCTAACTCTTCAATTTACTTGGCTAGGTTCTCTTGAAAAAGTGTCTCTTGAAGTTGATAGGCATCATCATGAGGATAAGGAGTAAAAGAGGGATGACATGGAAGACAAAATTTCTCTTGAGGAAGGGTGGGAGGCGATTGCATAGGATCAAGCTCTTTCTAAACTTCACAATATTTATCTAGGATTTTATCCTCTTTCTTTTCCCATGATTCCAATACCTTATTCTATCTAAGGATGTTAGGATTATGAGTCTCTTCTTGAGGTAGTGATGCAATTTTAGGAGTAGATGAAGTGTTTAAGAAAATTGGAATCTCCTTAGGCTTGGATTCTCCACCTTGTCTCTAACTTGGGATTTTATATCTAGAAGTCACTTCTTAAGGTGGGGATGTAATGGGAGAGGGAAGTGAGGGATTAAATTACACTTCCTTTTCTGATGATATGGACTACTACATCTTCTCATTGGACAACTCAATTTTCCTATTAAGATTTGCTTCAAAAACAAGGTTTGTCTTTCCAACTCTCTCTTCTAGCTAATTGGGAAAAAGATGACTTTGATAAGCTTGATTGGGTTCATAAGTAGGGGCCCAGTAGGATTGATATCAATCTTGGGGAAGTGGATATGAGGGCTGATAGACTTAGTGAGACTGATCCTCATTAATTCTTATCCTATATTCTAAAGATGCAACCAAGCCACCCACATCTAGCATATCACTTGTGAGACTTTGCCAATTTACTCTCTTAATAGGTGCCCACTCTCTTTTAACTAGTTCTAATGCATCTTTCACATTATTAATGAAATGAATAGGAACATCTTGACCATGTCCCTTTAGTGTATCAAGATATATCATGTACTTATAATAACCCAAGAGAGTTTGCTTGAAAGTGGAAAAGGATTGATTAGAGAAGTGACTAGGTTGACTAGGAGGAGCAAGGTATTGATAAGGCTGGTTATAACACTGATACAACTCATGAAAAGGCTGATAAAGGTCATATTGGAGCTGGTATAGATCATGACAAGGTTGATGTGGAATGCCATAAGATTGATATACCTCACTAGCTTATGCAAAACAATACTCAACACCAAAATTATCCATGAAACTTCATTAGGAAGCAATAACACAAATAAAAAATTACCAACAATCTTCAAAAGGAAAATATACGTTTCTTGTCCAGATGATGTAACTTCAGAGTTGCCATTGATGCTTAGATATATGCCTCCAAAAGTTGATGTGTTAAATGACATCAAATATCCTTCAACTTCTTGGAAAATGAGTCCCATCAGGCATGCCAAAAACTATTGTCACTTGGATTTAGGCCCTTTGAGGAGATGTATCATCTCTCCTCATTGAAGTGACACAATTAAAATACCTCTAGGCTGTGGGTAGCTTAATAATGATGTGAATCTCTAGATAGGGCTATCTCCTTTGATGTACCACTTGTAGACCACTACTACACCTATACTTATGAGGGAAAAGGGAGAGAAAAATGAAAGTAAACTATCTTAAAAGTGGTGATACACCAATCTATTCATGGCTACCAACCAACTACATGTCACATATGAGACCAAGAGACTAAATAAACATACACTTCTCCAATCTAAATCTTCTCACATCAATATTTAATTATCAAGATCAAGATCAATCATTCAAATGAACACACTATGAATAGTCATGGAAGAGGTAAAACTTAGTAGTATTTATTTATCCATAGCATGAAAATGAGTAGGGCTTCACCATACTTAGGTGGAACATAGTTTACAAAGGCCAAAATGGCTAGTTCTTACAGAACCTAAGAGAGAGAAGAGAAGAAAGAATTCCAAAAGCCATAAAGACACTTATCAGCTAAAAAGAGTTACATGTGCATGGGAAGAGAGTTTGAAATTGATCATGTAAAGTTGGAAGCATAAGAGTCAATCCAAGGCATGAAACTCTTGAAATGTGGCATGAAATTCCCTTTGCTGGCTTAGAAAACTACCTTCATGATTTAGCCCTATTTAAACATCCCAAACCTAATTTGGGATAGGTATCATGATTGGAATGAGAGGGAAGGGTTTTAGACATGCCTCTCCATGCATTGGTTGTAGTCTTTATCACCTATATTCCTCTAAAAGTGAGCCATCACTGCCTGCACTCAAAGAAAACTCCTTTGTCACACACCTTACACACTTGGCCTCTAAAATAACTTCATTTTCTCATGAAAATCCATAAAAGGGAGTGAATTACATGTGTCAAGACCATCCATGGACTTATAGGTATCATACACACCTTAAAAATACTTTTACTTGAATTTTTCACCCTTCTCACTATCATGTTCACTATGTAAACTTGATTTCATCCATTGAAAGTCCCTAGAACCTTCACAATGCACACAATAGTCAAACATACCCTATTTTTTACTCCATCCATAAAATTTTGTATAGTCTAAAAGGGTGGGGATTAAACTAAGAGATTACCCTACAACATTTGATCATCATTATAGGCAAACTATTCCATTAGGGAAGCTTTCCATCTTCATTTCCTTCATCAGGTCCTTATCTAAGGGTTTGCAAGGGTTTTAGGATAGTTTTGACCTTAAGATTTATTCATGAATATTTGACATGGGATATGGAAAATAATTAAATAAAATGGTTGTTTGAAACCTTTGATAACACCTCTAAACCTTTTGGATCTCCATGCAAAGCATCAAAGGAGATATGAGCAATTAAACCTCTCCTAACGAGCTTGTTTTCTCCTTTGCATAGGCCATGATGTGGTTCTGAGCCAAAATTGGATTTACTTATGACTTAATTAAATATAAATAGCTCATACATGTTAAAATTCATCCTATAAACATGTTCTAACTGGTTAGAAAGCTTATCTCAAGCTAGAATTGAAGGTGACCTCTCATCTGAACTCTAGTCCTAAACCTTGCCTAACAGGTCTATTTGCACCTTTGAGGGTTTATACCTCCCTATTAGGTTTCATATTTATGTGAGATGTATTCCATGTTTGTGTATATATCATATAACCTTTCAAACCTTCTTGAAATTTCCCATGTGCTTTTGGTCTACCATTCCACCTTCCTTCCTCAAGAATGCAGGTTTTGCATATAAGGGGAGTGCCCTCTATCTGAGATAAAATAGATGGTAATTTCCATATTTTATCATAAAAATGAGTGTTTTATGATTACATACAAGTGATAAATATTATCCATACCAAATTCTAGCCTTTGGTCAGGTCATTTAACCCCTCAACTCTTTCAAAACCTAAAATAGACCCCTAGAAGGTAAACTGTGTGCAAGATTTCTACCATATGGTTTGTGTTTTTCATCATAAAGGATTTTACCTAAATTATTTACATATAATTAGGGTATTAAAATGATATCATGACCATAATTAATGTATTCCAATCTTCATTTATCCTTCCAACCTCTCATGTACCCTTCCATACACTTGAACTCACAAGATTGTGTATAATTTCCTAACTATGTCTCTATTTTGGAAGGACAATTGTAGTAGTCCTATATGCTCAAGATTAAGAACAATGTTTTTGGGTCCCATTAGAGTTTATTATGGTAATTTTACATTTTTTTTCTCATATTCACTTCATAATCAAGCTATATCAATGTTGAAAACAATATTTCCTACTCACTGCCTGTAATAGTCAACAATAGTTGACTTCTTCTAGAGCAAAAGGACCTTTAAGTACACATTACCCTTTTAAAATTGTGTCATATGTTCCTTGGGAGTATTTTTATCTCTTTTTTAGTCACTTCGAATCCTCTTTCAATAACCAAGATTGGTGTTTTCATGCTTAAGCTTCTATCTTAGATTATATTCTCCTACAATCAGTTGTATGTGTGCATTCTCAAATGGTGGGACACCTGTAGGTGTATATGGGAAAAAAATACACCACCTATCATATCATTATGATGATATATTAGATTTTTAATGTCAATTTCACCATTTTAAACCATTCACATATGTTGGCATGGTCTAATTTTGCAACATTAGGTGAAGAGGCTCTTTTGGGATCAAACTTGTAGATAATACTCCTGGATTTAGTGCATAAAAGCATAACTTTGGGCCTAAAAAAAAACAATATCCATTTATAATCTACCCATTAATTTTTTTAGAGTACTTGTCATATATGGAAGATTAAATATAAGATCATCAAGATGCATAAAAAGAAGTGGCAAACTTGTTGTACATCATCCACAAAATGATCTTCAACTTTGCCTAACCATCTAACACTTCAAATGAGTCCACCATGATCCTTTAAACATACTAAGGACTTAAAGAGGATTTAATTTCATGATTAAAATTTTATATATGGCTCTTTATATCTCTATTAAGGCCACTTATAGGTGGTTATTTTCATACACAGGCAGTGAGGATGAGAATTGTAGTCAGTATGCAAGATTTACATGCTTGTGACCATCTCTAGGATTTTTCAATTTTTTAAAGTGTAATATTAACACTATAAAATACTAATACATCTATAAAATCTCCCATTCCACCATGAAATCATCCTAAGAGGATCTTAAAGATGCACTTTTGGGTTACATATAGGCAACAATCATGAAATATTCCATATACTCAAGAAATCTACCTTCCATGTCAATTGATTTCTCTTCATGGTGTTGAAATGAGACATTAGGATGGCTCAAATATTTAGTCAAGATTTCATACCTCATTTTCAATGTTTCACTCTTATTTCATGGTACTTAGTAGACTGTGTATGACAGTCATAGGGCATATTGACTGTATTGTGTTTGTGACTGAAACTTAATGGAGAATTAGCTGGAAAATGAGCCTAGAATGGAAATAAAACAAAATTTAAACCATGAAGACAAAACATCACCATAATTTAACACCATTAAAAATATATGAAGATTTTAGAAGTTTTGGAAACCTACCTGCTACATAGAATGGGACTAGTTTGTAAACTTGATGTGATTGGCCCTTCAAATCAACTCCAAACTTGAAACAAAAGATGGGGAAAATGTGAGAGGAGATTATAATATCTTTGGAATCAATCCTAGTAGATTTCTTGTATAAATTTGTTCAAACCAAGGAAAAATATATAGGGTATGCATATTAGCAAGCAAATTATATAGTCTAACTTCTTAGGAATGGTTTATAAAGTAAAGGTCACCATTATTTAAAAAAAAAACATCAAATGGAATATTTATAAGTATATAAGACACCCCTAGGATCATTTCACCTGAAACCTCTCCTACTAACCATACCATGTATAAACCTGAGGGCCATTCTTGCTTGGAAAGCCTAATAAAAGAAGAGATAAGTGGTTTTCATCATTTCTTGAAGCCTATGATCAAAATAATCACTAGATAAAGTTTTTGGAAGACAAAGATACACTAATGAAGTGTCCTCAACTACAGGTGGTCGTACAATTTTATACATGTCATTAAATTCTCATTTTCTCCAAGAAAACTACCTTTTCTTCTGAAGAACCTACCAATTTTTAATTATAATAGATACTTAAGACTTATTAGGACACATGGGATGTGACATCACATTTTTTAACTTTCAAATTTCTCAAAGAGGCCATACAACTCATTTAATGCTTTATTTTTACCCCCAAAATGACTCAAAAAGACATAAAGATTGAAAATGACCAAGACCAAGGCTAATGTGACATGAAATGACATAAAATGTCCTATAATACACCTTATGACATAATATTAGACCCCTAAAACACCTAAAAATCAATTTTTTACCTATAAGGGGTCCTAATTGACTTACATGATCAAATTTGGTCAACAAGCATCAACACTAGTGTCCCTATTTTGATAGTATTGTCCATGCTAACAAAGGGATAATTTAAAAAAATTGATGAATCATAGATGAGCATCACCCTAAATGTTCTTGCATTTACACTTCTCAAATTTGCATGTGCATCTAAAAATAAGCTAAGTGTTATCTCTTCCTTGTGTTTAAGCATGAAAATTACTTTTTAGTATTGTACTTTCTATATTTATCAAATTTACATAATTCAACACTATATAAAAATATATTATGAGTCTACATTATTTAATTATCCCACTTATTAGAGGAGCTTACTCCTTAGTTGATTAGGATACTCTCTTTAATACTTATTTATAAAAAGGGTTAAACATTTGGTGAACCTGACCTATAATAATTATTTGCATAACCATAGCTTTATCTAAGATTCTCACCTTTTTTGAGTATCATTTTGTATATTTATTTTATTCCATGTTTTATTAAAATATGTCTCAACACTATGTGAATACCAAAAAAAAAGGCAAACCCCCTTCATGAGCACATTTTTCAAATCAAGCATAACATATGATCAGGAAGAGACATATATTTTCCAAGCCATTGATATTGAGAAAAAAACAATCCAAAATGTCAAATTCTCATTGTTGCAATATCAATTCATAAACCTTACCTAAATTGAGTAGATAATAAGAAGAATGTTTGACAACTTTCCCACCTACACTTATAATTTTTAATAGTCATCATCCTACTCCCACTATTTTCCCATGAATTATATTGGATATTGTGGTCCATTTTATTACTAACCCATAAGGTAGGTCATCACATCATGGAGATAATCAACATGTTTCTCCTACACCAATCACAACACAATTAAATATGCTTGAGCCCGATCTTCCTTTATTTCACTGTGCTAATTTCTGCCAAGTTCATAAAGATATAATGGATTCCTTGTAAAAATCCAATGATGTGAATGTTCCTTCATGTAAAAAGTTACAATCAATCAAGTTCCCTTATTTTCTCAATCTAATAATAAATGTAATCTTTCCATTCCTTGATTTAAAAAATAGGATAAATTATAACTCTTGGATGTATCTTTTAAAACGTCAGCAATTCCTACTATTCAAATCATATCAATATACCTCTAATGGAAAGTTTATATTATCAATTTATAAATGCTATCATGCAATGCTAATATCAACAATAACATCATCAAATATCAACCTTTTACAAAAAGTGATTTTGAATATCCTTATCCATGAAAGTTCATTGTACCAATGTTACCTTTGTTTTTTGGTCATGAATATCCCTCCAACCATATAACTTAGTATGTGAATTCTTTTGGTATTTGGGTTAAATATGGTCATTTATTGTTAAAATTTTCCATAAAAGCCTAACTAGAGACACTTTGGATTGGTTATATAGTATTTTTAACGGCTCCCTATCCACTTTTAGATAATTAAAGGATCTCTTCTTCTTAGATTTAATAAAAACAATTTGAATAGATTAACTTTTTAACATTTAAAAAATTTAAGACAACATGATCAAGAGTCTATTCTATATTATGATATCCAATTTAAGAATGTATCATATTCTTTAGCATTTTGACCTTCAAATATAAAACTATAATTCATATTGGGTAAAGGTCTTATTTCTCTACTTAGAGAAAGACTATTACATAATCAAATATCTATTTTGATAGCTTATATCTAGATGTGAAACAATATGCATGTGATCTAGTACATACCAACAAAGAATTAAATGTTTCATCATTTACAAAAAAAATTGTGTTGAAAATGTGAACAACGAAAGTGGTTTACCAGAAGAAGAATTGGTAAAAATTAGTTGCATTCCAAATTTTTATACATTAGCTTTGCCTAAAGTAACTAATATGGTGGCACAATCAGATGGACATGTTGCATAATAAATCCAAATTTTTCCATATCAAGATACACCTTCAATACAGTTACCAATGTTATTGGAAATAAAAATTATTAAATTTCCTAGTACTAGACATTGGGCAACAACACATCTTCTTAATAATGAAGGAAAATACTTTTGTGATTATCATTGAATTAGAGGATATGATACAAATAATTATACTACATTACATGAACAAATCCAAAAGTAGAAACATGAGGAATCATTATTTAACAATTACATTATTCATAGAGGAGTATATTTTTGATATAATAATATTGATTCTAAACAAAAGGAAAGTTAGTGTAATCTATGCATATTTTTACAAATGGGATATACCTTCAAATATTTACATTATAAAAGGCATTGGAAAGATTCTTTGGGATACATCATATTACCAATTTATGGATAAATCCCATGTCTATAAAAGTAAATTTACATTGGGAAAATTTTGGTTAAACCAAATGGAGGAGAAGAATGATCCTAATCTTCATGACATTACATTTTCTCATAAAGGATGTTTAATTCAAATACTATAAGATGGTGATATAAACCAACCAATAGATGGAGAATTAGAACATGCTATTTACCTATATGATTATAAAATATTTGATTCTAATGAGGATGATTTATTAGACCAATGTTAATCAGCAAATAAATTTCAAATATTCAAAAAAATATAAAAAACCAAGAAAATACAAAAACATTCAAATAAATCAAAAATACAAAAGTATTTAACATTTCACATGTTTACTAGTTTTTGCATATGATGTTTACTTTATGTTATTAGATGGTATATCACTTATTTACACATATATGTTTCATGGGTACTTGAGTGTGACATAGGCATATAATAGATCCATGATACATGAGCATGTAGATGTTGGACGTCTCCTATACCCATGTGACACACTAGATTAGGGGAATCTTGCTTCTATCGATCAAAATTGATACAAGTTCTATTATTTTATGATCAATTTACATTATCATGTTGAGATTATATACTAACTCTTACACATTCCTATAATCATGATACTATCTTACATAATATACTTGATATATTTTTCTACATGACATTTTGATAACACTTGTGTGTAGGGATTAATATGAAATGCTTATGCTAATTGCTTATATTTCATTAATTTCATCTTATCACATGGCTTACTTAGTGTACTTCTTATTTTCTTCCTTCTCTTGATTATGGAATATTTGGACACGTTCTTTGTTTGTTGGCCCAAGTGCATTGTGTGCTATTTTTTTGGTGTGTGGACATTTGAACATGTCCTCCCCTTGAGTGTGAGACATTTGAACATGCCCCTTGTTTACGATGTCCTTAGACTCCCTTTGCATGACATGGAGTGATCTTGTATGTGTGCTTGATTATTTTCTAATCTTGTTACTTTTAGACATTGTTATGATCCATATCATGTATCTTAGGGCTTGTTATGTTTTGATACTATGAGCTTCATTGATACATCTACTTAGACATGATACAACTATATGCTTATTTAATACATGCTTAATACATATATAACTAGTTATCTTATCCTTTTGAGATAAGGTGTCTATCATGTTACATTACCCTCACCTAAAAAATGGGGCATATTAGTGGGGGCATGTCATAAAGACATGAGTCCACATACATATAGTTTGTAGAATTGGTAGAATTTGATATAATTTACATGATTCAGATACACACTTGTGATAAAATATTATACATTTGATACCACTTTTCATAGATTTAGGACAATTGTTTTAAAAAAAGTGATGCACATTCTATACATTTTACATATCATAGGTTAAATTTTGATAGATACTTCAATTTGAGACAAATTAGAGGTGCATATTCCATGAAAATACACCAAATTATAGATATAATATTCAAATTATACTAATGTTCATACACCAACCAAACCAAGATGCATCGATTGAGCTTTTATCTACTGTAGTAGTTGGCTCCCTTGAGTAGTGTGATTGAGATTATGCATCCTCAATGGCCTTGGCACTACTTATATTATTGTATGTTGATATGGTTACACCATTAACTTGGGTGAGATTAGCTACATTATGTTTACATTTGAGTTGTGTAATTGATATTATTTAATCTTGATGGCCTTAGCATAACTCATCCTTATAGTGGATTGGGGGCACGATCACCCTCTAATTCCCCTCTTCACATCTCTGAAGTTTAGTTGTGAATATCTATCCAATGATTCAACTATGAAGCATCGTTACCAAAACAAACTATCAAGGGGAAACATGTTACATCAACACATAGGTGTACTCCTTCCTTGCTCTTTTTAATTTCAAGTAATTTTCAATTATTCATTTTCAAATCATATGCAATAATTACACATATAACATGCTATTAGTTTTAGGTTATATATATACAATAAATTCAAACAAGGCTCAAGTAAAATCAAGATGTGTTGTACACACCATGATACATATTTCTTTCCTTTAACCTAGTAATTTCATCCTTATGCATTACTATATTAAAGGGGTGACAATGCAGATGCTTAAATATGGATTTTACATGATAAACTAGTCTTACACACTTGACAAATATCACTCTAGGCTCTACCCTTTAGTTCATGACTTTCTCATTATGCTTAAATGCTTATCTTATGGGTCGACCTTGATATTCTGATTACCTAGATCACTTGTATCCCATAGTATGCTTAAAACATGATACATATCTTGCATTTTTAGTTATAAAGCTTAAACATGTATATATCCTCTCAGACACTACCATCCATATCATGGCACTAGCATCGATGTTAGTGTCCCAAATATGATGTTAGTGTCTGTACCCTTAAAAATCTCAAATTTATAAAACCTTTGATATGAAGCACATAGTATAAGTGTAACTAATCAAGACTATGTAGTAATAGTACATGATATGAGTCATGACACCCCTCAATGTCAACAAGCTTATCAAGAACAAATGCTAATGTCACACATAAGGCCAAGCACCACATACAAAGGACATAAAATGTCACAACAAACAAGGCTAAAGGGATACATGTAGGAGGACATAAAATGTCACAAATAAGGGGCATTGAGTTGCCTCATGTAAGGCTAAGGGTTACATAAAATAACCACATAAAGTAATCTATGTAAATGAGTAACAATAATAAGAGGCATAGAATAATAACTAGTACACACCATCCATATATATCAATGTTACATCAGAATAAAATGGTGTATCAGAGATTATTGTGTAATAAATTATTAACTAAAAGGCATGTGTAAGCAATATAGGTGACTCAACATGGAACATAAGTCATAAAAATATATAATTTGTAATAGTGAAACTTGTGAAACAAGATGCCCCTAGTATTAACATGGCCACTAGGTAGAGGGAAAACCAACTTATGTATGTCCACGCGTAACCTCTATGTCCTGCACATCACTTAGACATTGTGAAATGCATGTGTATGTAAAGAATATGCCATATTATAAACATGTCATGTTCAGTTCCTATTTTAGAATATTTAAATATTTGAATGTTTTTGTATTTTCTTATTATTTGATTTTTGTATAGTTTTTAAATATATAAAAATTGAAAGGTGAAGGCAAGTGGTAATGGTTTAAAAAATATAAGATGGTAGGGATCTTATATTTACTTGACATGTGTCAAGGCATAATGTGCACTAGATGTGATAACAAAGATTATGTGGAGGAAGTGAGAATAATCCATATGCCCCCATTATAATCATGGCTCAAAGATATGTGGGAGGTAGAGGAATGAATGTACATCCTTGTTTTATAATATGTAAGTAAAAAATAAACGACATATGCACAATGTTAAGAATAAATAATTTTTTCATGAGATGATCTTGTTCTAGTCAAGCATAAATACATTTTTCATGAGATGATCTTATTCTAGATATTGTGTTTCTGTGACAATTATCAAATTTATGAGGATATTATGGCTTTGTTATCTCAAAAAAGGGTATGATTGTGAAAGATGTTACAGTTTGGTTCTACTAAGTATAGACAATACCTATAGTCAATTATGACTTAGATTACTAGAAGTGACTACTGGGGAAAAAATAGTTTGATTTTGTACACACATGGGTTGTCATGAAAGTTAGAACAATAAAGGATCACTATATTTGGATCTTTTGGATCAGGACAACCATAAAAAGGCACAATTCAAATGTCAATGAATTCAAGGGATATAAAATGGTTGATGTGAGGGTGTATGTACAATATAGAAGGATAAATGAGGATAATCAAAATAATCATGTAACCTTATGTACAATAACAGGTGTCATTATTTATGAAAATAACTCATGAGGAGGTCTTATATCTTGAAGTAATAATGTCCCATTGTATGTGTCATATCTATTTGATGCCTCTTTATATGTATCATATTCTAGACTTGGATTTGAAATTAGAGTATGTGTTGTATGATATTCTATGTTATTAGCATGCTTGAGTTAATCATAGATATATTTCATGTTCTTAGTGAGCATGGTATGTCATGTGATGATTTGGTTTGTAATTTTAATTTATTTCCTATGTACCACTATAGGTAGTGATGGAACATGACATTTTAAAAGATCCTTGTCTAATTGACATGTGTATAGATGTCACCCATGTGTAAAAGTAACACACATGTTTAATGTAGATGGTATTGCATTTATACTTTGTATCCAAGGATGGCCTAACAATAGGTTGTAGTGTGTATCATGAAGCATGACTTAAAATAAGGAGTGTACCTTCTTTGGTCCAAGTATTAATTCCATTGAAATTATACCAAGTGGTGGCCTTAGTCCTTAATGTGATTTGAAAATGATGTGATCTTCTATTTGAAACTTATTGGTCTCAATTTGTGACCCACATTAAAAATAATTATTGGATTAACTGATGTGATGGGACAAAGGGAGATAACAACACATGGGACACAATATCCCCTTATTTTTAGGATTCAAATGGTTAAATTTAAGGGCCAAGAAAATTTTAATTGTTTATCTAGGTGAGCAATGGAAATTAACCACCAAAAGTTCAATCCACTATATATTATCCAAGAAATCTTACTGATGTTTGATTAAGTCTTTTACTTCCTCGTTCACATATGTATCACCCTATAATATAATGGGAAAAATATTCATCATAAAAAGGATAAGAGGATATAACAAGTAGGGTATGAAATCAAGTGGTTCCTTGATTGAAACAAGATTGTTATTGCTAAAAATCAAAATCATGCCTCATCACCATTAACAATTATGTACCAAGTCTAGTTTTAAAACAGACTAAATAAATTCAATGGGTAAGATTCTAAGGAATTAACTGAACATATTACTCTAGAATTATATTTAAATAAAGGCATATGAAATACTTGTAGCTAATACACATAATGGGTTAACACAACTTCACGTTAAACAAAATAAAAATCTAGAACCAATTAGACTAGCTCTTGCACAATCTCCACTACATATTCATTAGTAAACAAACATTGCAATTTATTCTTAAGATTATTCAATTTTGTTCCATCAATAAATTAAGGACATTACTAAATAATAATAAGAATTTACAACTAGACTGGTAGTTATTTCAGTGTTATTAAAAAAGCATTTAAGTTTTCCCTCTAGGTAGACAATTGTAAGGCAAAACAAAACAAGAAAAAGAGAGCACTAAGACTATCACAATTTTTGTAGAGTATTGGTGCATAAAATCTCCCCTTTTTACAAGATATGAACTATATTTTATATAAAAAAGAATGGGACTTATCTCCAAGTAGCATACGGCTCCCATCTCTGGCCATGATTACCACCTCAAGCCTTAAATTGCATTCAATTAGATTATTCCCTCCACTCTCAAAAGAAATCCAAATTCCATTTTGTCTTCTCTCCAAAGTTGTGACACTTGTTTAATTGAAATGATATCCCCACTTCTCCCTTTTGGGCAAAGTATTTTGAATGATTATTCTATTCAGCCCACTTAGGATAATATTTGGGTCAAGAAGTCACTAGTTCTCTCTACATACCTCCTTTGAGTAGTCAGACTACTTAAAAGTTAGTTTGATTAATTATTCTATTGTTTTACTTAATTCAATCCATTCTGATGTTTTTATGGGTCATATATTTAAGCATGTGACTTTATGATGACTTGGCCAGTTGATGTGGTTCAAGTCCATCTTTACTTTATGCTTTGGGATCTCTTTGCCACTTGGCACTCATCCAAAGTCTCCCAAACATATTATTCAGCTACATTTAGATTCTCCTTAGGTCCTTGAGTCCACTTATATACTTTGTTGGCCTCAAGATCTTATTTGATATTTATCTTTGTCATTGTTATGGCCATGTGGCTTCTTCTTAGCTTCCTGAGCCCTTCATGGTTTGGGATAATATTGTCAATGCCCTAATCTCCTGAGATCCTAAGAGGGTGTCATGTGGCACCTTATTTGGGGGTAAGGGTAATGGGCCTTTTCTAATATTTTTTAACCCCTAGATTCTAGGTTAATACTGTAATACCCTTGAGGTTATGAGGTCCCAAGGCTCCAAGGTTATGATCCTTTGTTAATGTGATTAGTTCTCCATCGAGTTGGGTCACTAGGATCATGCCACATGGCACAATATTGAGGCTCCAAGGCTTGGGAATTAAAAAAAAACTAATTATTTAAAATTCCCCCAAGTGCTTGGGTGAATGGGATATGCCACATGACATGATCTCAATCATCCAGAGGTTCGGGGAGAAAACCTATAGAAGATACAAGGAAATAAAAGATATAAGGAAAACAAAGTCATTAGTAATTTATCCAAAAAATAAGAAAATACACCAAATAATAAAATAAATTCCAACTTATGAGCTTGAACACATAATAGAATTCATCAATTTAAAACAATGAATTCATATCATTTTTGAAGCTTGAATAATTTTTAAATAGAAAAGTCTAAAATTGAATATCAATCACGTCTTTATAATGGGGAATTATAAATATTTTCTCACATTCAAATCAAAATAAAACATTTTAGAGGCATAATTAATTGGGCAGATTAGACATGGAACTTCTCATGTTCAAAAGACTTGAATTCAGATCTAGTTAATATCTATGAAGTATTCAAAAGGTAAAACTTCGTATCTATAAACATGTAAACTAAATACCAAATGGAACAAGAGGGTCCCCATTTGAAATTTGAATATGGGGCATGTTGGGACACAAAAAATGGCGAATTCCATGTGGAGAATGTTGTATCAACATTTATAACCTAGATTATAAATCTTTACACCTGGAAAATAAGTACAAACTACAAATAATTAATTAGACAAAATTAAAAAAATGAAGGCACTAAAGTTTGCTTCAACATGTGACATACTAGGTTCCAAATTAGACTTAGACCATTAGTGTATTTAAAAGTGATTGATTCTTTTATAGCCCTTGAATTCATGTGACACAATTTAATCCTATCTAAGCAACCAAAAATTATGAGAAGGAAAACATTAGTTACTTAATTTGGGGGGATGGCATGGGAATTACTCTACTATTATCCAGGCATTTATAGCCTTGACATAGATACTTTTGGTCTCACTCAAGGCTTTGTTCCACTGCTATCTAGGATAGAATGCCTATGGTGGAGATTATCTGAATCACCCTTTTGAGGAAGACTTGGATTTTGCATTTTTATTCAATTTCCTTCAAAACATCCCTTGAAAAGATTTTGCAATGTTGTCCATTGAGGGTTGGGGACCAAGCCATGGATATAATGATAGACTCATAACATTTAGATTACTAATACAAATTAAAACTAAACAATGCTTCCATTTGATTCAAATGTTTAATTAAGTCCAATTGATGGTTTAGACAAGAAAAGAAACTATTCTAAATCTAAAAGTTCTTTTTGGAATCACTGGCCTTCAAATTTCTAAAAATGTACAAAATAATTACTTATAATTTATGGAGTTGTTCAAGAATGACTACTTACTATATAAATTTTTAAATTTTAATAATCCACATGCACTTACTCAATTTGAAGTGACCAACCCAAAATAACCCAAGATGACTTCAATTTTAACATACTATTATTTTGTCTTCTACTTCTTCTCAGACCTAGTTTTGATGTAATACTAGCTATAATTAGGTTTTATTTTCCAAAAAAAATTTCAATTAATGGTCTTCAAGGGAATATTTTAAATAACCATGCCAAAAGACCACCTAAAATATAACTAATTTATCATAATATAGCAAGTAATTATCCTCAATCAATTTTGTTTTAGAGAACACACTAAAAAGATACCAAAGGCTCAAATAAAGTAAACCAACTCAAATGAGTTGGGGGGGAGAGTAATAAAAAACACAAGGCAAAGCAAATGAACCAATAGTATAATGTAAACCTAAACTAATAAAGCATGAAACACTATACAATATATACATGCAACAAACCTCATGATTCTCATTTTGAAATGGCATTAAATGGAACAACTGAGAAATAATGCTTCAAAAATTATGTATTGACTGGTAGCTATAGGTCATTCCCTTGTAGATATTTCAATTATAAAACATTTTATCCTATAAATTTTGTAACTTGATAAGGAGCGATCTAAATAGGACTTAGATTAGAATGCTAATGTTTGCTCTCATGGGCTTTATCTCATAATAAAGCCAAGTCTAAAATACAAAAATATTTTAATTATGCTTTTCTATCAAAATATATTTTAAAAACTTTGTAGTGATTGGTAAAAATATAAAAGGATTCATATCTCATATAGTCCATATGAATCAGGTCCAATAGCGTAGATTAACTTATTTCATTTACTTCCATATAGTCATTGATGAACTGATATGTGGTCCCTTGAGTGTCATTGGAAATACTGGTTCCATGCCATAAATCAACATGAAAGGGGAACTCTTGAGGATTTTATTATGTCTTGTCCAATAAATACATAAAGAATACTTGAGTATAAGATTCCAACTACATGGATTCTCCTCTACTAATTTCTTAATGACATTCAATAGGTTCTTATTTATGGACTCAACCAAACCATTTCCCTATAGACAATAGTTGGAAGACAACTTTAATATAATTATATTTTGATATGCCCACTTAGTTAAATTAACTAATTGTAAGGCAAGACCATTGTCACATACAAGTGACATAATCATTGACTCTAACATGAAAAACACCCTTAAGTTATATGGAGTAATAGCATTGGCTTTAATGAGCCATTCACCCTCTACCTACATGTACATAGCTTCTTGTTTGGACCTACAGACCTATTTACCTATTGAAATGGTCATAAAGACCCATATAGATAGTTATTTCAAGGATATTTAGGTAATTTAGGTTCCACTCTTCATCTGTAGCTCATTAGATGTGAAAAAAAAAATCATTAACTTTCTTATAGGCTAAAACTATCCTTATTTGGATTATTCCATATAGTAAGACTTCTACACGTGCCAACCAATAGGTTATGGAGATTCTTAGGAGAGTTAAGAAGAGAACCAACATCATTCATGGCTCAAACACCTCATTAGAATGCATCTTTAGGCATATTTCTTCCATCAAGTATCTCTTAGGGTTTTGTAAGGGTTTTAGGGGTCTACACTTCTTAAAAATGATTCATAGCATATAGACCCCTAATGTAAAACCTATTTCCATATATTTCAATTAAATTATCACCTTGAACAAGCCTAACTATTTCAAGTTCCCATGTAAAATATCTGTCAAGATGTGTACGTGGTGAATAGGTGCTTTGATTGGTTGTCTTAGACTATGCAATCATAAACAAGGTTTAAGAGCCAAAATGACAAGTTGGTTTCATTATATTCAATAAAAAACTCCCTAAGGATTTTAAATGACTCTCCACATCATTCTAAAGTTCAAAAATGTGAAAGAAAGCCTAGATCAGTTCAAAATGGTGTAAGGTCTCTCGTTAGGTTTTGAAGTTTGTTTCAATGTTATAGCACTCAAGTACATAATTTCATGAAATTATGAGTGTAATCCATATTAAAAAAAAAATTTAATCATATACATCATTTTTTATTTCCTTACAAAACCTTACATGGATTTCAAACCCCCTATCTGATCTACTAGACCTCTAAATAATCCTCAAAGCTCCATTATTGATTGTTAACAGACTGAGGCATGACTATGACAAAATAATGGATGTTTCCACTACTAATGTGACCTTAAAAAGATAATTAACACTTAAAAACACTCATAAAACCACTTCTACCAAGTTTCATATCTAGATCATGCTTCTATAGGACTCAAAACTCATTTTTCCCAAAACTAGCTAGTGGGTTGCCTAAATTTTCAATAGGTCTATGATTGAGTTTTATATCACTTTTATATTTTTTGTGATAATTATGATAATTATTTATTAATATATAAAACAATTATTTTAATGATACATATCCTCTACTATTCACTTCTTGAACCTATTCATCTTATCACTACACCATCTTTCTTTATAGACTCCCAAACCTTACACCCTGTCAATACTTGTTGTAGGTGAATATTTCAAATTAAGCATTTTCATAAAACCCTTATAATTATAAACACTTTATGATTTTTTATCCCATTATTCATGATATTTTAAATCATCATGTTGACTTTAAAATTCATTTGTTTCCCTCTATAACTCTACACAATCAAACTCCCACAATGCCTAAACACGTTAAGTGACTTAGAGCCTCACGTAGACAGTGAAGGAGTTCCTAATGGTGATCTCTACATTATAATTCCAAGATAAATCACTTACTCATGTGGAACCAACTCTATCTTTAAAATATTGAGCTTATTCTTCATTCAAAGGCTGACTAGGTCTACCCATGAGTGAATTAGGCCTTCTTGCTTTGATACACTGTATGGAGTTAGTATACATTTGTATACATTCAAGGTATTATTTTCCATTTAGGTAAGATTCCTCTATAGTATCTTTTTCATGCTTTGGATATTTATAACCTTCTAATAATGACCAAAACCCTATGTCCTCATCAAACATGCTATTGAAGTCAACCTTATCACTAGGTGGTTGTAGGTGTTAGAGACCACCTTGATTGTACTCTCTATGCTTTAGGATTTCATATCCCACATACTTTAATTTTTTTATGATCTTTAATGTTTACTAAAGTCCCAATTAGGCTTAGGTTTCTCTTAAATAATCTTTTCATTCTCTTTTAGGTTGGAAATTAATTTTACACTCAAATAGGCCTGTAGATGATTTGAGAAGGTCTTGACTACACCTATGAACCTAGTCTTCATCACATTACTGACCTATTGCGACCCTCATAACACTATATAAAGTTGTAATTTGACTCAAGGTTCCTTTTCAAATAATCTCTCTATTCTCTCTTTGCCATTTATACTAACTTAATCCATAAGTCATTTGTAGGTATCTTAGGATAATCAATTGAATTCTTAAGACTCTTTTGACATGCCCAACTGAATTAGTATCTCCATCAATGGTTCTAACCTATTAAAATATTCTAACTGGGTTCAAACATCTTTCATATCTCTATCAACACTTTAGCTTGAAAAATGGATGTTCTTCAGATAGGCTTGATTGTGTATAGAATTTGATCCTTGTATAGATAGGGTATAGTTTTAGGTCTTTAAATTGACACTAACAGATCTCCAAGGTCACTCTAATGTTCTTGCCTTACTTTAAAATATTATTGAGTTAAAATTTCCCTCTTAACATCCATATTTCACCTTGTTTTCATCTTTGGTTTTACCTTTTCTTATCATAGTTATAGGTGATGATCACTATGTAACTGGTACGGACTATGTGTAAGATTGGATGCTATAAGAGCTTAAGGAGGTTACCAATATAACTATGATGTTATTTAAATTTATTGAGATTTAAAACCTTGATTTATGGACCTCAATCCATATACATTCCTTGAAATTAACCTTAACAAGATAATGTAGATGTTCTATAATCTTGGTTGTAGACAATCATAAGACACCTCTTAAGTATGGTTCTAACATAGTTTCATGATCATAATGGTTTATAAACACTATTTAATCCTATTTGATAGTGTATCTATTAGGTGAATGTGGATTAAAATTTATATGATGATAATGGATCATGGAGAATGAGAATAGAGATAGAGTAACAAGCTTATACAATGACAAAATAGTAGTGTGAAGACTGTGTAAAGGGATGAAACATGATGGAGTGAAAATAAAACTTAATCCAACCTATAGATAGTCATGAATACCATGAGGTAATCATATGCATATATACCAATATCATATACCATTTTGGAGGCTTTTGAGAAAGCATACACTATAAAAATGGAAACCAAGGAATCATTAAATACCTTAACAAATGCTAAGTTTCCTAAACCCTTGCTAAACTAGGACTATGAGGATGTTTGGTGATGATTGAGGGTTTTTGAGGGGAATTTACCTTTAGTAACTTTTGTGTCACTTGAAATAAGTCCATCTAAAATGAATGAACCCCTACAAACAAAATCTCAATAAATCTTGATATTCTTGGATCTCTCATGAAGCGTATAACCTCTTGAAATTTACTTGTAAACTGTAGATTGGCAATATATGTCTATTTAACTCCATGTAATCTCATATGTGGATCAAGATATTATTTAATCCATGTAAGGTCTCTTCAATACCTAAAGAAATAGGAATAAACACTAGTTTTTTGAAAATAGTCAGGAACCTCTCAAAACCATACCACTCTTTTTGCCTTGTGCAGATGTAAATAGTGAATGGAACCCTTAAGTTCTTAACCTTTGTTAATAAAGATAGGAAGACAAAAATATTAACTAATTCCCATGATTGGAAGGTCATGAGGTATAGTTTATATGGTCAAGAGCTTAGATCCATCTTCTCTCTACACTGTACGGATTGAGCATAAAATTATGATGATCTTATTATCTTGTAGTGAACCATCCATGGAAAACACATTGGTTTTGGTCTTCCTAAGCCTTAAAACGATCCAATATCTTCACCATGTGTCTAAAAAAATTTATTCATGCATGCCATATATTCCTCTTGATCAGATCCATACCAACTAAAAACATTATCCAAACCTATAAATTTTCTTTCCTTTCCTCTTCTTTTAGCTTCAAACCATCTTTTTAAGGAAATATGGAGAAAAATATAAGTCAAAGACATCTTTAAATCATGTAATAAGCTAAGGAGAGAAAAATATAGCTCTTTTTCACATGTGGGATCTATTTTGATGGCCAAAGAACCTTTTAAGCTCATTGAAAGGATATTTCAAAGCATACAAAGATTGACTAAAGTAATGTTATGGTTATGGGGTGTTTACATGATATTAAGAATTATTTAATGGCCTTTTGAGATCATAATTTACCATTTAAAAACCAAATCCTTCACTTTTAGACCACATACACATACTTTCACAAGAAGATTGCTAATGAATATCATGGAAAAGTACCTTATAACCTTCTTAAAAGTTTTTCACAATGATTTTTATGTATGTTCACTACCTCTATGTAAGGCTTATTACTATTATTCTTTAAAATACTGAATATATCAGTGAGTCATTAGCTACCACCTCTCATACATCTCCATCAAGGCACTTTAGATCACAAGACCACTTGAATTCTTTATCAAAACATCATAATGACACTTGACACCATTGACATGACACTGAGACATACTCCCTTTAATTGACAATTAATGAACATTATGATGGCCATGAAAAGTTTTCAATTATAGGGTTTGGCATTTGGCATTGATAGGTCAAATTACCAGCATTTTTGGTGACTCACAGGGGTTGACCAGCTTATTGGTTAAGAAAATTTAGAATATCCTTGGTACATAAGACTTTGGACTCCACTTAAAAACTATCTAAACTTTTAGACTTGAATCAAAACAAATAAACAAGACACAAAATAGGAAACAAAAATAGATAACTAAAACAAAACAATAACCAACAAGCATGTGCAGTAGCTCTTAGAGGAATGAAACTACTATTATGTATAAGATGATTGGTTGTCCTAATAGTAATATTTGATGAACATCCCATTGACTAGAATAGGGAGCTCTTCACCACTCAAATTGGATAATTGGAAAGAATTAATTTCCTTACAACCAGTAATGACATATGAACCACTAAAAAGACTATCATATTTGGAATGTTTACCTAGTTTAGAATGGTCTTCATCCCAATTAAGCACAATGTCACCTTGTTGAAAGGTCTTTGATGAATCTCTCTTGTAAAAATATATTTTTAATTTTTCTTGTTTGGAACACATAGTGTGCATATCATTGTCTCTTGTTTCCTCTAGCTCTCTTAATTCATTCATTCTTACCTCTATTACATCATTTTTCAAAAGCTCCAACTGATGTCCAAGTTTTAAGACTAGAAATTCTAATGAAATGGGAAGCCTTACTTCTCTTCCATAAAATAGTAGGTAAGGAGACTGACTAACATCCTTATTTGGAGTAATTATATTTTCCCATAAGGTAGTCTTTAACTTGGTATGCCATCCTCACTAATTGTTCCCCATTGTTCTATTGATGATCCTAATCAATTATTTATTAGTGGAATTTGCTAGTCCATTACCCTAAGGATATTAGTTTGATGAATATTTGAGATAAATACCATGATCAATATCCCACTCACATAAATTTTCACTACTGAAATCCAAAGCATTATCTGATATGATGGTTGAAGGGACCCCAAAATGAGTCACTAGGCTATCATAGAACTCTAAAACTATGTTCTCATTTGCTTTATTGAATGAAAATTCCTCCACCCACCTGGTAAAGTAATCAGTGGATATAAAAACCCACTTATATCTATCCCTTGATGGAGGATGAATCATGATAATGAAATCTAAGCCCTATTTCATGAAGGGTTGCTCAACTTGAATAGGTTTTAAAGGCATAGTAGTTAGTCTCTGTTTATCAATGAACATTACACACTTGAAACATCTTCTAACCTATGAATATGATTATTTGAAAAAATTAGGCCAAAAATAACCATATATTATTATATTTTATGATGTATTCTTGGCTACAAAGTGTCCTCCTATAGGCCCATCATGAAATTGACCTAACAACTTGTCTACTTGGCTAGTTTCTACACATCTTAGAAGCAAACCTCCAATGTCCTTCTTGAAGAGTAATCCATAAATGTCTCCTTTTTGTACCATTTAAGCCTATATTACACTATCCTATTTGGAATAATCTTGATATATCCCTATATGACACTCTCCTATTTGGAAGAATCTTGATATATCTTGTGTCTAGCTGGAAGGAGAGATAGTTGCATCTGCATGTTGAATATTTGAGATTGTCAAAACCACTTATTTTCCCTCTTTAACATATAATTTAAGGTGTTAAAAAATTCCCCTACCTATAAAAATATTTTTAACCGTCACTTCTATATCATATTCCATGTATTTGGTCACCCAACCAGCCCTCTTTTCATTTAGATCTCTATTAAGGATAAAACCCTTAACACTAGAATGAGCTACCATCACAAAAAAAAAATTGTTGGATACCATATGTCTAAATTTACTCAATACCATTATGATATAAAGTAAATTATTTTAAACAACTGTATATTTCTACTCATACCCTTTTAATGCTTGACTAAAAAAAGAAATAGGGTGCTCTAATCCTTCACTATTTTGTTGCATGAGCATGGCAAAAATTGTGTTACATGTAGAGAACGTATACATGAAGAAATTTTTAATAAAATTAGGGTTGATTAAGGTAGTATATTGACTAATGGCCTATTTAATGGCCTCAAAACTTCTCTTACCTCATATTCTCCATGATAACTCTTGATGTTTCTTGAGTATGTGAGTTAGTGGCCTTACCAGTTCTAAAAATCTAGATATGAACCTCTTAATGAAATTTATCTTTCCCAAGAATATTTTTAATCCCTTATTTTTTTTGGGAAAAAAAAAATAAATGATTTTCCTTTACTCTTTTAGGATCAATATAAATTCTTGCCTTATATACAACATGTCTTAGAAGCCTTCCCTCATGCATTGCAAAGATACACTTTTGGGGGTTTAAAGAGACCCAAAACTATCTACACCTATAAAATACCAATCTCAAGAGTGTTAAATGAGCCTTAGGCTCTTTATAAAACATAATAATATCATAAGGATAAACAAGTACCATTTCAATTATGAGCCCTTGACAATGCACATCTATTGCCCTTTGGAAAGTAGCTCCAGCATTTGAGAGTTCAAAAGGCATTTTCTTATATGCATAGGTACCCCACTTAGTTATGAAGGTAGTTTTGTATTTATCTTGTTCCTTCACCAATATTTTATTATACCCTAAGTATCCATCAAGTTAATAAAACCTTTATGAACCTAAAACTCTTTGCAAAAATTGATCCATGGAGGGAAGAATGTAGTGATCTCTCAATAATACCTTGTTGAGATATATAAAATCTACACAAGCTAATCTCCCCATTAATTTTTATCATAGGCACAAGATTTTCCACCCATGTATAATGTTTTGTGAGAAATATTTTTTTGGATTCAATAATCTTTTTTAGTTCTTTCCGCATAAGGATCTCAACCTTGGGGTTGATTGGTCTTTGTTTCTATCTCATAGGTTTGGCATCTTCTTCTAGATATATGGTATGTTGTGCCAACCTTGGATAAAACCACTTAAAATCATGATATTCCCATGAAAAAACATCTATAAACTCTTTTCATAATGGTATGAAGGCTTATCTCTCTTCCTTAGTATTCACTTTTCCTAATGTGAGCAGATTATCTTCAACTATGGCAATTTATTCATAATGTTCCTTTTTAGGAGAGTTGCTTACCTTATCTTTTATCAGTTGATCATCTTCATTAAATATGCTCTCCAAATTGAATAAGAGCGTAGTTAGCTGATTTGACTTTAATTTAACAATATGGTCCTCATAATGATGTTGTAATTTATCCTCATTCTTTGGGTAGAATTCTACCTCATGTTATAGGAAACAAGTAATTTGTTTATCACTATCAAATACTTAACAACTTACCTCATTATTAGGAATTTAGGGCCTGCATACCACCTTAATTTAGGACTACTCTTTAGTGTCTTAGAGCTCATCAACTATATCATATTATGCTTTAATGGTAGTTAACCTATATGCATGTTGATTAGCTCCTCTAGGAATGGAGCGAATATCAAATGCCTAGAAATCCTCCATAAGATCCCAAACCATATGTTTGTATTCCTTCAAGAGTTAATTATTGGTTTCACTTATAATTCTTACCTACTACACTACTAATTCACTATCTCCTTCCACCTACAGAAGCTTAATACCCCCTTCCTTACCCACTATAGACCATGAATGAGAGCTTCATATTCTAAAGTATTAGAGGTACAATTAATTTGAAATATTATATAATAATAATACCTTTGATTAAGAAGAGAAACAATCATAACACCTTCCCTAATCCCATTCTTTGATCTAGACCCATCAAAGAGAAAATTCTAAACTCATTCACGATCAAATGTTGTGTTAGTGAGTCTAGGCATTATAATACCTTCTTCATGCATGAAATAAACATCCAAACCTAACTATGCAATGCATAAGGATAATAACAATGATTATCATCTTCCCACTCATCAAGGAGTAAATATGGTATACCTTCAAGTGATTTAGAAGGTTCTTGATCATTCAAGTGTTCATCCTCCTCTGAGATAACACAATTGACATTTGATAGGTTGGGCATATAAGGTTATAAATGGAATATGGATATAGGTTCAGACCTTATGGTAAAATTTATTCCATAATTGGTTCTAAAAACCATGTATCACCATTCATAAGAAATGTATCCCCTTGTTTTGGTAGTGAAATCCTTGGACAAGCATAAAGCAAAGTAGGGAGGAAGATCAACTTCTACCACATCTTGTGAGATAGTAAAATTAAGAAAAGTAGCTAAAATGACCTTAATATCCCTAAAAACACCCATGGTCTTAGTGGAGACCCATACAACTATAAAACTCCCTTCTCACGAGGCTCATATTGAAGTCCTAACTTATCAACTATGGATTTAGGCATGACAAAGATACTAGCTCCATTGTCCATC
This sequence comes from Torreya grandis, assembly GCA_037957365.1. Taxonomy (NCBI): domain Eukaryota; kingdom Viridiplantae; phylum Streptophyta; class Pinopsida; order Cupressales; family Taxaceae; genus Torreya; species Torreya grandis. The sequence goes on along the minus strand of JARHVA010003010.1, from coordinate 1,313,712 downwards.
ATGCAATTATGAAAAAGGTAACCTCCTATGACAAATAAAAGATATAAGGGAGGTATATTAATCACCATTTGTGCTTGAGCTCAATAGGTTGACTAGAATTTGTAGGAATAGCACCTACTTTTTTGCTTGTTTATCTGAAACATCAAGCTTAGAGAGTTCTTGTGGGAGATCCTTTTGTCCTAGAATAAGAAATGTGTCCCACATAGAAATAGAGATAAGGTCCTTCTTCATTTGATCAAAAATACTAAAGGGATAAGCGGTTGTCTTAGGTTGTAGTTTAGGAGCAAAAGTGCCACCTAAATATTGTGTAAATTATGGTATGAAATGACCTTTCTGATTTTACCTCCTTCCTTCTTGTACTTACTAAGCTGATGATGAATTTTGAGGTGCATCTTGAGTACTGGTATTTTTAAGTGGTTGATAAGGTAGAGGAGCTACCTTTTCAAGACTCAAACCATCACCAACTACCCTTATTTTAGACCTTGTATGACCTTACACTAAGTTATCCACATTTGACATATCCTAACCTTGATTAGCTACCATCTGATCAAAAGGATTTTCACCTTCTTAGAAATTAGCAAAGGTATTTTCAAAAAGTATTTTGCTTCCACCTGATCCTTGCTGACTTGGTACCTTAGCTTGAGTGAAATAAAAAATGTCTCCATGTGATAAAGAAGCTTTATTGTGTTGTGAAGGTAGTTGATTATCATGTGGTGGAAGAGTTGGACCTTGTTGCATGAAATATTGTTGATTCACCTCAGTAATTTGATCCATTTCCATATTGTTTTATTGTTCCTAATGATTAGATCATTGACCTTCTTGATCATAATTACTCATACTTATAACCAAAACTCTAGAACTACTAGAAACATTTGGGTTATAAGCATTGTATGGTCTTGATTGTGTATTATGCCCATGACCCTATTGATTGGGTTGATAAGGTGGCCCGTTATATTGATAAGATTGGTTAGGAGATTGGTAAGGCCTATAAGGTGGAACTTTTTGCCTTTCCAGAGCCACTAACTTATTATTTTGAGCCTTGAGTGCACTTTCTATCTTACCCAACTATCCACCTGGTTACCATCTATTTGATCAAGATTAGTTGAAGCTAGTAATGGAGCAATGGTAGGCACAAGAAGGTGAATATCTATAAAAAAAAGGCATATGTGGTCTAGGAGAGATTATGTATGCTTATATTAGGTAATTCTCAACCATTATGGCCACTTCATAGGCCTCTAGTAAGGTATTCCTCCAATTGATTATATCATAATTGCCACATCTAAATTCATAGCTTTCAATTAATAAAAGAATGCATAGTTAGGATTGGGTTTGATAATTATAGAGATCTTATTCTAGGTTTTTTTAAACTTATATTTGAAGTCTACCATGAACTCCTAGGGGCTTATCCTAATTTTAGTAATTTTTTACACCAAATAAAGATGATCACTCTTGTCTTCAAAATTCTTACACAAGAGTTCTCCAAAGTCATCCTAGGTGTTAATGGATGTAATATTCAAACCCCTATACCATTGGAGTGCTTTACTTTTAAAGGAGGTTACCAAAAAATGCATAGCCACATTATCCTAGGTTACATTATGAAATGAACATAGATTTTATATATCTAAAATATGATCAATAGGGGTAATTAGATTTTCTCCTATGAAATAAGGAAGGCTCTTTAAGATAGTAGTAGGAATTTCATCAAAGTGATTGATTTTCAAGGGGCTACCACCATTTAAAGTTATAAAACCTTATCTTATGGTAATATCCATTTGAAGTATGGGATTTAAAATAGTGTTTATTTGGAAAAAAGGAGATATTTGGGAAATAATAGGAGAAATATAAGCTATAGGATTTTGATTAGACTAAGAGGACTTCTTTTTGTTAACTGTATAAAAAGACAACTCAACCAATTTAACCTCTTTTCCTTTTGAGGAAGATCTTGTAACCACTTTTGCATGAAATGTCTATAAATATTCCTCTAACACCTTTCAAGATTGATTATGAACTCAAATATATTTATGTATGATCCAAATCTTATGATTGAGTAATCCCACTAGGCGTGTTAGAACTGTTAGCAACCTAAGTTGTACCCTACTGAAGTAGATTGTTTAGATCTCCTTTAAAATTGGACTAACATTAGATTGGTCTATAGGTTATGGGATACCTATATCTAAACCAAAAATCTAGATTATGAGGTTAGATCCATTGAATATACCAATTTTTTAATCCTTTTCCTAAACCTATTTATTTTTTGGGATGAAAAGAGTTATAAAGATAACTAAAAGGGAAAGACTATACTATTGGTGGTGATGCACTTATTCTTGAATGATCCTCTCTTAACCTTGTACTTTAACACACTTATAAATCAAAAGGTAATATATTTTCAACCATAATTTATTAATATAGTCCTAAACATGAGTGTTTTATATGAAGGTTAGATAGAAGATCTGCAACTTGAAGGTAGAGGAATGAAGGTCTATAAAGACACTGCACACTAATACTCTTCAACACAAATTCTATCCTTTAACACTTCATGTGACCTATAGAGGATGAAAACATAGTATTAGGTGAAGTATATGACATAATAAAGGAGATTAATATCACACTTAACTACAAATCAATAATCAATAAACACACTAACAAACATGAAGAAGTTGCAATAATTTTTGTTATTAACTCAAGTTGCACATTACAATTTTAGCATAATTTTTGTATACCAGCCTAAAGGATCCAAAAATAAGCAATAAGGCATCAATATATATAAAATTAGGTTATAAAAATTATCATGGCATAGAGGAGAAGATAATAACATCAATATATCATTAACTCAAGTATCACTCCAGTTACAATAGCTACAAACAATCCTCAAGAAGTATCTCCATGATTGATGCTCTTGCATGACCTTATGAATTGAAATGAGGTAGTTTAATATGTAGTTAAATAGTTAAAATTCATCTTTAATTATACTATACCTCTATCTTGTCAAATAAATATTGTATTTTTCCACTTAAGGGTTAGTTATACATGTGATTTATAGTTAAGACCAGTTATGTATGGAAATGCCACTTAAAACAAGTTATGCATGGAATTACCTCTTCAAGATTAGTTATGTGGGATGATCACTACTCAAGGGTTATTTATAAATTTGATAAATTTTCATTAAATATCATCAATATCCCTTTACTCTAGCCTTGATATATCTTTGTTGATTAAGTAGGTCTACTAGGCCAATTAGGCCTAGTAGCCTAACCCCTTGCATTTGATGGATTTGAAATACTACATGAAACTTTAGAAGCATATGAATAAGTTATTTTTTTAACTAAATCAATTCTTGAAACCATGAAATAGGTCTTTTTGAGTAAGAAACACCTATAAACTTGCCAAACTAGGTGACTAGGTCACCTTGTCATTCACTCCTACAGACTGGATGATTAGAAGAGACCCATAAAGGTACTTACAAGCACGGTTTTTATCATTTGATGACTTGAATAGATATAAAAAGTGTCAATATTCACTCTCCAATTATTTTTACTTTCTTAAACTACATTGTACCTCTTTTTTTGCACTTTTTCCTCTAAAAACCCTATTTTTGACAAGTTTATATACCATTCACAAAAAAATGGCATAGAAATGAACCTCCCTAATTTTGATAGATGATCCAAGTGGTATTTAGGTGATTTCAATATGTGTGGATGCCTTCTTCAATTCTTCTCAATCAAGTTTGTATTAGGTTTTTGGGAGGGTTTAAGAGTGTTCAGGGATCTTAATGATGATTGATAAGTTTGGCCATTGAATTTTTGAACCAATGCCACAAAACACTAGTATAATTTCCATCTACCTCTCCCAAAGTCCCCATCCTCCCATTAAAAATCTTTATACCATGGTGAGCATGTGAAGTCACCTCTCAGAGTAGAAAATATATTTTTTGAGCATGTTCGGTGCTTTAAAGCTTAAATGACCAGTTATAATGTTTCTCATATGGATCAAACTGACTAAACCTCTTTCATAACATGATGATGATGTTTATGAATATTTGAAGTGCCCTCATGACATAAATTTTCCTTCTACTACCCCCTCTTGATGACATCATCCTATGAAGTCAACAGACAAGCACATATGTATGCAAGTTTATTTAGGATTTTGACCTCATGATCAATTTAAAATATCATACTCATTAAATATAACATGATCAACACCCCTAAGTTATTTGGAGTAATAGCATTGGCTTGAATGAGCCATTCACCCTCTACCTGCATGCACACAACTTCTTGTTTGGAACTCTAGACCTATCTACCTATGGAAATGGTCATAAAGACCCCTTTTTTATGGTTATTTCAAGGATATTTAGGTAATTTAGGTCCAAATCTTCCCTCTGTAGCTCATTATATTTGAAAACACCTTTCATTAACTATATTATATGCTCAAACAATCCTTTTTAGGCCTAGTTCATATAGTAAGACTCTTGCACGTGACAAAAAAAAAGTTGTGGAGAGTATTAGGAATGTTAATAAGAGAACCAACATCATTTCATGGCTCAAACACCTCATTATAATGCATATTTAGGCATATTTCTTCCATTGGGTATCTCTCAAGATTTTGCAAGGGTGTTAAGGGTCTACACTTTTTAGAAATGATTCATAGTGTATGGACCCCTAATGTAAAACCTATTGCCATATATTTCAAGTACATCAACCCCTTAAATAAACATAACTATCTTTATCTCCCATGCAAAAGATCCATCAAGATGTGTACATGGTGAATAGGTGCTTTAATTTCTTGTCTTAGACTGTGTAAGTAAAAACAAGGTTTAAGACCCAAAATGAGAAGTTGGTTTCATTCTCTTAAATCCAAAAACTCCCTAAGTATTTTAAATTAATTTATACATCATTATAAATCTCATCAATGTGAAATAAAGCCTTAGATCAATTCAAAATGGTGGCATGGTCTCTCACTAGGTCTAGAAGTCTATTTGCATGTTCTAACCATCAAAGGCATAATTGCATGAAATTATGAGTGTGATACATCTTACCATATTTTTTAATCCTATACATCACCTTTTACTTCCTTATAAAATATTACATGGAATTTATACCCCCTATTTGATCCATTAGACCTCCAAACAATCCTTGCAGCTCCATTATTGACTATCAACAAACTAAGGCATGATTGTGACAAAATATTAGATGATTTCACTACTTATGTGACCTTAAAAATATAATGGACACTTAAAATCACTCATAACCACCACTTATACCAATTTTCATATCTAGATCATGCTTCTAGAGGACTCAAACCTCATTTTTCCCAAAACTAACCAGTGGGTTGCCTAAATTTTCAATAGGTTTGTGACTGAGTTTTATATCACTTTTATATTTGTTTCTAAGAATGCATATAAGTATTTATTAGGATATAAATTCTTATTTTAATGATTCATATCCTATCATATTCACTTCTTGAACCTATGCATCATATCACTACACCATCTCTCTTCATAGACTCCCAAACCTTACACCCTGCCAATACTTGTTGTAGGTGAAGATTTTAAATTAAGCATTGTTATGAAACCCTAAGCATTATAAACACTTTTTGAGTTTTTATTCCATTCTTCATGAGCTTTTAATTCATCATGTTTACTTTAAAATTCATTTTTCCCCTTTATACCTCTACATATTCAAACTCCCATAATGCCTAAACATGTTAAGTGACTTAGAGCCTCATGTAGAGAGTCAAGGAGTTCTTAATGGTGATATTTGCATTGTCATTCCAAGATCTATCATTTACTCAGGTGTAACCAACCTATATTTAAAATCTTGAGCTCATTATTCATTCTAAGGCTGATGGTGTCTATCCATGAGTGAAATAAGCCTTCTCTCTTTGATACACTATATGGAGTTAGTATTCATTTGAATACATTCAAGGTATTATTTTCCCTTTAGGAAAGCTTCCTCTATAGTCTCCTTGTCATGATTTTGATAGTTTTAACCTTCTCACAATGACCAAAATCCTATGTCCTCATCAAACACACTATTAAAGTCAACCTTCTCACTAGGTGGTTATAGGTGTTAAAGACCACCTTGATTGTAATCTATGTGCTTTAGGATTTCATCTCCCACATACTTGAATTTTTTGATGTTATTAAATTTTTAACTAATTCCCATTTAGTCTTATGGGTCTTTCAAACAATATTTTCATTCTCCTTTAGGTTTGAAACTGATTTTTTCCCTTAAACCAACCTATAAATTTTTTGAGAAGCTCTTGATTGCACCTATGAACCTAGTCTTGATCACATTATTGATCTATTGTGACTCTCTTGACACTGGATAGAGTCTTAACTGGATTCAAGTCTCATTTTCAAATAATATCTATATTCTCTCTTTACCATTAAGACCAACTTATTTTATAAGTCATTTGTAGGTGTCTTAGGATCATAAATTCAATTCTCAGGACTCTTTTGACATGCCTAAATGGCCTAGTATCTCCCTCAATAGTTCTAACCTATTCAAAGATTCCAACTAGGATCAAACATCTTTCTAATCTCTATCAACACTTTAGCTTTAAAAATGGATAATCTTTAGATAGGCCTAACCATGTATAGAATTTGATCCTTATATGGATTGGGCATAGTTTTAGGTCTTTAAATTGACACCAACAGACCTCCAAGGTCACTCTAATTCTCTTTCCTTTAAATTCTTATTGATTTCAAATCTCCCTCCTAACGTTTATATTTCACCTTTTTTGAATCTTTGGTTTCACCTCTTCTTAGCATAGTTGTAGGTGATGATCACTATGTAGATGGTATGGACTATGTGTAAGATTGGATGCTATAAGATCTTGAGGAGGTTACCAACATTATTGTGATGTTATTTAAACTGAATGAGAGTGAAATCCTTGTTTTATATACCTCAATTCACATACCTTCTTTGAAATTTACCTTAACAAGATATTGTATATGTTATATGACCTTGGCTATAGATGATCATAAGACACCTATTAAGTAGGGTTCTAAGGATTTATAACACAATTTCATGATCGTAATGGTTTATAAACACTATTGAATCCTCTTTGATAGTGTATCTATGAGGTTAATGTGGATGAAAAGTGGTATGATGACAATGGATCATGGAGAATGAGAATAGAGATGGATTAAATAGCTTAAACAATCGCAAAATGTTAGTGTGAAGACTATGTAAAGGGATAAAACATTATAGAGTGAAAATAAACTTGAATCCAACCTCTAAATATTAATGAATACCATGAGGGAATCATAGGCATATAGTGTTAGAGGTATAATCACTAAGAGAGAGATGAATTAGTGATTCAAGCAAATCAACTTCAATTCCAATTCTTCAAACTCTTAAATATTCAACATAAGCATTCATGAAGCATATAAAGCATTCATTAAAATGAACAAAGAAAACAATGCTAGACCAAATCACATAACACATGAATTATGTGGGAAACCCTCATGGGTAATAAAACCCACTCTCAATCATGTAAAAAAATGGACTACATTCCTATAAGAGATCACAAATAAGAGACTTTAGTGAAGTACCCACTCTATAAGGAGCACCAACCCCTAAGCATGGACAAACACCCACTTGACCTTTATGTTGAGAACCCACACAACACCTATGACATCAATACCTCTATAAATTTTATTTCCTTCCAATATAATGGATAAATAGTGAATAACAACTCTCTTCAACCCTTCACACTTTCTCAAGCCTTCATACACAAGCAATGCAACCAAAACAACCTTTTAGATCACTCTACACCTCTTCATTCATCCTCAATCATAAACCTTGTAAAAACACTATTACCACATCAAAAAAATAACCAATAGGTCACACACATATCCCTCACACTACTCTAGTATTCAATTTATCTTCTAGGCTTACTCACACTTCAATTCACTTTGCTCATGTATCTTTAGAAACCTTCATCTTTGTTTTTGCTCTTTATAGAGTCTTCATGATCACCACATTTTTGGTCAGCCACAAGACATTCCTTAACCCTTAACTATTCTATCCCACTTATATAAAAATCAACACCACCTCCATAGGTTGACCATATCATTGATAGATCACCCTTAAGCAAAAGCATCTTTCAATTAGGCCTACGTAGCCCTTTTAGGTCCATTGAGACCTATTCATCCCTTTAACACTTCACCAAGAAAAAAAGAAACACAAGACCACTTATAAGAACATATGTCCATACCACATGACCCATAATACACCCTCAAGTGATTACATTAATCACTACACACCTCTTCATATGCAAAACCATTCAATCATTTGCCTTGTACAAGAAAACACCATGAACGAACAAATAGTCAACCTCCAAGCAATGGTTCATACTGAATATGGATTGGTAAAATCTTCAAAATCCATACAAATTATCCTTAAGGATTATAAAACACTATTCAATATATAAATCATCATGAAACATCTGAATATCATCAATACAAACTAAAACATCCTTTCTCGGTCCTTAACAAATGAAAGTCAACCCTTTGGTAAACTTTGAGTTATAATAAATGAAATTATATGACTAGTCAAACCTACTAATAAATTTCCCTATATTTCCATTAAATTTATTTACAACTTTTATTTTAACTCCATCATCAACTTCATTCATTTTCTAAATATACAGATCAAACAATCATAACTAGTTTCCTTTGTAAAATTCAAATATTTAAATTCTATTAGTCACTAAAAAATGCAAATTTGACCAAGTATAAAAACAATGAAATCTATTTGGGAGAGAAACTTTGAACCATCATAAATTTTGATAGACATCATGTCAATTCATGAAATTTGAAACTCATTCTCTAGGCACAAAACTAAATAGACCCATGTGACCTCTTTCTTTTGACACCTTCATACATGTGAATTATGATATCATCAATCTGCTTACTTAGGAAACTCTGATAAGATGACTAGAATAACCTAGACCTTCACAAGACTATGTAAATGGATTATTTTCACTTCCACAAGTGCACCAAGCACTTATTTCACCCCATAGCAACCTTTTATCAAGAACACATCATCAACAACATCCATAACAAGTTTAAAACCTGTAGGGTCTCATGCAAACTATGTAAGCACTAAGTTACACTTTATCATTGAGGACCATGCATACATATCATCTCATGAAAACTCTTGGACACCTTGGATACATCATTGAAAACACCTTAATAATCTCCCAATTTTTTGATAATGTCAACACTTGTAAACACTAACACAAAGATATGCACATACTCTTTCTCCCTCTACAAACACTTTCTCCCCCTTTGACACAATGATAAAGTGGGCTTACCTAGTGATCTTAAGGACCTGTAAATGTTTTCAAATCTAAAAATAAGAAGGAACCTCATTTTAGATATTATATAAACTCCCCCTATCATTATGCATACCATTTCTTATTAAGACTACCTCAACCCTACTCATTGACAACACTCTTCTTTGACAATACATTGTTATATGAAGAAAAAACACAATAATAACAAAAACTAATTGAAAATACCTTAATAACACTGAGAGGGACTCCCCCTAAGTCACCTGAGCTTAGGCACCCCTTTATCAGCTTTAGACCATCTCCAACCATGATTAAACTTCATAGTTGTCTTTAAATTCTCTCTCACAAGCCACCCATAGAATGAATAATGGACATTCAAGCTCTTTATTAGTGTAAAAATAAAATTTATAAACATATTTAGGTATAACCATACCTTTATCTTTTGAATAAAATGACCAAAAAGTCCATTTGAATCACCTAGGTTTGTCTCGAGGCCTAATAGCCCTACCTAAAACTTATAGAGCCCATAACTTCCTATGTATTCACATTCATGAATTGAAACTCCATATCTATATCCAAATCATATTCCCCCTAATTCATGCCAAGATTCATCATTCAACTCTTCCTCTACACCATATCTCCTTCATAAACTAACATGCTAATTAACCCTCCATTTGCACAAATGCTCAACCATAGAATAAACTATACACTTCTAGATGACTATAAATTAATTTTTGAGTACCCATTTTTCCATTTAAATTTATTTAAGGTATTTTACCTTCAACTCTATTAGGAAGGCAACTAACTCACAAGGTGTAAAAACCTAGGTTTCATATATAATAAAGTCAACTTACCATTTTCTAATCAACACCAGCACCTAAGACTTATTCCACACCTAGAGGTTATCAAATCACACTACTAGACCAATTATTAATATCTTAATCCTTTGGGAACCCATAGAACCATGAAATGGTATTTGGCTTGCAAACCTTCAAGTAAGAACTATGACCATCGAGAGGCATCAAACTCTTAAACTTGCCCTCAAGAGGCCTTAAAATCCTAAAACCACCTATATCATACTTGTATGAGATTAATACACCATTATATTCCACAAATTCACCTTGAACACTCACCAATCTTGATTTGACACTTTAAACTAGTGATATTGTGCTTGCAAACCCTATGTATACACCTATCACTATGCCAAAACACCTTCAAAAGGTCATGAGATAATTTTTACACTTCAAAGGCACCTTATACACAATTTCCAATCAACCTCAACTATTCCCAACTCTCTTTTGCCTTTAAATACCCCAAATGTACCAATTTTACATGATGAGCTCTCATTAGGCAGTGAACACTAAACAAATTGATCAATCTGAATAAATGGTCATGAATGGTTATTTTGACCAACTGAGCACATCTGAAGCTATGGAATACACTTTTACAATTCCTATTCACACTCCTAATCAATATTACCTTAATTATTCATGATTTGACCAACTAAACCAAGCTTCAAATATTGACTAGGAACTTGTCTTTAGGACCAATGTCCCTAAACATGTCTCTTGAAGCTTTTCACCACAAACCTCTGGATCAAGATCATGAACTTGTTTCTCCCCATTAACCAATGTCCTTATATTTATTTATAGAAAAGGATATGAATCCCAAGCTTTGTCTTAGATATTCAAATGTTTTTTGTTAATGGTTTAGTCATAATATCTACAAGTTGTTTTTTTATAGGCACATACTCCAAATTAACACTTTGATTACTCACTTATTCTCTCAAGAAATGATATCTAATAGGAATGTGCTTAGTTTTTTATTTCATAATATTATTATTTGAGATACTAATTGCACTATTATTATCATAATAGTTAGGATAAGGCCCATTTTGTCTTACCTTATAATCTTCCAAGGTTTTCTTCATCTATATTACTTGAGTGCAATAAGAAGCAGCAGCTATATACTTATCTTATTTATTTGATAGGGATACAGAGTCTTTCTTCTTTCATAGCTAAGAAACCAATCATTCACCCATGAATAAAACACTACCATCGGTACTCCTCTTATCATCCACACATCATGCCCAATCTACATCAGTGTATGTCTTTAGAATGAATTATTTGCTCTTGGGGTACCATAAACCATATTTTATGGTGACCTTGAGATACCTTAAGATACTTTTTACTAATTTTAAGTGAGACTAACTAGGATCATCTTGAAACCTACCTACAAAGCATAGTACTTGCATTATATCTAGCCTAGAAGTAGTAGAGTACAAAAGACTTCCAATCATGGATCTATATAAGGTCTGATTAACCTTTGGTGAGTCATCTTGTTTACTTAAATTGCATCCTATGATCATTGGAGTACTTATTATCTTAAAATCCATCATGTCAAACTTCCTTAGCATATCCTTGATGTATTTTGCCTATAAAATGAATAACCCTGCATTAAGTTGGTTAATCTATAATCCTAATAAGAAATAAACTTCTCCCAACATTAACATTTCAAATTCACTCTTCATAGCATCTACAAACTCTCTACTCATGTTATCATTGTCAAATCAAAAAACTATGTCATCAACATAGACTACCACTAATAATTGATGACTACCCTCTATCTTAATGTACAAATTGTTGTCAACTACCCCTCTTTTGAAGCCTTAGCTCAATAGATACTTATGTAACCTATCATACCAAGATCTATGAGCTTGTTTAAAACCATATAAAGCTTTCTTTAGTTTATAAACATATTCATGATTACTTGTCATGAAAAAACCTTTAGATAACTCAATGTAGACTTCTTCATCTAAGTTGCCATTCAAGAATGCATATTTCACATCCATTTGGTAAACTTTGAAACCTTTGAAGCTTACATATGACAATAAGAGTCTAATTGCTTCCATTCTTTCCATTAAAGCAAAGGTCTCATCAAATTCTATTCCTTCAACCTAATCATATCCTTTACACATCAGTCTAGCCTTATTTCTTGTGACCTCTCCTTTCTCATTGATCTTATTTTGAATACCCACTTAGTACCTATCACAATTTTATCTTTTGTCCTAGGTACTAAATGCCATGTTTCATTATTTACTATTTGATCAAGTTTCTCATCCATTGTACATGTCTAATTTTCATCTTTTTTTTCTTCCAAGAATGTTTTGTGTTCAACCTTGGATAATAGATGTATCTTTTTTATTCTGATTGATCAACATTCTCCTTCTAATCTATAAACTTGCATTCATATATCCAATTACCTAGGAAGTTGGATGATCCTTCTATATTCTCCTAGATGGAGATTTAGTATCCTATCTTACCTCTTCCTCTTCATCATCTGATTAAACATAAATGCCTTCATTATTCAAGTTAGAGTTCTTTGTAGTGCCATTTATCTACAACTTAGGCCTCTTAATTTCACCTACTTCTTCAAATCTTACATTTAAGCTTTCAACAACCTTGTAAAGTCTCTTATTAAAGCATCTATAAGATAACTAATAGAGGAATAACCCAATAAGATTCCCTCATCAAATCTTGAATCAAATTTTCCAAGATTTTATTCATCCCTCTTGATAAAATACTTACTCCCAAACACTCTAAAATATTTTAAATTACTTGCCTTATTCTTCCATAGCTCATATGGAGTATTATCACCATTTACTCTAACTTTTCATCTATTTAAGATGTATATTTATGTATTAGCATCCTCATCCCAAAATCCATCTGATAGTTTAGAATCTTGAAGCATGGTTCTACTCATCTCTTAGACAGTTATGTTTTTCCTTTCAACTACCCCATTATGTTGGGGTGTCTTATTAGTATAATATTATCTTCTAATCCCTTGATCTTCACAAAAATTATCAAACTCATAATACCAAAATTCACCTACTCTACCTGATCTTACATACTTGATTTTTTATCCATTTTCATTTTCCAAAAGAGCTTTAAATGCTTTAAACCTTGCAAAGGCTTCTAATTTTATTTTACGAAATATATCCAAGTAATCCAAGTAAAATCATTAATTAATAGCATGAAGTATTTTTTACCTTGGATACCTAGATTTTTTGTAGGTCTAAATAGGACAATTTGGATCAACTCTAATGGTACTTTGGTGGAATCATCTTTATATTTGTAGCTTTTTTTAGTTTGATTCCCATCAAGGCATTCCTTGCAAAGAGTATAAGTAATCTTAGTGATTTTAGGCATATGCCTCACTAACCCTTTTGAAATGATCCTCACTAAGTTTTCAAAATTTAGATGTCCAAGTCTTCTATGCCAAAGCTATTTTTCCTCTAATTGATTCATGAAACATTGCTCCCTTTTGGATTCATGGAACACGTACAAGTTATTGTCTTCCTTGTGAATATTTGTAACTAATATGATAGACTTGGCTCTTCTCACTTCACACCCTTTATCATGAAAAGTCAAAACATTTCCTTGCTTACAAATTTGGCTAACACTTATAAGATTGTGTTTCAGACCTTCTACATATTTTAAAAAAAAAAAAATAGTATGACCATTATCCAAACTTATAGAAACTTTGCCAACTATGTTAGTAGAATTATTACCACCAAATCTTACTAAACCTAAATTATTCTTCTTGAGAGAGATAAACTTGCCCTTGTCTCTTTTATGACTTGAGTATCTATTGTCTATGTACCATTTCTTATTTTCATCTTCTTAAGTATGCATGGTAGTTTGAACAAATATTGACTCTTTCTTTGGTTCACTATTTGAATTCTACTTCTTCTTTTCTTCAATCTTGGATTTGTCTTCCTTGAACCATTTGATGGAGTCAATTATTTGTATGTCATTTTTCCAATATGTCCTCTTGTAAAACTTGGCTATATGACCCTATTGGTTTTATTTTTAGCATAGAACCTCATTTCTATTCTTTTAAGAGAAAGTATAGTCCCTATATCTATGACCATATTGATTACAAGTGTAACAGTACCCATTGAAGACATAATTGTAGTTGTTCATGTTATACATTCCTTTTACTTAACCATTAATAACCTAAGAATTTTCATATTTAAATTATTTGGTATAGCTAGTTATATCCTTTTCCTTAGATAAAATCACATCTATATATGTCATATCTTTACCTTCTAAATAATCCATTCTTTGATTCACGCCTTTATCCATCATGTCCTGTAAATTCTTGACTGTCATTTCTAGTTTATCTATTTATGTCCTCACACCATCAATGTTTGCATTAATATCATAACATATTGAGGATATTAGATCTGAATTTTTACTTCCTTTTTTGTTCATTCTTTCATTTTCTTTCTCTAGATGTTTGATCTCTAATAAAACACATACTAGTTTACCTTGAAGATATGTCTCTACCTATTTATTATCCATATGATCCATTATACCTTAGATCACCTTTAAGTGGTTAAAATTTAAAATAATGTGTGGCTTTGATACCAATTTTTAGAGGTAAAATCACTCAGAGTGAGGTTGAATCAATGATGCAATAAAATCAACTTCGATTCCAATTCTTCAAACTCTTAACTATTCAGCATAAGCATTCATGAAGCATATAAACCATTCATTACAATGAACAAAGAAAACAATGCTAAAAAAATCACATAACACATGAATTACATGGGAAACCCTTATGGGGAATAAAACCTACCCTCAATCCTAAAAAAAAATGGACTATAGTCCTATAAGAATCACAAATCAAAGACTTTAGTGAAGCACCAACAAGCACCCACTTGCCCTAGATGTTGAGAACCTAAACAACACCTCTAATATTAATACCTCTATTTCCTTTCAATATGATGGATAAATAGTGAACAAAAACTCTCTTCAACCCTTCACACTTTCTCAAGATTTCACACACAAGCAATGCATCCAAAATAACCTTTTAGATCACTTTACACCTCTTCACTCATCCTTAATCATAAACCCTAAAAAAATACTATTACCACATTAGAAACATGACCACTAGGTCACACACATATCCTTCACACTTTTTTTCTCTTCAATTTATCCACCAATCTTACTCACACTTCACTTTACTTCACTCATGTATCTCTAGAAACCTTCATCTTTGTTTTTGCTCTTTATAAAGTCTTCATGATCACCACCTTCTTGGTCAACAATAAGACATTACTTAAATCTTAAGGCTTCTATCCCACTTATAAAAATATTAACACCACATACATAGGTTTATCATAGCATTGATATATCACCCTTAAGCAATAACACCTTTTAATTAGGCCTAAGTATCCCTTTTAGTTCCATGGAGACCTATTCATCCCTTTAACACTTAACCAAGAAAAAAATAAACACAAGACCACTTATAAGCACATATTTCCATGCCAAATTTCCCCTAATACACCATCAAGTGATTACATTAATCACTACACAAATTTACACATGCAAAATTATTCAATCATTTGCCTTATACAAGAAAACACCATGAACAAATGAACAGTCAACTTCCAAGTAATGGTTCATACTGAATATGGATTGGTAAAATCTCCAAAATCCATAAAAATTATCATCAAGGAGTATAAAACACTCTTCAATAGATAAATCATCATGAAACATCCAAATATTATCAATACAAACTAAAACACCTTTCTCAAGTCCTTAACAAATGAAGGTCAAACCCTTAGTCAACTTTGAGTTGTAATAAATATAATTGTACAAACAATAAAACATCATAATAAATTTCCATATATTACCCTTGAATTTATTTAAAACTTTTATTTTTACTCCATCATCAAATTCATCCATTTTATCAATATATAAATCAAACAATCAAAACTAGTTTCCTTTGTAAAATTCAAATATTTGAATTCCAATGGTCACTAAAAAATTTAAATTTGACTAAGTATAAAAACAATGAAATCTGCCTGGGAGAGAAACTTTGTACCATCATAAATTTTGATATACATCATGTCAAGGCATTAAATTTTAAAAACATTCTCTAGGAACAAAACAAAAATAGATTGATGTGACCAATTTCTTCTAACACCTTCACACGAGCAAATTCTAATGTCATCAATCTGCTTACTCAAGAAACTTTGTCAATATGACTAGATAACATAGACATTCACAAAACTATTCAAATGGATTATTTTCACTTCCAAAAGTATAAAAATCACTTATTACACCCCATAGGTCCTTTACATCAAGAACACATCATCAACAATGTCCATAATAAGACCAAAAATATAAGTTCTCATGCAAACTATGTGAGCACTAAGGTACACTTTGTCATTGAGGACCATGCATACATATCATCTCATGGACACTATTGGCCACTTTAGAGACATAATTGACAACACATAAACATATATACCAATAGGATATACCATTTTGGAGGCTTTTGAGCAATCATACACTACAAAAATGGAAACTTAGGAATCATCACATACCATAACAAAAGCTAAATTTCCTTAACATTTACTAAACTAGGACTGTGAGAATATTTGGGGATGATTGAGGGTCTTTGAGGTGAATTAACCTTGAGGAACCTTTATTTCACATGAAATAAGGTTATCTGACATGAATGAAGCCCTGTAAATAAAATTTCAATAAATATTGATATTCTTGGATCCTTCATGAACCATACAACCTCTTGAAATTTGCTTGCAAACTATAGATTAGTAGTAGATGTCTTCTTGAACTCCATGTACTCTCATATGTTGATCAACCTATTTTATAATCCATGAAAGGTCTCTTCAAGACCTTTATAAGTAAGAACAAACACTAGTTTTATCAAAATAGTCAAGAACCTCTCAAAACTATACCATTATTTGTGCCTTATGTAGATGCAAATAGTTAATATAACCCTTAAGATCTTAACATTTGTTCATAAAGATATTAATACAAAACTATCAACCAATACCCATTATTGGAAGGTAATGAGGTATAGTTTCTCTAGTCAAGATCTCAGATCCACTTTCTATCTCTACTATATGAACTAAGCATAAACATATGATGATCTTGTTATCTATCAATGAACCATTAATGGAAAACACATCAGTTTTGGTCTTCATAAGCCTTTAAATGATCCAATATATTCACCATGTGTCTGAAAAAATTGATTCATGCATCCCATAGCTTCCTCCTTAGTAGATACATATAGTATAGATTCATACCATCTAAAAAATTTATCTAAACCTATAAATTATCCTTCCTTTCCTCTTATTTTAGCTTCAAACCATCATTTTAGAGCACTATGGAGAAAAATATGAGTCAAAGACATCTTGAAAGCATGTAATATGCTAAGGAGAGAAAAAGATAGCTCTTTTTCACACATGGGAGCTATTTTGATGGACAAATAACCTTTTAAGGTTGTTGAAAGGATATTTCAAAGAATTTAAAGATTGACTAAATTAATGTAATGGTTATGGGGTGTTGATCTGGGTAGCAATTTAGGTGACAATTCAGGTGACAGTTCCACCCCAATTGATGATGAAACTTCTGGGAGCCATAACTTTTACACCGTAGCTCTAATTGACTCACCATTTGAACCATTGGAAAGATAATAATGAGGAGAATGACATGAGATGGCATGGATCTCTACTTGATGAAGTTTCACCCTTGAAACCCCAATGGAAGTGCCCCAAATTTCAATTTTAGTAGTGCAGTCTAAAAATAGTAATTCCTCGAATTCTGTATTGTTTAAAGCATGGAAGTCAAACCACTTAATCTCCCTCAAGATTGGTTACCTTACACATCATCCCCCTACTTTCAAAATAGGTATAAATGAAGATGTAACCCAAAATGGAAAATCAGACATCTCTTTCCAGAGATAAGCATATAGTTGTATTGTGATCTTGAGTAATAATACATCTCTTCTCCAAATATTCATTATTACTATGTTATTTTTGTGTTCTTGAAATATTTATCAACTATAAATTTTAAGTTTTGGATCAGGTGTTTACAAGATATTAGGAATTATTTAATGGCATTTTTAAAACCTTCACTTTTAGACCACATACACATACTTTATTAAGAAGATTGCTAATGAATATCATGGAAAAGTACCTTATAACCTTATTAAAAAAATTTAATAATGATTTTTATGTATGTTCACCACCCCTATTTAAGGCTTATAGCCCATTATGCTTGAAAATACTGAATATATCAATGAGTCATTAGTTGCCACCTCTCATACATCTCTATTAACACACTTTATATCATAATACAACTTGAATTCTTTGTCAAAACATGATAATGACACTTGACACCATTGACATGAAACTAAGACATACTCTCTTTACTTGATAATTAATGAACATTATGATGGTCATAAAAAAAATTTAGTTGTGGGCTTTGGCATTTGGCCTTTATAGGCCAAATTACCAGCATTTTTGGTGACTCACAAGGGTTGATCAACCTACTGGTCAAGAAAATTTAGAATCTCTTTAGTATATAATACTTTGCACTACACTTAGAAACTATCTAAACTTTCATACTTGACATAAAATAAACAAATAAGACATAAAATAGGAAATAATAATAGATAACTAAAACAAAATAACAACTAACAAGCATATGTAACAACACTTAAAGGAATGAAACTACTATTATCTATAAGATGATTGGTTGTCCTAATATAAATACTTGAATAACATCCCATTGATAAGAATAGGGAGATCCTCACCACTCAAATTAGATAATTGGAAATCATTACTTTCCTTACAACTAGTAATTACATATGGACCATTCTAAAGACTATTAAATTTTAAATGTTTACCTGGCTTGGCATGGTCTTCATCCCACTTGAGCACAAGGTCACCTTGTTTAAAGTTTTTTGATGAAGCTCTCTTATCAAAATATCTTTTGAATTATTCTTGGTTGGACCACATAGTGTGCATAGCATTGTCTCTTATTTCTTCCAACTCTCTTAATTCATTCATTCTTACCTCCATTGCATTATTTTTCATAAGCTCCAACTGATGTGCAAGTTCTAGGGTTGGAAGTTAAAATGAAATGGAAAAACTTGCTTCTCTACCATAAACTAGTAGGTAATGAGAGTGAATAATATATTTATTTGGAGTAATTATATCTGCCCATAAGGTAGTCTTTAACTTGGTATGCCATCCTCTCTAATTATCCTCCATTGTTCTATTGATGATCCTAATCAAATTTTTATTAGTGGACTCTACCAGTCTATTACCTTGAGGATAGTAGTTTGATGAAGATTTGAGATAAATTCCATGATCAAGAGCCCACTCACATACATTTAAAATACTAAAATCCAAAGCATTATTTGATAAGATGGTTGAAGGGACCCCAAAATGAGTCACTAGGTTGTCATAGAACTCTAAAAGTAAGTTTTCATTTGCTTCCTTGAGTTTAACTACCTCCACCCACCTGGTAAAGTAATCAGTGGCTATAAAAACCCACTTATGTCTAAATCTTGATGGAGGATGAATCATTCCAATTAAGTTTAAGCTCTATTTCATGAAGGGTTTCTCAACATGAATAAATTTCTAAGGCATGGTAGCTAGTCTATGTTTGTTGATGAACATTACACACTTGGAACATATTCTAACCCATGAATGTGATTATTTAAAAAAAAATTAGGCCAAAAATAACAAGTTATTAGTATCTTTGATGTTTTATTCTTGGCTAGAAAGTATCCTACTGCAATCCCATCATGAAATTATTCTAACTACTTGTCTACATAGCTAGTTTCTACACATCTTAGAAACATACCTCTAATGTCCATATTGAAGAATAATCCATAAATAAATATATAAGGGATATATTTAATCCTAAAATATCTCATATTTATCCCATATAATCCTACCAGACACTCTCCTATTGGGAAGAATTTTGTTATGTTTTGTGTCCAACTGGAAGGAGAGATAGTTGCAGTTACATGTAGAATACCAAGGATTGTCAAAACCACTTATTTTCCATATTTAAAATATTTTTAAAGGTGTTAAAAAGGTACCATACCTATAAATATATTTTAAACCTCCACTTATATATCATACTCCATGCATTTGGTTACCCAACCAACCCTCTTTTCACTTAGTTCTCTATTAAGGATAAAACCCTTAACACTAGGATGAGTTACCATCACAAATATCTTATTTTTGGATACCATATCTCTAAATTTATTAAATACCCTTATGATATAAAGGAAATTATTTTAAACAAATGTAAATTTATCCTCATACCCTTCCAATGCTTGACTGAAAAAAGTAAGAGGTTTCTCTGATCCTTCACTATTTTGTTGCATGAGCATGGCAAAATTTGTGTTAAATGTGGAGAAGGCATATATGAAGAAATATTTAGTAAAATCAATGCTGAGTAATATAATATCCTTACTAATTGCCTATTTAATGGCCTAAAAAATTCTCTTACCTTCTTTGTTCCATGATAACTCTTGATATTTATTGAGCATGTGAGTTAGTGGCCTTACCAATTCTACAAATCCAGGTATGAACCTCTTAATGACATTGATCTTTTTTAGGAAGCTTTGAAATCCCTTATTTTGTTTGGTCAAATAAAAATAAAGAATTTCCTCTATTCTTTTAGGATAAATAGAAAGTCTAGCCTTGGATACAACATGTCCTAGAAGCTTTCCCTCATACACTAAAAAGATACACTTTTGGGGTTTAAAGAGATCCTAAAATGTATACACCTATCAAATACCAATTTCAAGTGTGTTAAATGATCCTTAGGCTATTTAGAAAACATAATAATAATATCATCAATATAAAAAAGTACCATTTCACTTATAATCCCTTAATAATCCACATACATTACCCTTTGAAAAGTAGTTCCAACATTAGAGAGTCTAAAAGGCATTTTCTTATATGCATAGGTACCCCACTTAATTGTGAAGGTATTTTTGTATTGATATTGATCCTTCACCAATATATAATTATAAATTGAGTATCCATTAAGTAAATAAAACATTTTTGAACCTAAAACTCTTTGAAAAATTTGATCCATAGATGGAAGAGGGTAGTGATCTCTCAATGATACCCTATTGAGATCATTGAAATCTACACACAAGCTAATCTCCCCATTATTTTTTATCATAGGTATAATATTTTCCACCCATGTATAATTTTTTATGGGAAATATTGTTTTTGATTCAATAAGATTTGTTAGTTCTTTCCTCATAAGGATCTCAACTTTGGGGTTGATTGGTCTTTATTTTTATCTCACAAGTTTGGCATCCTTAGTATTCACTTTTCCTAACTTGAGTGGCTCTTATTCATCTATATCAATTTGTTCATAATGCTTCTTTTTGGTAGAGTTGCTTATCTTATCTTTTCTCAATTGATAATCTTCATTAAATATGATCTCCAAATTTACCAATACCTAAGTTAATTAATTTCACTTTAACTTAATAATATGGTCCTCATATTGATGTTACAACTTATCCTGGTTCTTTGTGAAAAATTCTACCTCATGTTATAATAAACAAGCAATTTATTTGTCACTATCAAATACTTTCCAACTTGCCTCATTATTAAGAATTGAGGGCATGCATACCACCATAATTTTATACTACTCTTTAGTGTCTTTTATCTCATCAACTATATCATATTATGATTCAATATAAGCTAACTTGCATACATGTTGATTGGCTCCTCTAAGAATGGAGCGAATATCAAAAGCCTAGAAATCCTCCATAAGATCCCAAACCCTATGTTTGTATGCCTTCAAGAGTGTATTATTTGCTCCACTCAGACCTCTTACCTATTGCACTAATAATTCACTATCTCCTTTAACCTATAGAAGTTTAATACCCTTCTTCCTTGCCCATTGTAGACCATGAATGAGAGCCTCATAATTTGTAGTATTAGACGTACAACTAAATTGAAATATTATAGAAAAATAATACCTTTGATTAAGAGGATAAATAATCATAACACCTACCCCACTCCCATTATTTTATCTAGACTCATCAAAAAATAAATTCCAAACTCCTTCATGATCCTATGTTGTGCTAGTGAGACTATGCATTATATTACCTTCTTCATGCATGAAATAAACACCCAAAACTGATTCTTCAATGATTTTATAAGTATCATAACCATGATTATTAGCTACCCACTCATCAAGGATAAAGTTTGGTATACCTTCAAGTGATTTATAAGGTTCTTGATCATTGAATTTTTCATCCTCCTCTGAGATAGTATAATTGATATTTGATGGTTGGGAATATAAGGTTATAAATGGAATTTGGATATAGGTTCAAATGTAATGGTACCCTTTGTCCCATACCTAGTTCTAAAAACCATGTAGGACCAATTAGAAGAAAGATATCCCTTATTTTGGTAGTAAAGTCCCTAGACAAGCAAAAAAACAAAATAGGGGGAAGACCAACAACTACTACCACATCTTGTTAAATATTAAAATTAGGACAAGCAGCTAAAATGAAATTAAGATCCCTAAGAACACCCACTGTCTTAGTATAAAACCCATACAACTATAAAACTCCCTTCTCATGAGGCTTTTATTGAAGTCCTAACTGATCAACTATGGATTGAGGAATGATAAAAGTACTATCTCCACTATCAATCATGTAATTATGAACAAGGAAATCACCTATGACAAATGAAAATATATAAGGGAGGTGGATTAATCACCTTTATTTCTCAAGGATCAAGAGGTTGACTAGAATTTTTAATAACAACACCTAATTTTTTTGCTTGTTTGTCTAAAACATGAAGCTTAGAGAGCTCTACTCTCAGGAGACCCTTTTGTCACATAATAAGTAATGTGTCCCACATAGAAATAGAGATAGTTGCGTCATTCATCTGATCAAAAATGTTAAGGGGATAATTGGTTATTTTAGGTTGTAATTTAGGAGCAAAAGTGTTGCCTAAATGTTATGTAAATTATGGTATGAAAAGACCTTTATGATTATGCCCCTTACCATCTTGTACTTGTTGAGTTGATGATGAATTTTGAGGTGCATCTTGAGTGGTATTATTTTGAGGTGGTTGATAAGGTAGAGGAGTTACTTTTTCAAGACCCAAACCATCACCAACTACCCTTATTTTGTACCTTATATGACCTTAAACTACGTTGTCCACATTAGACATATTCTAATCTTGATTAGTTGAAATAACATCAAAAGGATTTTCACCTTCTTATAAATTATCAAAGGTGGTTTCAGAAGGTGTTTTTGTTCCACCTAATCCTTTCTAACTTGGTACCTTAGCTCGAGTGAAAGAAGGAATGTATCCATGTGATAGATAAGCTTACTTGTGTTGTGATGGTAATTGATTATCATGTGATGGAAGAGTTTAACCTTGTTGTATGAAATATTTTTGACTCATCTCACTAATTAAAGCCATTGTCATATTTTTTGATTTCTCTTATTGATTAGACCATTGACCTTCTTAAGAATAATTACTCTGATTGGAACCAAAACTATGGAAATACTAGCAATATTGAGGTTATAATCATTGTATGGTCTTGATTGTGTATTCTACCCTTGACCCTACTTATTGGTTTGATAAGGTGGCCTATTATACTAATAAGATTGGTTAGGAGATTTTTAAGGCCTGTAAGGAAGAACTTACTACCTTTCTAAAGCCACTAACTTATTATTTTGAGCCTTGAGTACACTCTCTATCTTACCCAATCTATCCACCTAATTACCATTTATTTGATCAAGATTAATTGAAGCTAGTAATTGAACAATATTAGGCATAGGAGGGTGAATCTATATAAATTAAAGGCATAAGTAGTCTAGGAGAGAGTTTGCTTTCTTATATTAGGTAATTCTCATCCCTTATGACCATTTCATAGGTCTCTGGTAAGGTGTTTCCTCTAATTGATTATATCATAACTGCCACATCTAAATTTAGAGTTTTCAAGTAATACAAGAATACGTAGTTAGGAGTGGGTTTGATAACTACATATATCATATTATAGGTTTTATGAAACTTGTAGTTAATGTCTACCATGAACTCATGGGGGATTCTCTTGATTTTAGTAAGTTACTCCACCAAGGAAAGATGATCACTCTTGTCTTCAAAATGCTTACACAAGAGTTCACCAAATTCATCCTAGGTGTTAATGGATGTAGGAGTTAAACCCCTATACCATTAGAGTGATTTACCTTTAAAGGAAATTACCAACAACCTCATATCAACATTCTCTTGGGTTACATTATGCATTGAACATACATTGGATATATCTGTAATATACTCAATATGGGTAATTGGATTTTATCCTATGAAAAAAGGAAGGTTATTTAAGGTAGTAGGAGGAATGTCATCAAACTAATTGAGGTTCAAGGGCTACCACCATTAAAAGGCACAAAAGCTTATCTTCTAGAAATAGCCATTTGAAGTATGGGATTTACAACAGTGTTTATTTGGATAAAAGGAGATATTTGGGAAATAGTGCGACAAATATGAGGTGGAAGATTTGGATTAGACTAATAATACTTCTTTTTCTTAACTATATGAAAAGACAACTCAACAAATTCAGCCTCTTTTATTTTTGAGGAAGATCTTGTAACCACTCTTGGCATGAAATGTTTATAAATATATTTATGACACCTTCTAAGCTTGATAATGTACTCAAATATATATATGTATGCTCCAAATGTTTTGAATGATCTATCCCACTAGGCATGCTAGAACTATTAGTAACCCAAGTTGTACCTTACTGAAGTAGATTGTTCAGATCTCCTTCAAGATTGGACTAACATTAGATTGGTCTACAAGTTGTGGGATACCTATAACCATACCAAGCCTTTAGATTATGAGGCTAGTTCCTTTTAATATCTCAATTTTTTAATTATTTACTTAAACCTATTTACTTTTTAGGGTGAAAAGAGTTAGAAAGAAAATTGAAAGGGAAAGACTATACTAGTGGTGGTGATGTACCTATTCTTAAATGATCCTTTCTTAACCTTGTACTTTATTACACTTATGAATCAAAATGGAATATCTTTTCAACCATAATTTCTTAATACAATCCTAAATATGAGTTTTTTAGATGAAAGTTAGATAGAAGATCTGCAACTTGAAGGTAGAGGAATGAAGGTATTGAAAGACATTGCACACTAACACTCTTCAACACAATTTCTATCCTTTAAAACTTCATATGACCTATAGAGGATGATAAAATAGTAGTAGGTGAAGGAGAGGACCTCAAAAAATAGTTTAATATCACACTTATTTGTAAATCACCAATTAAGAAACACACAAACAACCATGAAGAAATCTATAATAATTTGTCTTATTAACTCGAGGTGCAAGTTACAATTTCAGCATAGTTTTTGTATACCAGCCTGAGGGATCCAAAAAATAATCCATAAGGCCTAAATATATAGAAAATGAGGTTATAAAAATAATCCTGGTGTATAATATAAGACAATAACATCAATCTATCATTAACTCAAGTATCAATCCAGTTACAAACAATCTTCAAGAAATCTCTCCATGATTGATGTTCCTACATGACATTATACATTGAAATGAGGTAGTTGAAAATGTATTTAACTAGTTTAAATTCATCTTGAAACATGTTATTCCTCTATCTTGTCAAATAACTCTTGTGCTTTTCCACTTGAGGGTTAGTTATACATGTGATTGATAGTTAAGACCAATTATGTATGGAAATGTCATTTAAGGCAAGTTATGCATGGAATTACCTCTTAAGGATTAGTTATGTGGCATGATCACTACTCAAGGGTTAGTTGTACATTTAATAACTCTACATTAACTCTCATCAACATCCATTTATCCTAGCCTTTATATCTCTTTGTTGATTAAGTAGGTCTATTAGGCTAATTAAGCCTAGTAACCTAACCACCTGCATTTGATGGATTTGAAAGCTAGCATGAAACTTTAAAAACCTATGAAAACAAAATAGACCTGAATCAATGCCTCACACCATGAAATAGGTATTTTTGAATAATAAACAACTATAAACTTGCCAAATTAGGTGACTAGGTCACCTTATCTTTAACTCCTGCAGATAGGTTGATTAGAAGAGACCCATAAAGACACTTAAAAGCATGATTTTGATCATCTAATTAGTTGAGGAGATACAAAAAGTGTCAATTTTTACTCTATAATGATTGTTACTTGTGTAAACTACTTTATACCTCTCTTTTTTCACTTTTTCCTTTCAAACCCCTCTTTTCTAACAAGTTTGTACACCATCAATACAACAAAATACCATAGACATGAACCTCCTTAAGTGTGTTATATGATCCAGGTGGCATATAGGTGATTTCAATTTATTTGAAGGCCTTCTCCTTCAATTATTCTCAATCAAGTTTGTAATAGGGTTTTGGGAGGATTTAAGAGTGTTCAAGGCTCTTAATGATGATTCATAAAGTTTGGTCATTAAATGTCTAAACCAATGCCACAAAACACTAGTATACTAGGCCTTATACCTCTCCCAAATTTCCCATCCTCCAATGCAAAATCTTTGTACCATGGTGAGCATGTAAAGTCACCTCTCAAAGTATAAAATAAGTTTTCTAAGCATGTTTGGTTTTTTAAAGCCTAAATGACCAGTTATAATGTTTCTCTTATGGCTCAAAACTGGAATACACCTCTCTCACAACATATTATGATGTTAATTAAGGTTTTAAGTAACCTCATGACATCAATTTTCCTTCTATTTCCCCCTCTTATTGACATTATCTTGTGAAGTCAATAGACAAGCACATATGTATGCAAGTTTCTTCAAGATTATGACCTCATGATGAATTTAAAATCTCATAATCATTAACTCTAACATGAATAACACCCCTAAGTTATTTGGAGTAATAGCAATGGCTTGAATGGGCCATTCACCCTCTACATGCATGCACATAGCTTCTTATTTGGACCTCCAGACCTATATGTCTATGGAAATGGTAATAAAGACCTCTTTATATGGTTATTTTAAGTATATTTAGGTAATTTAGGTCCCATTATTCCCTCTTTAGATCATTATATGTTCAAACACCTTTCATTAACTTTCTTACATGCTCCAACTAGCCTTCTTTGGCCTAGTCTATATAGTAAGACTCTTGCACATGCCAACCAAAAATTAATGGAGATTCTTAGGATATTTAATAAGACCAACAACATGATTTCATGTCTCAAACACCTCATTATAATGCATCTTTATGCATATTCCTTCCATTGGGTAACTCTCAAGGTTTTGCAAGGATTTTAGGGGTCTACACTTCTTAGAAATGATTCATAGGACATAAACCCCTAATGGAAGACATATTTCCATATATTACAAGTACATAATACCCTTAAATATCCATAACTAACTTTATCTCCCATGCAAAAGATCCATCAAGATGTGTACATGGTGAATAAGTGATTTGACTGGTTATCATAGACTATGCAAGTAGAAACAAGGTTTAAGATCTAAAATGAGAATTTGGTTTCATTATATTCAATAAAATAACTCATTGAGTATTTTAAATGACTCTACATATCATTCTAAATCTCATCAATGTGAAATAAATTCTATATCAGTTCAAAATGGTGGCAAGGTCTCTCACTAGGTTTTAAAGTCTATTTGCATATTCTAGCCCTCAAGGGCATAATTGCATGAAATGATGAGTATGATCCATATTAATATATTTTTTAATCCTAAAAATCACCTTTTAATACTTTAAAAAACCTTACATGTAGTTCAAACCCCCTGTCTAATCCATTAGACCTCCAAATAATCCTCCTAGCTCCATTGTTGACTATCAATAGACTAAGACATGACTGTAACAAGTTATTGGATGATTTCACTACTTATGTGACATTAATAATATAATTTAAACTTAAAACCAATTATAACCACCACTTATACCAAGTTTCATATCTAGATCATTCTTCTAGAGGAGTCAAAACTTATTTTTCCCAAAACTAGCTAGTGGGCTACCTCAATTTTCACTAGGTCTATGACTGAGTTTTATATAAATTTTATATATGTATTTTAGAATGATTATAAGGATTTATTAGGTTATAAAATCCATTTTTTAATGATACATATCCTCCACTAGCAACTTCTTGAACCTATACATCCTATCACTACACCATCTCTCTTCATAGACTCCCTGTCAACACGTGTAGGTGAAGATTTCAAATTAAGCATTGTCATGAAACCATGAGAATTATAAACACTTTGTGAGTGTTTATCCCATTATTCATGATATTTTAATTCATCATTTTGACTTTAAAATTATTTTTTTCCATTTATAACTCTACATAGTAAAACTCCCATAATCCCTAAACACATTAAGTGACTTAGATCCTCATGTAGACAGTCAATGAGTTCCTAATGGTGATATTTGCATTATCATTCCAAGAGATATCACTTAATTAGGTGAAACCAACTATGTATTAAAAATATTTACCTCATTCTTCATTCTAAGGCTGACTGGGTCTATCCATGATTGAATTAGGCCTTCTCACTTTGATACATGTTATAGAGTTAGTCTTTATTTGAATACATTCAAGGTATTCTTTTCCCTTTAGGAAATATTCCTCTATATTCTCCTTTTCATTATTTCTATAGTTGGAACCTTATCATAATGACCAAAACCTTATGTCCTCATCAAACACACTATTGAATCCAACCTTCTCACTAGGTAGTTATAGGTGTTAGAGACTACCTTGATTGTACTCTCTATAATTTAGAATTTCATCTCTCACATATTTGAGTTTTTTTATGATCTTTAATGTTTAATGAAGCCCCAATTAGGCTCATGCATCTCTCAAACAATATTTTCATTGTCCTTTAGGTTTGAAATAGAGTTTGCTTCACAAATAGGCCTATAGATACTTTAAGAAGGTCTTGACTACACCTATGAACCTAGTCTTCATCACATTATGGATCCATTATGACTCTCTTGACACTAAATAGAGTCTTAATTAGACTCAATATTCCTTTTCAAACAATCTCTTTGTTCTCTCTTTTCCATCAAGACCAACTTGTTCCATAATTCATTTGTAGGTGTTTTAGAATCATCAATTCAATTCTTAGGACTCTTTTTACATGCCCAAATGGCCTATTATCTCCCTCAATGTTATAACCTATTCAAAGATTCCAACTAGGTTCAAACATATTTCATATCTCTATCAACACTTTATCTTGAAAAATGAATGATCTTTAGATAGGCCTAATCATGTATAAAATTTTATCCTTGTATACATTGGGCATAGTTTTAGGTATTGAACTTGACACCAATAAACCTCTAAGGTCACTCTAATGTTCTTGACTTACTTTAAATTCTTCTTGATTTCAAATATTCCGCCTAACATCCATATATCTCCTTGTTTGCATCTTTGTTTTCACCTCTTATTAGCATAGTTGTAGGTGATGATCACTATGTAGATGGTACGGATTATGTGTAAGATTGGATGATATAAGAGCTTGAGGAGGTTACCAACATGACTATGATGTTATTTAAACTTAATGAGAGTGCAAACCTTACTTTATAGACCTTAATCCATAGACCTTCATTGAAATTAATCTTAACAAGATACTATATATATTCAATGACCTTGGTTGTAAATGATCATAAGACACCTCTTAAGCAGGCTTTTAAGGCTTTACAACACAATTTCATGATCATAATGGTTTATAAACACTCCTGAATCCTCTTTGATAGTGTATCTATAAGGTGAATGTGGATGAAAATTGGTATGATGATAATGGATCATGGAGAATGAAAATAGAGATGGAGTAACAAGCTTATACAATGGCAAAATGGTAGTGTGAAGACTGTGTAAAGGGATGAAACATGATGGAGTGAAAATAAACATAAATTCAACTCTAGATAGTCATGAATACCATGAGGGAATCATAGGAATATAGACCAATAGGATATACCATTTTGGAGGCTTTTGGGCAAGCATACACTACAAAAATGAAAACCTAAGATTCATCAAATACCTTAACAAATGATAAATTTCCTCAACCTTTGATAAACTAGGAATATGATAGTGTTTGTGTATGATTGAGGATATTTGAGGGGAATTGACCTTTAGGAACCTTTATTTCACTTGAAATAAGGCCATCTAACATGAATGAACCCCTGTAAACAAAATCTCAATAAATCTTGATATTCTTGGATCCTTCATGAACCGTACAACCTCTTGAAATTTGATTTTTAACTATAGATTAGTAGTAGATGTCTTATTAAACTCCATGTACTCTCATATTTGGATCAATCTATTGGAGAATCCATGTAAGTTATTTTCAATACCTTAATAAATAGGAATAAATACTAATTTTATCAAAATAGTCAAGAACCTCTCAAAACTGTACCACTATTTTTACCTTATGCAAGTGCAAATAATGAATGGAACCCTAAAGTTCTTAGAATTTATTCATAAATATAAGAAGACAAAACTATAAACCAATACCCATAATTGTAAATTCACGAGGTATAGTTTCTCTAGTCAAGATCTCAGATCCACTTTCTCTTTCCACTATACGAATTAAGCATAAACCTATGATGATCTTGTTATCTGTTAATGAACCATCAATGGAAAACACATCAATTTTGTTATTCATAAGCCTTCAAATGATCCAATATCCTCACTATGTGTCTAAAAAAAGTTCTTGTATCCCATAGCTTCCTCCTGAGTAGATACATATAGTATAGATCCATACCATCTAAAAACATTATCTAAACCTATAAATTCTCTTTCCTTTCTTCTTCTTTCAGCTTCAAACCATATTTTTAGGGAAATATGGAGAAAAATATGACTCAAAGACATATTGAAATCATGTAATATTCTAAGGAGAGAAAAATATATCTCTTTTTCACATGTGGAAGCTATTTTGATGGCTAAAGAACCTTTTAATCTTGTTGAAAGGATATTTCAAAGCACGCAAAAATTGACTAAAGTAATGTATGGTTATAAGGTGTTTACAAGATATTAGGAATGATTTAATGGTCTTTTGAGATCATAATTTACCATTTAAAGACCAAAAACTTCACTTTTAAACCACATACACATACTTTCATAAGAAGATTTCTAATGAATATCATGTACAAGTACCTTATAACCTTCTTAAATTTTCTTCATGAGGATTTTTATGTATGTTCACCACTCTTATTTAAGGTTTATAACCCATTATGCTTGAAAATACTAAATATATCAATGGGTCATCAGCTGCCACCTCTCATACATATCCATAAAGGCACTTTAGATCACAAGACCACTTGATTTATTTGTCAAAACATCATAATGTCACTTAACACCGTTAACATGACACTAAGACATACTCCCTTTGCTTGAAAGTTAATGAACATTATGATGGCCATGAAAAGTTTTTAGTTGTATGGGTTGGTATTTGGCATTGACAATCCAAATTGTCAATAGGTAGTAAATGATGTACTAGTGGAAGATTTGAGAAGAATGGGTCTTAGAAAAGGGGCACTAGATGTCGAACCTACCATGTTAGTAGAGATATTAGGCATGGAGGTGGAAGGAATCGAGAGGAATATGTCATAGTATGAGAAGGGGTCAAAAAAGAAGGAAGAGGTTGAGAAGTAAAGAAGCTAGTGTCCCCAAATCTATGTGAGAATGTGGAAGAATGTGAATGGGGCTCCTCGATTTGAACACTTATCATGATATGGTAAATAGTATAAGGCTTTTATCCTTGATGTTGAGGAAACTCATTGACGAATATGAGCATTTTTGGAGTATACTCTAATTCAAGTTGATCTTCTGAGGAGAAGAGAGGGTTATAAACTAAAGAGGAATGAGGAGGGGTCTCATACTTTGTAGTGTGAGTGGTTACATGCACATTACTTTCATCTAGGGTAAGAGCCACAGGATAATTATAGGAGATCCTATTAGGGTTGGTAAATCTCATCATATCTATTGAATTCAATTCAGTGTTGTCTTAAAATATGAAGTTCATGATAAGGGAGAAATATTAAGGGAGATCAATCTGATGCAAAGGTAAAGAGGCAAAAATGATAAAAATTTGACTAGGTCGACTATGTTTTATAATCTAAGAGGTAAATGAGGGTATAGAGTCATACAAGTTGACTCTATACTATAGATAGGGTATGAAACTAAGTTGATAAGGATCCAGGGTTGAACCAGTCAACTTAGTATTGTAACCTTCCTAGCAGAAAAGGATATAGAGTCGTAAAGGTTTACTCTATATTACAAACTAAGAAATAAGGTAGGAATAAAGGGATACATAATTATGCAAGTCAATTATGTACTACTGATAGGGGAAAACATAGTTTGTAAGATATTGTACTGAACATAATGATAGTGTGCTAAAATAGGGGAAATTTTTTGAAATAAATTAAAGCAAGAAATGGAAGCAAACACACAAATAATTGGATCAATGTGAACAATACAATTGGGGCACACATCACAAAACCTTTCACCAACCTAAACTAATGCAAGTTTTTGCAATATAAAACATAATTATCAGAGAGCAAATAATCAATTGAAAAGTAAATGTTAACTAAGTGGTCATCTTAAGTGTTATTATATTATTATAAAGTGTTACTTTAAATATGATAGAGAAGTTAGATTAAAATATGGATTTGTGTTAGTAATGGTATTGGCTTGGTATTGGGGCCTACGCCCCACTTCACAATCCCATAGTGATAAGGGTGTCATTGCTTTGCCAATATATACCATTAACTATGTATTTATACTTGACCAAAAAACTAAGTTGGTTTCCCCTTTGGTGATGAAATCTAAGTAGATAGGCCTTGAGAAGACAAGTGTTAAATGAATTTTGAATATTGTGTGATTTGGTAGTATGTGTAAAAGAGTAAAATAGTATATTTAACAATAATTTGAAAACCATTTATTTAGACTATGTGAGTTACTCTAAGCATGTAAATAGCTAAAAACTACAATGTAAATTAATTACTAGTAAATAGTTATTAATTCCTAAATTTATAATAAGACAAAGTCAGTTTAGATGATATTGTATGTAAATAGTATAGAATAGTGTTGACTAGGTCACTACTATTTTATGGAATCAAAAGCCTTTATGAATATATTTGAACAAGTCGACTTAGTATTTTAGATAAAAGACATGATATAGACCTAAGTTGACCAGGGTGACTTAGTTTTCCATAGGTTTGCAGTTTTAAAGACTACTAACTTACATAGAACAAAACCAGAATGAAGTATTGAAGTGATGGAGAGAAAGAGAGGAACCTTGGTGGGTTGGAAGATGATTAGGATTGAAAATTTTATGTTAAAGTGCCTTAAATGTTGCTTTCAAATTCTATAAACTAAGTCAACTAGTTTGACCCATTTCTACAAAACCTTATGTTAAAGAAGGATAAGATGACTATGTCAACCTATTTGACCTAGTTTTTTGATCTAGATTTTGGTAGAGAGACTAAGTCAACCTATTTGACCTAGTTTGTTGATATGGATGTTGGCAGAGAGAATAAGATGATAGAGTTGACCTGTTTAATTAAGTTTGTTGATCTAGATGTTAGTAGAGACAATAAGATGATAAATTTCACTTGTTCAACCTTGTATTCTTATGTGGGATTGAATTATAGTACTATGTTGACCTTTTTGATCTAGTAACCTATATCTAATGAAGACCTACATAAAAATAACATAGTCATTTCGATGTGACTATGTGTTAAACTTGTGCACATAAAGTTAGAACTATATCAACTAGTTCAATATAGTATTGCAAATATAGAAAAATAATATGATAGAAATGAAAGCATGAAATAAAATCTACAAGGGTTAGATTCACATCGGGTTCACTAGAATGTATGTAATGGTAAATATAGTAGATATATAAATCAATCCTAGTTCAGAGAAGATAAATCCTATTTAGACTTCTGATTGGGGATACATTAGATAATCAAGGTCATGACCAAGATGGATATGTTAGACCTATCCAAGGTTTCTATTATCAAAAATAATATCACTATAGAGGGTTCCAAAGCCTCCAATCAAGCAAAACTATGTAGTAACCCTGACTAGGTCCTATGTTTTCATATTCATTAAATTAATAAGTAAATCAAAATTTAATCTATTACTCACCAAAGCTTGTGGCACAAATTAGGGGTAATGAACATGAAAAGTAAACATGAATAGGAGAAATATACTCACATTCATGTATAATAAATCTTAATACATGAAAGAGGATAAAAATGCATATCTATCTACTCTTACAAAAGAGGAACAAAGTTAGGAATACTTACCTTTGAAGAAGAATCCATCAAGCCTCAATCTCTCCCTTAGCCAAGGTGTTTCATAATAGGTTGTTGTGTTATGTAAGGATAAAAAAGACAAATTAGATCTAGGCTACACAACTAATCAATGCATCCAAAAGACTTATCCATAAGATAAGACCTGTATCTCTAAAGAAAGTATGAAACCCTAAGCTTGCTCCTCAAGTAGAATGGTAGATAAGTAGATACACAATATATCTTACTATTTCTTCTCTTCTAGAAATGGAAAAATGAATGTGTTTATATAGGTATATCTAACCCTAAAACCTTCCAAAATTTTAGGCTAACAAGGTTGGCCTGATCGACCTAGTATCGTAATTAACAAAAATAAACTAGGTTATGGACTAGGTCAGCCAAAGGCCGACCTAGACCCTAAGGAGTTTTGTCATTAAGAATACAAGGTCGATGTGGCTAACTATGTAATGTAAACTATATAAAAGTGGATTTAGGTTAGGGAAGTGATAATGAAGGTGGTAAAATAATAGATGAGGGTGTAAAATAGGAGGCAAAGCTTAGGGGAATGGTTTTAGGAGATAAGTGTTTAGATAGCAAGTAGAAAAAAGGGATAATAATCTTATAAATCACCAATAGTATAACCACCTCTTTCCCAATGCACCCCTTAGGGTATGAACTTAGAGAGATTGAGACTTAATGGGTTCATTCAAGACATATAGCATCAGTAATTGATAAAGTTTGAAAATATTATGTGTATACACCTTCCAAGGTTTACCCCAAGTACTGGGAGGACTGTTAAAGAACATGTCATGTCTTACAAAACTACCCTTATGTTACTCAATGTTGAGCATGAAGATGTATCTTTTAGGTTAATCCATTTCACCTTATTTGATGTAGCCTATGATTGGTTCCTTAACTTGCCTAAGAATTTGATTAGAAGCTAGAATTAATTGAGTAGCATGATCTTAACCCAATTTGGAATCAATAATTTATTTACATGAGAAGGGAACCCAATGAACCTATACACAATTTTAATCCCACTTTTAAAAGATGCATTGTAGGGTGATAACCTTGTATAGACCAGAAAATTAGTTAGATTTTTAATGTTTGCTTGTGCATTAGACCCATGGACAACCATATTCTTAAAGAAGGATCCAACTTTCACATATTTACCCCTCACCTATGTAGAGGTAATAAAAGTGGACAAAAAGTTCAATCCATAAGGATAAATGTTGGACCCCATCCCTAACATCCTCCCAAGAATGCTAGCATTGAATCCAATCCTGCCTGTAAATTATAATGCCCTAATGCTATAACTTCTCCCAATCATAATTCAACTCCCTCTACTCCATACCTCTCCAAATTAGAATTTGAGATTTCTAAATTCTATTGATAATGTGGCTATACTAGAGCTTATAACCAATATATAGTCCTATTTTTGGATAAAAACATGCAAATTCTAATCAAGAAACAACTAAGCCTGAGTTAGATGTAATCTAGTGGATGGTCCAGAGGTTTAACAATTATTTCTTTAGTTTACAAAAATAAGTGGGTAGTTCAAGAAATAGAAATTCTAACCTGAATTTCACTTATCAACATAAGTATAGACCCAAAAATAGGGAAATCAAGCAATTAAAGTCTCCATCCAATAAAATGCATGAAATCAACATCATAGAGATCACCTTAACGCTCCTTTGTGTTTTTTAAAATAAATGGCTATCTCCTTTGTTTTTACTTTGACAGTTCCAAGATGTCCTTGGGCCTACTGGCTTGGGCCTTCTTAACTTCTTCTCAATTTGCTTTTGTCTTAGCACCCAGTCGGGCACTCATCTGCCTTGTTAAACTTTGATGGGTCCTGTTATTGGTCTGCGAATGGTCCCTTTGTTTTTGGAAGGTCCATGCTGGCATCCTGTGGCTTCTGCACCTTAGCACCCAGTCAGGCACTTTTCCTTTGTTAACTTGACGGCCATGCAGCCATCATCAGTCCTTAGCTGGCCTCAGACCTTCATAATTCCTTCACGGCCTACTATAGTCTCTTTGCACTTGCTTGGATGGCTTGCGCAGACCTTTAAATGTTCTGTGGGCTTTGAACAGGCTCCCATAGGCTTTTGTCCACAGATGTTTTCTTACAGACAAAAAGTCCATGGAAATTCTTGAGCTTGTTGCTTGTTTCCCCCCACAGGATTTTGTCCATAGATGTTTTCTCGTGGACAAAAAGTCTACAAAAATTTTGCTTGCTTTTGGCTTTACTTGTATATGTGCCCGACCCGGCCCTTGGCATTTGTTTTGAGCCGCACTTGGATCCTTCCCTTTGATGTTAAGCCACAGGTTTTAATGAACCAAGGAAATTGAACCACTTGCATTGAACTGAAGCCGTTGAACCAAAATTTGGTTCAACAGTTCAAGGTTTAAAGGAGCGCGCTGATGAAACAAAAGCCAAGCTTGATGAACCATGCTTGAACCACCACGTTGCACCCAGATCTCCTTTTGAATTTGCCAGCCCCTCAGCCATGTAGAAACCAATGAACTAGGCATTGAACTAGGTGCATTGAACCAAAGTTGTTGAACTGAACCCATTGAACCAAAAAGGTTCAATGGTTTGAAGGTTCAACCAAGCGCGCTGATGAACTGTTGAACTAGAGCTGATGAACCAAGACCATTGAACCTTTTCCATGAACTGTTTAATTAAACTTCTAAACTAAACCAAAGCATTAAACTTTTGGTTGAACCCACTGACTTTGAACCAAGCGATGAACCAATTTCATTGAACTTCTTCTATTGAACCAAGTATGTTGAACCTAGACCGTTGAACCAAAAAATTTGGTTCAACAGTTCAATGGTACGATGGTTCAACGCCGCTGAACCAAGATGCTTAAATTGAATGATGAATTAACCAAGGGTGGTCAAACCACTAAACCAGGGCATGAAAAGAACTCTTTGAACTTGCTGAACCCAAAAATGACTGGCATTAAATAGCAGGTGAAGAAGGTGACCAAAAAAATTTCCAAGGGGGGCAAAAATTGGTCAACAGATTGGTGACTCACAGGGGAAGTGTGCCTGCTATACTTAGAACCTAATTTCCTTAAAATACATTAGGTGTAGAGTCAGATTATAGCTATGAAAGAGTTAGAAATAGCCCTAAAAGATCCAAGAATCAAATATGAAGCTTTTACCCCACATAAAGGGAAACACACAAGGCTAAAAAACACTACCTGTGTAAACTGCACTTAGGGAAAGCAAGAGAAGAAACTGAAACAAACTATTATGTATAGCTAACCAAGCATTTTTTATTCCTTCTTGGATTGAAAGGAAAACTTCTCAAGTCCCCTTCCTATTGAGAAAACTTATGGTGCCAGGCAAATAGCTAAATGGAAAAGAGAGTTGGTGACTTGCTCTTCATACCTGCCACCTGAATTGGCTGGTATCCAAGAGGATCAAAATCGAACATGCCTTTGACATATACATAATCTATTTGTCCTTGGAAGCCTACTGAATGTTGGTCCCTAATATGGTACTCTTCACCAAGCAATCAATGGCTGCTGACTCATCACCATAAGCCCCTTAATCTGCACAATTCTTCTACAACGTATCATGGTCTAATTTTTTTTTCTTTTGCCTCATTGGAAAACTCGCTAGACTCATCCTCTGCTTACTCTTGGCCTTAAGAGGGGCGACTATGGTGATGTCTGAAATGGACTCACAAAAAGATTGCTCATCCCACAAAACTTCACTTCCCTGTTTAAAGCTCACTTCTTCAAGGCGTTCTTCTTAGAAGACCGACCTCTCCTTTTCCTCCTCAAAAATCAGGACCTCTAGATGCTCAGGGGTATCCACCTGATTTTCCTCTAACTCAAGCTCTTCAATGTAGTTGACCTCATCATCAAAATAGCAAGGAAGTTCATCAAATAGAAGGGAAGAGAGATTACCATGCATTTGTTCCTCTTTGAATTGCTGGAACATCAGCATATATGCAATACCTGCATCTTCTCCAATACTGATAAGGTCTTCACCAGGAGCATCAATGATGATTTCTTCTTCATTATCACCCACTACAGCCTCTTGAATACTTGTATATTGGATCT
Source organism: Torreya grandis (assembly GCA_037957365.1). Lineage (NCBI taxonomy): Eukaryota > Viridiplantae > Streptophyta > Pinopsida > Cupressales > Taxaceae > Torreya > Torreya grandis. The sequence goes on along the minus strand of JARHVA010003010.1, from coordinate 1,275,196 downwards.
TTTACTCCTCACCTACCTCTTGCAAAATAGGTTCTTCCTTGAGAAGGGGCAAAGTGGAGAAAACATGTGGAAGAGGAGGTAGTCCATGAGCCAAAATCGAATGATTCTCCTCCTTCCATTTGATCAACACTTATCACTATCAGGGATGGCCTTATAACTCTCTTAAAAATGTGTAGGTGGGGTGTGTTCAGGCATGGAAAGGGTTGTTTGGTCTAAACCGTCCACCACACATTGGTTGAGGAATTTCTCTTTAGATTCCAACTCTGCTATTCTCCTAGCCAGATCTTCTTGGAAAAGCTTTTCCTGGAGGTCTCCAGCATCATCATCAACAGGCGTAGCTTTAGCTTCTTCAAGGCTTTGAGAAAAACCTTGCTCTTCTTCTTCTATGCTGTCCCATGATTCCATTGTTTTTCCCCAGTGCAGGATCTCTTAATTAAAATTTTGCTCCTGTGAGCAGGCAACAACTTTGTTATCTCCAAGGTCCTAAGGCTCCTCCACAAGGTCTAGAAATTTCAACTCTTTTTCAAGAAGCAGCTTTATCCTAGCCTCTAAATCTTCAATTTGCTTGGCTAGGTTATCCTGAAAGAGTCTTTCTTGAAGGTGACCAACATCATCTTGTTGAATAGGATCAGCATTGAAATAGATGTGTTGGTTCGTGGTTCTCTTTTGGTGTTGGAAGGCTAGGTGCACGAGATTAGGAGCAACATTATTTGATGAGCTGGAGTGAGCAAGTACAATTTGATAAAAAGGATTTGGTGCAAAAGAAGGGGCTTTTTTCAGATTAAGAGGGGGCACGTAAGGCTGACTGCCTTGAATATATGGATTTCTCCATTTTGTTACCTCCTCCTCCATGGATTGCAAGGCTTGTGCTTGCCTAAACAAACACTCTTCTTTATACATCAACTCTTACTGATATCTATACTACTCTTCCAGCCTATTGATTTCCATTGTCTACCTCTCAAATTCCAATGTCACCTCCCTTATAGTTGCAGGGCAACTAGGAGAGCTACTTGAGGTGATTCTCTGAATATTTTGAGTCTGATCGATATTATATGAAGGAAAACACAACCCATGATTTTTTGCAAAAGAATTATACATACAAGAAATGGATTTCTAATGGAACCAGGGTGTTTAACTAGCTGATAAACTCAGAGTTGCCAGATGCTAGAAAAATTTGATTTGTTGTAACAGGACCAGCATCAATCTTGAAACTCTACTACGTGTTCAAATTGAGTGTCCCACCCAGCGTGTCAGACTGTTGATGTAGGAGATTGCACCCAATGTCAAGGAAACCAGTTCCTACCTTCTCCTCACAACATGGAAACTCCTCTCTCACCTGTGGGATGGCGAAGCAAGAGAGGAGAGTCTCTAATTAAGAGCTAGCTCCCTTTGATGTATCATTATTTGTTTTAGGCAGTGTAAAATATAGATATATAGATAAACTGGGGGGGAAAGGGAGGAAGAGGTAGAAAACAAACAACCTACTCTAAGGAGGTGATACACCAAAACAATATTTGACCTTCACACATCCACTCTTGAAACCAAGAAAATGCATACATACGCTACGCACTTGGCAGAAGGACCAGGCTACTAAAACTGGCAGCGAGGCTTCAATGTAAAATCTAGAACAAAGATTCCCTAAGGTGCTATGAAACACACACTTATGAAGTAATTTCTTCTGCTCCTTCACTCCCAAATACTACTCTTCTCCTATCAGTTGCAATAATGGTGCCTTATAGACAACAGGTCTGCTGGTGTTGAACCTGTGAGAGCATCAAAAGACAATGACTAGACACAAGTAAACATTCAACGCATACACAAAAATGTCTATCCAAATGGAGGTAAAATCTACATTTTATATTGATCCAAGTGAAATTTTGTAGAGCTACACCATTTACAAATGTGAAAGATCCCCTTTAAATAATGAGAAGTTTGTGATATATAGGAGAAAAAACAAGAGGAGAACTTGGCACTTCTTTTTTGGCAAGATGCAAGTCGTGTCTCTCATTGGGAAGGGGAAACACTATATTCAACATCATCCTCTAAAAGAATCCTACTAGAACCATGCCATGTAGTCACCCAATCTTGAATTGGCATCCAATATTAATGTAAAAAATACAGGCTGCATCTCCTTTTCTACCAATAGTCTGCAATTTCCTACCAATTCCTATAGTTTTTCCCCTTTCTAAATGCTTGGGCCATGCATTTTGTTGTTCACACCATCAGGAAATAAATTGCCTTGTCTATGCCACTTGGATGGCCTTGTCATCTAGAATTTTCTTCTTCTGCATCTTTGTCTTTTTTGGCCACTTGGCCCCTTTGGGCGAACTTCTTGGTAGGTTGCTACATTTTGGCTCCTTCTCTTTTGGTTAATGCTCCTTTGTGTTTTTTAAAACAAATGGCTATCTCCTTTGTTTTTACTTTGACAGTTCCAGGACATCCTTGGGCCTGCTGGCTTGGGCCTTCTTAACTTCTTTGCAGTTTGATTTTGTCTTAACACCTATTCGGGTACTCATCTGCCTTGTTAAACTTCAACGGGTCTTATTATTGGTCTACGGATGGTCCCTTTGTTTTTGGCAGGTCCATGTTGGCATCTTATGGCTTCTGCACCTTAGCGCCCAGTCGAGCACTTTTCCTTTGTTAACTTGATGACCACGCAGCCATTGTCAGTCCTTAGCTAGCCTCAGACCTTCATAATTCCTTCACAACCTACTGTAGTCTCTTCACGCTTGTTTGGATGGCTTACACAGACCTTTAAATGTTCTACGGGCTTTGAACGGGCTCTCGCGGGATTTTGTCTGTGGATGTTTTCTTGCAGACAAAAAGTCTGCAGAAATTCTCAGGCTTGTTGCTTATTTCCCCCCACGGGCTTTTGTCTATGGATGTTTTCTCGCAGACAAAAAGTCCACAAAAATTTTACCTACTTTTGGCTTTACTTGTATATGTGCCCGACCTGGCCCTTGGCATTTGTTTTGAGCCAAACTTGGATCCTTCCCTTTGATGTTAAGCCACATGTTTTAATAAACCAAGGACATTGAACCGCTTGCATTGAACTGAAGCTGTTGAACCAAAATTTGGTTCAATGGTTCAAGGTTTAAAGGAGCGCGCCAATGAACCAAAATCCAAGCCTGATGAACCATGCTTGAACCGCCACGTTGCACCCGAATCTCCTTTTGAATTTGCCAACCCCCTCGGCCATGTAGAAACCAATGAACTAGGCGTTAAACTAGGCACATTGAACCAAAGTAGTTGAACTGAACCCATTAAACTAAAAAGGTTCAATGGTTTGAAGGTTCAACCAAGCGCGTTGATGAACTGTTGAACCGGAGCCGATGAACCAAGACCGTTGAACCTTTTCCATGAACCATTCGGTTAAACTTTTGAACTGAACTGAAGTATTGAACTTTTGGTTAAACCCACCAACTTTGAGCCAAGTGATGAACCAAGTTCACTGAACTTCTTCCATTGAACCAAGTACTTTGAACCTAGACCGTTGAACCAAAATTTTTGGTTCAACGGTACGATGGTTCAATGTTGTTGAACCAAGATGCTCGAACCAAATGATGAATGGACCAAGGGTGGTTAAACCACTGAACCAGGGCATGAAAAGAACTCTCTAAACTTGTTGAACTTGAAAATGACTGGCATTAAATAGCAGGTGAAGAAGGTGACCAAAAATTTTGCCAATGGGGGGCAAAAATTGGTCAACAATACACAAGGCCAAAATTGAGGTTCCACCCTTATTATTCATAGTTCAAATATTTGGAAAGAATTTTCAAAATCACCTAGTTGATTCAAACACCTCAGCAAATTTTTACCATGCATGGATTTATAGGAAACTAGGACTAGTCCCTGTAAAATTAGATAAGGTAGTGGTCTAGTTAGATAAGTCTAAAATTAAGGTTGTAAGAGAATTATTGAATGTTCATATGCAATTGTAGGTTAAATTAATAATGTAGAGGTTCATAGACATAAAATTGGCTTAAATCCTAGATACATATGGCATGATTCTGAGTAGAGATTGGTCCAAATCACTTAATGGTTATATGGTAACGAACTCCTCCCATAGGTGGCTGCCATGGATAGGAGTGGAAAATCAAATAAGAATTGATAGAGAACCACACATGAAATTGATGATTATGGAATACATTATATTCAATTAACAAGACAATTTTATCTCCATGAATTTAGGTGTCTATACTTTGACCACCAAAGTAAAATATAAATAAAAACTAAGCCAAGACTAGAATTCAAGTATGTAGTCTTTTTATTTTGATGGAGCATGATCTAAGAAAGTATTAAGAGCATGTATTATACTTATTGATCATTGTGGTAAAAAACATGTAGCTACATATAGATTACAATTCCATTGTAATATAAAATATCATAATATGAGGTGTTAATCTTAGGATTTCAATTTGTATTCAGGTACATGTACATTAATTAAAGGTAGATGGTAACTCTAAACTAGTCATCAATCAAGTACAAAATAAATTCCAATGTAAGCTTTCTCATTTTAATAAATATAGGCACCATGTTTGGGATTTGATGGAATACTTCAATACATTTAACATTATTTCCATTCCTAGAATTGACAACGTCATAATAGACTCACTAGTTATTTCTACTACTAACCTTACACCTTTGGAGAAGATGAATCTACAAAATTTTTATGTTGAATTAGTTTCATTTCCATCTTTACCTGATAATATGAATAACTTTCAAGTTTTTGATGATGATAGACACATTCTAGATTTCCTTTCTAATTTTGATGCTTTTGACATGCAGGTGGTTGATGAGGATAATAGGAGTGATATGAGTGAAGAACATTGTTACATCGATGGAGTTATAAAGCTTAAGGATAATCAAATTCCAAATGGAATGTTATCATCAAAAAGCTTATTTGATTTAGAAATGCCTATAGCTAGACCTAAAAGAGTTGTTCACCCCAATTAAAGGTCATAATTTATTAATATAGGGATGTCTGATCAGCCTTGGAACATCACTATAGGGATAGAATATAGTGATGAGGAAATGTAGAATTTGTAAAGGATGTTAATTTTTTACCAAGACATCATTGCTTGAACTTATTATGACCTAGAGGTGTTTAATCCCAACATCATGATGCATAATATTCCCTTAAAACCTCATAAGACTCCATTCAAAGAGCACCAAAGTTTAGCTAACCCTATTCTTGAGCTGCTCATCTTGAAGGAGTTTTAGAAGTTGTTGTCATCTAGAATAATATTTATTGTGTAACAATCAACTTGGGTAGATAATTTAGTACCAATTATAAAAAATAATGGAGATATATGTCTTTGTGTTGATTTTATAAATTTAAATCAAGCTTCAGATAAAGATAATTATTCACTACCATTCCTAGATGAAGTCATCCAAAAGGTTAGTGGATCTAAGATGATGTCTTTCATATATGGGTTATTAGGCTACAATCAAGTTTTAGTTTACAAGAAAGATGATCTAAGACAGCCTTCACAATAAAGTGGGGCACATTACCTTATAATAAAATTACCTTTGGTCTAATCGAGGTTGGCACCACTTTTTAAAGATCCACGAACATAGCATTTGAAGGGTTGACTAGTGAGTGCATTATTGTTTATATGGATGACTTAATAATTTTTTAATAAATGCAAATCAGACCATTTGAAACATGTGTAAAAGATCTTTGAACATTATTGTAAGTTTGGTATTTCACTCAATCTAAAGAAATGTATTTTTCATGCAACTGAAGGTAAACTCCTTGGTCATATAATTATGAAATAAAGTATGTAAATTGACCCTAAAAGAGATGATGTTATTTCTAAAATTCAATTACCAAATAGTAAGGAGTTAAAATCTTTTTTTGGTAAAATTAATTTCATATGAAAATTCATTTTAGGTTTTACTAAGATAACTAAACTATTCCATGCCATGTTAAAAGGTTAGGCCCAAATTTTGTAATATATTCTAAGTATTTTTAAGCCATAAGCATGGAAGACCATGGTAAAAGAAATAATGGTGCAAAATAAATAAATAAATAGGGGAGAATAGTATGGAAGACCTTGGTATAGACATGTGTTTTGAAAGACAAGGAAATGGAGAATAAGGAGCATAAGACATAGGTCTTGAAGAAGTGTAGTATAGGATAAGGGAACCTAAAGTATAGGTGGTTACAAAGTTGTTTACAAAATTATAAAATATAAATGGGAGCATGAATCTGTCACCAACTCATGAAGGAGGAGGAACACGAAATCAAATGTGTATCATAGAGAGAGTATATAGGGGTTGTTAGGCCCGATTTAAAAGGAACTTAATTGTAACGGCTCATCATGACTTCTTTTTATAAAATAGTTATTGGCTTATCATCTTTAATTTATTAATGATACAACCTAAGAAGGGGCTCACTTATGTATAAATACCCCTTTAGCTCTGATTAGAAAGTGGTGTTGAATGTAGATGTGTTATTATTATCAAGATAGACATCTAGAGAGAACATGTATTGAATGAAATACCTTTGTAATCTTATAAAATGAGATAAATGTAGCTAATATTATGTGAATCTTGATGTTTTGAATCTATTTGGTGTTAAATATGCTTATGATACTAGAGTACTTGCACTATGTAATTGCATTAAATGGATAACTATATAATGATGTTTGTAATAATAATGATTAAATGTGTTAACTCAAACACCTAAGTAATATTGGTCTATTGACCATTGTACTTAAAAACCAATGGGAATTGGTCTAGAGTATGTGCCTTAGGTGAGAATTCAAGGTGAATCATGTGATATGCCAATGTACTAGTATGTTGGATTCTCCTTTCCTCTAGGTGCACGAGTAGTACTTAGTCATGCAGAATTAAAGATAAAAATAAACCCAACATTTTGATTATGTTGTCAAGACCTATTTTATTTGTTAGCATAATGGTAGAAATATGCTCAAGATACTATCTTTAGAAAACATTAAGCATTAGGTTGGTGTTATAGAGGATAACTTTATGCTTCAATATATTGAACTAGCAGTTTTTACATGCACATGGGTAAATCAACATTTGTATGATTCTCTATATGAAACATTATTTGTATAATTATCCATTCACTTGCATGTTTGGATTTCAACATATGCACAAGACCATTTAAGAAATTATGGATGAAATGATCCTTGGTTAATATAATGACAAATAGCCTTAGCAAATTTGAAAGCTACTTGGACATGTGTAGTGGATGTGTGGTGGAAAAAATAATTCAATAACTACATTTTGGAATACATTGTCTCTACATCCTCTTGTCCAAAGGAAGCATAGTTTAAATTTTTGATGGAACCACATGGAAGGTATCTCAATAAATTTCATTTAGAGATTAAGAAGTTTATGGTTGATTATGGACTTGATAGCTTCCCCATGGATGGATAAACTATCTCATACATGAGCATAATGACTGGTGGGTAAATAGAGGGGTATGCATTGGTATGGGATTGGTAGTTCAACATGGAAGTTAGACAAAGAGAATTGAAAAATCATAAGTATGATGAACTCAAGCATAAGGTTATGAGAGGTAGTGATATTGGAGGTAAACAGGTGGATACTGGAAGTGCTAATAAAATCTATAGGAGGGTAGAAAGGCATGGTGAGTACTCCTTAACCATGGATTCATGCCCTTCACTAGCCCTGGTATGCGTAGAAGAAGTAGGATAAACATTGATAGTGGAACCCAATCTAGATAGACCCAATTCTCCCACCATAATGTATGCTCATGTATTTGAGTTTGACTAAATTCTTGTTAGAAATTGGGATACTAATAGTGTAGAATCTAAAGTTGAATCTAAAACCAAAACCATAGAGGAAAATATGTAAGTGTAAGATCAAATTAATAATTTACCATTAATTTATACCTTTCCATTTCAATAGATACCTATGGCTCACCTTGGAATTCTCGATGGACCAATTTTAACTAGTAGTTAGACTACATGCCCAACAATAACTAATCAACCTCCCATATCACCCATTATCTCTGGTGAACCTATTATTATAAGAGGCATGGGATGCAGTATCATTGGTGGTTCTACTAGAGTTAGAGTATCAGGCATAAATATAAGAGGCATTAGTAAACCTCCACCTTAGGGTTTTATAATAACTAGAGGAGCACCATAACAAGGTCAACTACAACCACCCAATGCACATATAGTCTACTATGAGATGACACTTCACTTGCCTAAATATTAAGGTGTCAAAATCTAGCAGAACATGTTCACAAGTGTGAGCTCATTTGATGAGTACAGGGTATAACTTCTTCTGAGTGAAAGGCAACTAAGTTTTCCACTATTTTATTATATTTTGCATGCAAATTATACCAAAAATTTGATCCCCAATAAGTAGTTGTCAATTATGAATTATTAAAGACTGCTTTTCTCCAAGGATTTGATATCCCTGAATTTGAGAAATAAAGTAGTGTTGCCTTAAAATATATCAAACAAGAGCTCACTAAGAGTGTGCACATGTATGATGCATGTTTCAAAACACTTATTTTGAACCTATCATTTGAGATTAACCTGACACAACATGCTCAATGGTTTTTGGGAGGTTTATTACTTCTATTATGATGAGCCTTATCTCACAAGACTTTCATTGAACCGCATGAGGCCCTAGAATCTACCCTCTACACTAAAGCCATGGGAAATATAGATAAAGGGATCGACCCCTTTATGAAGGATCAGGTCATTATTATGAATTATTATCTAGATAATTTTACATCCAATAACACTCATGACATCTATAGTGGCTTGTGGTGTATTGACTGCAAAGTGGAAGGCCATAACAAGAACAATTATCTATGGATGAATTTTCATGTTGTATTCAAATAGTCTTATGAGATTTGTAATGAAGATAATGATCTAAGGATTTGTCCTTTGATTTAGTGCACCACCCAAGCTAAATTTTAGCTACATTATAAAATATGTGATGCATAAATGCATGATACCAATGATTTTTGAGTCATCAAGGATATTTATGAAGTGTTCACATGAGGTACACACTAAAATTACATAGCTAGGAACTAGAGGCAAGTGGAGGTTGATATTTTAGAGGTTAAGGGCATGTAAATGGATATAAAAGTGGTCATTTTCCACTTAAAACATGTTATAAGTGTTTTTCTCTAGACCACTACCAGCATGATTGCATGATCTATCCAACTTGTGCCTTTTGTAAGAATGAGCATAACCTAGAAGAATGTCCTAATTTTTACACTTCCATTACCAAAGAGTGGAATGAGAAGGGGCCAGAGATGATACAAAATTTAAAAACTTCAAATGTTCAATAGATACTAAACCTTGCCACTCCAATTAGAAACAAGGTCAATATTACTACACAGAGTGGCACTCATTCCCAACCAATTTCAAATCCACATGTTGAAAAGGTTCGGGATGTAGAACCTCATGCAAAACACTATCTTGATGTTCAACATCAAATTGAAGTGTTGTATGAGACAATGACCTTAGTCCATGAATTACAAGGTGAAATTTATTTCTTAAAAGACAAGGATTCAAACATGTGGGTCGAGATGCAAAAAAATATGGTACCCATAGACTCAGGGCATGATGAATTTAAGAATTGTGAAAACTCTTCCTTAATGAGGATATCATCCCTTTCCTCAAGAAATTCTTATGAAAACAAATGTAAAAGCCTTCAAAGGATTTTCATTTGAACCATGCATGTTGACAAGAAACCCATATTCAACCAAATCTAGAATATGATAAATAGGTCCTTGTCAATGTGTCCATTTATGGTTGGATAATCCATGAGAACCTAGTGGGCACTAGTGTGGAGGTTAATGTTCTAACCAAATATGCCTAGAAAAATATGGGGAGACCCAACTTTCAACCCTCCCCACATGTCTTTTTCATGGCCAATAAGATGTGCACATTTCCCATAGACATTCTTAAGGATATCACCATCAACATATTCAGATTCACATTCAAAGGTGATTTTGAGGTGATCAAGCTTGATGAAGTGGATGACTTACCTGCTGTTTTGGGTCACCCTTGATGTTATGCAAATAATATTAAATCACATTTCAAGAAGAGGTATATCAACTTTGAAAATGAAACTCAACATGTAGTCATACCTTTAAATAATGACCAATGACCCCCTTTATGGAACCTATTGATGTTGATGAGGATGTCAATATAATTTATAACATTACCACCCAAGGAAAAGAATATGTGGATCATACTCTTGATGGCATCTTATGATGGGAAGATGCTCAGTCTATCTCCAAAATTACAAGTGTCACTTGTGACCAATGTTCTCAAGGAACATATAATATAATAAGGTGCATCTATGGTGTCTTAAATAGCCACCTAAGCTCCTCTCCAAAGCTTTCTCAGCACCATAAAATTATTCACCTCTTTGGTGAATGTCTGATGGATGGACCACCTTATAGTTGGACCAAAAACCTAGGTTTCATGGTTAAATGGAGGTTTAGGAATACTTATAGTAGTTAGAGGCTTACTATGTTAATGAGGATGAAAGGTTCTATGTGATTCACTTTCTATTTCAATGGATAGTTGCTCGATGGTGGTCTACTTATTGGTACCAATTAGATACATGGGAACAAATACACCTATCCATGCATAATCTCTTCCACTATGATAATTGTGTTCATGCCACCTTGATTTATAGTGGTATTAATTTTCTAGAAAAACATATAACACAATGTGAAATCTTTTGAAACACTGAAGAAACATTTTTACTAGAATTCTTATGGGTACATGCATTCTATGGTACTTTACATGCCTTAGCAAGGGCATGGTACATTCACCAAGAAAAATGTAGAGACATGAATACCTGATAGTACATCAAACATGGTCTACTTGCCACCTTTGCTTTTTATTCACCACAAAAGGATTTGAATTTATCTTTATAAGTGATCTATTAGGTAGTTATGGGACATTTTAGACACCAGCTAATGACCAAATGTAACATATGCATGACACAATTGTTGACCAAATTTGACTTCTAGTAAAATAAGAACAACCCCTATCATTTTAAAAAATTTAAGAAGGTTTGCATGCATTCTATGGGGTCTCATTTTTTCCTAGATATATTTCTTAGCCATGTCATAGTCTTGGTTGAAGTTCATTCCTCTTGAATTGGCCTAGTCAACCATGGTCAACCTGATCAAACTTGGTCAAAAGTCCATTTTGTGTAAATTTGTCCTACTATGGTTTTTAAGATGTTTTAATGTGTTTTCAAGTCATGAATTATCCATTTCCTAAGTTTCATGTGCAAAAAAGGGGTCATTTGGCCACTTTCTAGCTCATTAATAGACTTATACAGACTTCTAAAAGGAAACATTTGTCACCAAGATTAGTTGAAATGTGAAAGAGGTCAGAATCAGGTTAGGATCAGTCAGATTGTAGTCAGAGGTCTGTTACAATAAAAAAAGGTGAGTTTCTCCTTTTTAGGGGGTTTTAGGCACTTATATAGCTCCTATGATCATATATTCAACTAAAAACATGGGTGGGGTGTCTCTTCACCTCCTAACATCCATTCCCATGTTTGAACTTCAAGGAGAATGCCAAAGGATGCATTTTTGACTCAATTTTAATCATCTTTCTCTTGGCATGCAAATGAAGGTAAAGTTTAAATGCTCACTATGGGTCGTATAGTTTGAGTTGGAAGAAATACTCTTGGGGGTGCATAGTGATTTGAGTATAATTCATTTTAATAATAAGAGTTTTTGTTTTGGTGCCTCCTCCTTTATGAATGATTTTTAACACTTCAAGTAACTTTTTATGCCTATTCAACCAAGAAGGGGTCTCTTTTTGAATTTTTTTTAACTTATCTTGATTTGTATTGATGTGTTTGAGGTCCCTACATGATCTTTAAGGATATTTCCATGATTTTACTTGTCTTGAATAGTTTTGAAAGGAATCTCTACATTTGAGCTAATTCCCAAAATTTATCTCATCTTCTAAATTAGAATCTAAGTGTCCTAACCAGATTCACACTTTTAGCTAGTCCAGTGAGCCAGAATAGTGAACACTTGGGAAAATGGTGAAAATAAATTAAGGGGACCTTTTAAAGGCTTTATTCTTGAAATTGATGGTATGGGAGCCTTTAAAAAGTGTCATTACCTTTTTTTCATCGATTAGTTATGAAAATTTAAGAGTTTTTAATGCCAAGTGGAGAAGCTGCATGGAAAATAGACTTTTGGAAATTGTCAGTGATGATTTTGCATGTCCACAAGCATAGGGATATTAAAGCATCAATAAAAATGTGGGGACTTATTTTTAACCCCTCTTTCTCATACCAACCTTTAGACTTGGCCATTTGTAAGGATAGTGGTAGTTTTGGAAGGTAACTCAGGTGGGCAGTTTCTTATGTCAAAGTGGTAGTTTTGTGCCACTTTTCACTATCTTTATGACTTGTTTTGGAAAAGTATAGACTATGACATGGCATAGTTTGACCCATCTCTCTTCCACATGTAATTTTAACTAATTATCTCAGATGGACACATGTCCAAGTGACTCTTGGAATTCCCTTATCTCTACCTTCTCATTTCTTCTATAAATTCTAGCCTTTTGGCTATTGTATGGATCTCTCTACCTGGTATGGTGAATCCCTACCAAAATTTTACCTTGAAGAAATAAATAAAAATGTCTTACCTCATTCAAATATTTCATTAAGTGTACAAGTTTGGTATTAGTCTTGTGCAAGTGTAATTTCCTTTACCTTCACATGTTGATTCCATTGGTACCTAGTGTATTGTGTTTTCCTTATTACAGGTCAACAAGAAGTGTCTAAAGATGTTGCAGGTGTAAATGAGTAGGCTACTCAATATAGTGTATTATAATTCCCATTGTTTGGTTCCTCCTACCCTATGTCATCTACAAGACCCCATGTTGAAACACTGATGTGAGAGGGGAGATTGATGTTGAATGAAGTGTATGTGTTATTTATCATTAGTTTCAAGTGTATGTCAAAGGTAAGAGTAGAGAAAAATATTTTTGGTGCATCACCTCTAGTATAATAGGTTTATCTTTGTTATTCTAACCCTTTTCATCTCCCCTAAGTTGTTAGTAGTAGGAATATGAGTTTAAATGATGCATCAAAGGGAGCTATCCACTAATCTAGAGATCCACCTCCTAATAGGGATACCCACAACCCTTAGGTGGTTTCATTGTTCCACATGAATGAGGATAAGTTAGTCCCATCTCCTCATTGGGTGCATTTAAGTGACAACAACAATCTCAGAGGATAATTGGGCCATATTCTAATAACCTAATACTCCTACCATGGTTGGGTTAGAACTGGACTTCTAATTTGAATATGACCATAGAGAATAGATACAAGGCAAACAAAAGGTTATGTACCAAGTTGATGAAGGTTTTTCCAAGTGTTGGCATTGATATCAAATATTGATGTCATGTGTGCATTGATATCAAAAGTAATGACAAAGTGGTGATGTCATGATGATGATGAGTTTGAGCCTAAAGTTGTATAAAGTAGGATAAAAATGCATATGAGCTAAGGTAATTATTTTTTTAGGCTTATCATATTGTATCTATCACATTTATTTTATTTTAGGTCAAGAAGAGAAGAAAAACATGTGAACAATGTGTTGGCATTGGCTTGGTAGCCTAGTATGTAAGCATGAATCTTTAGTATATACTTGGATAGCAAGTTGATGAATGTTATGGATGATGAGATCATGTTTCATAGGTTCTATGTGGTGTTAATAGTGCTTAAAATTTTTATCATAATCCATGGTGTTCATCTAGTTCTTCATTACATTCATCTAGGCATAATTGGTTCTATGACAGAAAAATCTGAGTAGGTAGTTTGATGGCTTCATATTTCACATGCATGAAGGCTCCAGAAGTAACTTGATATATGGATGGATTCCCCTATGTGAGTAAATCATATGGTTAAAAATTTAGGTCATGAGTTTGAGCTTAGATAAATATATGTGGGTATAAATTTGGCCTCTCAAATAGAGGTTCACTAAGTTTCTATAATTAGCCAGATCATCACTACACATCATGCAAATATGAATGAACTAACAAGTTTATTTATTTAATGTAGGTACTTAAAAATCTAAATAAGGTCAAATTTTTACATAGAGGTGTTTTCTATAGTTCCAATAAGTTACCCTAAAAAATTAGAGTCTTGAAGTGATTTCTAGCTCAAGTTATAAAGCTTCAAAGTTGCTCTAGCAGACTATGAAGGGCTAAAGACCATCAAGTTTAATCATGTTAAAGTCTAAGGTCATTGGTCTAGAAGATCTAATGGTGAGAAATTAATCATACATATTGAGATAAATGGTGTGTATGAATTGAACAGGTCAAAGGTTATACATGCTAGTGACAAGTGTCACAAGCTCACTAATCTGATAGAAGATTAATGGTGAGTGATAGTTCATACTTATGAAGATCAACAATGCATGACAAGTTAAAGAGTCAATAAAGCATGAAAGACTACCAAGTGTCATAAGTGCATTAAATAATATAAAAGTGTTCAAAAGGCATATGAGGGTACCAAGTGTCATAATAATGGGAGTTCTGATCAAGATCTAATGGTGAGCATTGTAAGTTAAAGTCTAGGGTACTCTCAAAGAAATTGACAGAGCACATTTGTTTCAAATTGTCAGGAAGCAGTGAGATGATAACAAGTGTTTGATGTTTAATAGTGAGAAAAAGTAAAGGCCAAAATAACTCAAGAATATTAATGGTGTGTATTTTTTCAATATATTAAATGGCACAAGATGATGACAAAGTGTTCAATGTTTAACCGTGATAGTTGGCATGTAAATTAACAAAGGGAAAAACCAGTCTGTAGTATTTGAGCCTTAACTTTTGATCTAGGATGAATTTGAAGGTGGTGTAAAAGGCAAAGTTGTAAATGAATCCAAGGTAAATCCACAAAAATTGGTTAAAATTTTTTAATGTTAATATATTTTTATATATTAACATCCAAATTTGATTATGTATTTGACCATGGTTTATAAGTGACATGAGAAGGATAATTGAGTTTGTCTTGATGGTTTTTGGATGTTTCAAGGTGACTTTGATATTGGACAGTGTTTTATAATCCCTAATAATGATTTGTATGAATTTTTTAGGTTTATATAATTCATATTCAATATGAAAAAATTATTATAAGTTGATTATTTGTTCATTCATGGTGTTCTTATATGCAAGGCTAATGTTTGAGTAGATTGAGCATATGTAGAGGTGTGTAATGATGACTGTAACATTTGAGGATGTCTAAGAGGTCATGTGGAGTCTAAATATGCATTTTTAAGTGGTCCTATGTTTCTAAATCTCTTGATGAAGTGATAAATAGGTAAATAAGTCTTCATGAGACCTATAAGGATTACTAAGGCCTAATTAAAAGGTGTAGCTACTTATGTGTGACCCATAGTTGCTATGGGCAACCTGTGTGGATGGTATTGAGATATGTTAGATGTATTAAGTGCTAAGATAAGTATTATGGATGACCTAGAAGATAATAATCATGATGGCTCTATAAAATGTGAAATCAAAGGTGGTGATTTCTAGACTTGTGATAAAGGGCTCTAAGTGGAGGAAGAGTATAGAGTTGAGAGGCAAAGGAGAGTAATAGTGCCTAGTGGATGGATTTAAGAATAGATCAGGTTTATGACTATGTGTATGACCTATAGGTTATTGTTTTTATGTTATAAATAGTTCTCTTATAAGTTTGAAGAATTGTGAAAGAAAGGCATGTGTGAGTGTTGTGGAGTGAAGGATAAAAGAAAGGGAGTGTGTCCAGTGGATGGGTTAAGAGCAGAGTAGGTTGATGATTATGTGAATGACCTATAGGTCATATTTATGATGTCATAAATATTTCTCTTGTAGGTTTGAAGATTGAATATGAATGAAGAGGTCTAGAGTGATATAAAAGGATGTTTTGGATGCCTTGAGTGTGAGCAATGGATAGATAATATATGTGTAAGCTTGGTGGTTGATTTGAGAGGTAGATCAGAGTGTGGAATATGTGTATTACAATTTGGTCATGTTGTTTAGGTTATGATAGAGTTGTTACTAAGAAGTATATATTTATCCAAAAGGTGGTTTTGGATGTTTGTGGCTATGTGAAGAAGTGAAAGGGGATAATATACATTATATCTCCATCAGATTGGTAGGCAATCAATGTTTAAGAGATGTTCATATCATAGGTTTTAGGAGGGTGCTAAACATCTAGGTCAGATGGAAATGACCATCCTAGGGGTAGGTGTTCCTTGTGAAGTAGGTGTTTCACTAAATCAAGGTCAGAAGGACTTTACCATCCTAGGGGCAGGTGTTCCTTGTGAATTAGGTGTTTCACTAAATCCATGTCAAAAGGACTTGACCATCCTATGGGTTGGTGTTCCTTATGGAATGGGTGTATCACTAAAGTCTCATGTTTTTAATACCTTATTGGGCAAGTATTCCATGTGTTTTTAGGCTTGAGAGTGGGTTTTATTCCCCATGAGGGTTTCCCGCATTAGATGTTATTTTATGATGAGCTTCTTTTATTCACGATTTGTATGTGGTCTCCTTGATTTGATGGTAATCTAGTTTTATATCATTATTGTGTCAATTCATAAATTCCAAAAAATGAATTTTAAGTGATCACAAAATGAATAATTGGTTGACTAACTCACCTCCCCTCTTAGTCATCTTATACCTCTAACATAAGGTACCAATTCTAATCCACCAAAACCATCACTTGACCACTTAAACATACATATAAAGCATGGGGAATGTGATATCAAAGATATAATTTAGTTTGAGTATAAATTTTATTACACACCATTCCAAATAGTTCACCAAAACATTAGAATAGATGGTGCACCTGAACTAGCCACTGTGGGAAATTACTGGTTTGATGTTGAGATAACCAAAATCTTTGAACTTTTACATGAGTATCAAGATTTTTTCCCATAAAACTACATATAAATTAAAGTATTACATCCATCATTTGGAAAATGAATATTAATTTGGTTGAAAGTGATCAACTGGTGAGGAAATGGCCATATTGGATGAACCCAAATTGACATGCTCAAATTAAAAAGGAAATCAATAGCATGTTGCATGCTAGAGCTATTATTTCCATTAATGAATCTAAATGGGTTAGTCCCATGTGATTATCATCAATAAGGATGTACATATTCAAAAAAAATTGGATTAGAAGCTACTCAAATTATTATGTGTAATGGACCCTTTTCTAATGCCTTTCATTGAGGAAATTTTGGAAGGTGTTGTTAAGTGTGAGATCTACACATTCATCAATGGATTTTATGGCTATCACCAAGTCAAAATTACTCAAAAACAAAATAAAAAAGAAAAATTATAACTTAATTGGGTTATTTTTCATATAATGTTATGCCTTTTGGCCTAAATAATGTATTGCTTGTGTTCTCATGCATTATGGTGGAATCTTTCAAGGATTTCATCCATAAGTTCCTTTAGGTGTACTTAAATGACTGGATTGTGTATGGTTTAGTGCATAACCACTGTGATAATTTTTGCCTCATGCTTGAACATTATTGCCATCTTTAGATTTCAATGAATCTAAAGAATTGCATCTTTTCCACCCCATTTGGGATTTCGTTGAGACATATTATTTATTAGCATAGAATATTCATGGATCCAACTAAAATTTCAATCATTATCCAACTCCTAGCACCAACCACTCAGTTTAAGGTTTTTACATTCTTAGGTCATACATGGTACTATTTGAAGTTCATTTTGGGTTATGCTAACATAACCACACTAATGGAAGAACTACTCAATCATAATGGTCCTTTATTATGGATGGATGAACACTAGAAATTATTTGAGGCCCTAAAAGATAAATTAGTGTCTATACCCATTTTCCAATTCCTAAATTATAACTAGCCATTTTGTGTGCATGTCAATACTTCAAGCATGGAAGTAGGTGCTATATTAGCACAAATTGGTGAGGGTAACCATGATCATTCTATTTATTTTTCTAGCTAGAAGTTCACACCAGTGAAAAGAAACTACTCTACGATAAATTATGAGGCCTTGTCTATGGTTTATGTGCTTCAAAAATTTTACAAATACTTATTGGCAACCCCATTCATTTTCTATACAGATCATAAAGCACTCAATTATTTGGTAAATAATCTAGTCTTGCATGGATGAATATACCAATGGATTGTTATTTTTTAAGAGTTTCAATTATTTGTGGTCTTAAAACTAGGAAAAGTTCATATCAAACTTGAACATCTCTCACATGTTCAATATAGTGAACCACCATGTGTCATAGAGGATGATTTACATGATGTATAACTTTTCAAGTTGTGTGCATACCCAAAGAATTGGAATAAATTGTAGATTTTCTTATATCAAGTTCCATGATAGACCACCTAAACACCCAAGATAAAAATCAACTAATTAAACGCATTGCCCCTTTCCAACTTATGGGTGGATATTTGTCCAAACTTGGCTCAAATGAAGTATTAAAAAGGTGAATAATACATCACAAACATTCAAAATTCCTTCAATAGGTCTATGATGGTGTCACAGGTGGATATTATGTTAGTGATGTAACAACACAAAAATTCTACTAGTTATATTAAGGTGGTCCACATTATTAAAAGATGTCAAAGATTATGCACACCAATGTGATATCTATCAACATGTAGGTAAACCAAACCAAAGGGATGTTATGCCTCTTCATCCCATACTTACTCATGAACCATTTGAGAAATGGTCTATTAATTTTTTTGGGACCATTTAGCTAGTTTCATGACAGACTAGTGTATGGCACATCATTACTACCACATGTTATCTCACACACTAAGCTTAAGCAGTGCCCACATGTAATTGTATTTCTAAAACCATGACTAGATTTTTATGGGTAAATATCATCACAAGGTATAGATTCCATTTAAGTTTAACAAGTGACCACATCACTAACTTTATAAATGAAATAATGCACATCATCTTCGTCTATTTCATGATTGTGCACCATAAGACCATGTCATACCACCCTCAAGTAAATGGCATAGTTGAAGCCTTCAACAATATCTTGGGTCACACATTGACTAAGATTTGTAATATCAGTTTCATTAATTGGGATTATTGAATTTACATAGTTTGATGGGCACATCATACCACATACAAAATGTGAAACAAAAATACTCATTTTAATCTTATCTTTAGCACTGAAACCATCTTAGTAGCGGAGTTCCTTACACCTTATTTTCATATTACATGCATTGGAAAATTATATGATGAAGAGTCTCTAAAATCATGCCTAGATGTTATACTTTAGATAGATGTAACACTCTCTCTCACACACTAGAGCCAAGGAATTGAGAAGTAAAAATTATAATCCTAGCATGATCGACATATCAAAACCAAATTTTTTCATTTGGTATGCATGTCTTGGTCTATGATTTAAAGTTTATGTGACATTTAGGAAAACTATGGATCTCTTCGGATGGCCATTTTATTGTTCTTGATATCCATCTGATAGGCACTTAAAAATTAAAAATATTAGATGGTCAATTCTTACCAGTCCATTTTAATGGTAGTCGACTATGACCCTACCATTTTATTTAATTCTTCAATTCAATGAATAAGGCATATGCAACTAGGTTAGTCTAGGATTTTGTTTCATTTTCAAATAAACGTGGCATTGGTTGTGTGATTTTTATAATTGGTTTGATAATTTTTGATATTCTTTTAGTATTTAGCACTCTTTCTTTATTGACATGATTACAATATGTTATGACATGGAAGACCACACACAGATTTTAAAATGGGGTAGGTTTTAAGGATGAATAATATACTTAAGATAAAAGTGCATAAGATGAAGCACATAGAGGAGGCATGTGAAATAAAAAATGAAAAATCATGTGAGATCAGAGAGCTTAGAAGATAATGGGGCACATAAAATAGGGTGCATGAGGGATGCACACAAGAGGTAGTACGACACACATAATAAGTGGCACATAACCTAGGTAAGTGGAATGAAGAGAAAAAAGTAAATGTCATTATAAAAATGGGTTAAAATATAAAAGACACTTTCCCATAAACAAATTGATAAATTTGAATTTTTACAGCTAGTATGCACTTCAATAAATATGCAATAACTTGCAAAGGATGGGAAATGCATTTATTCATGATGGAGTGGTATGAATGGAAAGCATGCCAAATGGACACCAAGGCATGTCATTTAAAACATTAAATAGTTGAAGTGATGGACAATGACATGGATTAATTAATATGAAAATTTGGGGTAGACTATAAAAGACAAAGAGACCTTCCATTTTAAATTTTATTGAGAACTTATAAGCCATTATGGAGCTCAAACAAAGTGTAAACAAGTGACAAGAGAGCATGATTACATAGTGTTTTAGTGATAAAATGTGAAGTAGAGATTGTGGTGAAGATAATTCAATGAAGTGGTAAAATGACCATAAGAACAGGTGTGAGAAAGTTTAAGGTTATAGGCATTAAATTTTCCATTAAAGGAGGTTGAAGTAGGAATCCAAAGCTTTTCAAGTCTAGATAAAAAGGAATCAGAATGTATTCATTTGAGAGAGTTGGTTGATCAGGTGTTAACCTTTGAGAACCCTAATTGGTGTTATGGCCAACATGAAAGTGTTACAAGATCATAGAACCATTAGTAGTCATTCATCAAGTAGAAGAATATGAGGGCACAAAATAAGTCTCGTTTATATCCAAAAAAAAGGATCTAGTGAACAAGGCATGCAAGACACAAACCTCATAAAGCTAGAGGAAAGGACATCTAGTGGAAGACACCATAAATGGGATGCATAGGAAAGAAGGTTGATACCACACCACCACCCTCTCCCATTTTGATTGAGTGAATGTAATACTCAGAGATAGTTGTTCATGTAGATGATTGGGATTCTAAGGTTTCTACTTGTTAGGTCCTTAATTACAATCATTGTCATATTAGAAACAAACTTGACTTATAATGAGACTACTAGTTGAAGTGCTAGAACACCGAGAATGAGATCACTTATGATTTCATAGTCTACAACTTACTAGAAGATGTGGGGGTATTTCAACTCTTCCAACTACCTTATTTTGTAAATCCATAAGAGGCAGTTCGCTTTCTAATTTTGTGCATTCATAAAGATTAGATCTACTTTATTGGGCACAAAATGAGAATTACCCATGAGTATATCAATAAATTAATGGGGTTACTTTGTTCTAGACTTTATTTTAGCCTATATCTTGAGGATCAAGAGGCTATTGATAAAATGGTAGTGGTGTTGTAATATAAAAAGGAAGTCCACACCATGTACATCATAATCCTAACCAATCCCATAATTCAAACATTGTGCACTTGGCCATAAACAAGTTGGGAGGCATAGATAGGTGGAATGAGGTGGATATGGCCACCTCTATGTTTCCAACTAAATGGCCAAGGGAATAAAGTGCAATTACTCCATGTACTTTAATGATAAAATTGAGCAAGATGTTGAGAAAGCACATTGCCTTCGTAACCATAAGTTCCCTTAGGGTATAATTTTACTACTATTAGTTTTTAATGAAATTGGTGTCCCATAGTATTCCATCAAGGAACTAAGCTGGGTGTACCCACCAAATAATAAGTCCCCCATTAAAAGGTTTAAACAATTCACCTGCCATGATTAAATCATACCCTCCTATAAAGTAAAGATGAAGGATAGTTTGATGGCATTAGGGAGGCATTTGGTGAAAATGGTGCATACCTAAAGAGTTTCCCATTCATATGGGAACCTATGTTACATTTTTTTTAAATTAACACTACTCACTCATGAGAATTTAGATGACAAGCACTGATAACTTGTCACCATGGCTCAAATTGCCCTGTGCATTCACTGCCAGACATTTCATGGACTCAGTGAATCATATTGAGGATACAGGCCCTATAAATATCAATATAGACAAGATCAACATTGAGATCTATACTCCTCATAATATTTGTCTACCCAAGGAGGCATGCATATGTATAGAGGCATGAGACTAATAAAATTGATATTAATACTTATAATATATTCATTCAAGGGAAGATCTGGGTGATCTTCTATATGCTCAGGCCCCAAAAGAGAACATTATGAAGTTAATATATGGAAAAATAACTAATCCCCCCTCAAAATTGAATATGCACAAAATAAAGGGTGTGAATGAAGGAGAAGAGGCCAAGATCATAGGCCACTAACTCAAGTATGGCATAGGAGGAGTAGCCTAAGACTGAGCCTAAATGAAAAAGGTGAATTTCATCACCAATAAGAGCCTAAGGGATACCTATAGAATAGAAATATGTTGCTTCACATCTAACTACCCAAGTAGAGCCCAGGTGAATAGTGCCCCAATTGGTGATTCTAGACATAGGTGAGGCATCTTTAGATGCATAACCTACAAAGGAACCCACTCCTAAGCCCAGCAAAGAATAGTCTAATGGTACCAATGAGAAATAAGAAAAGAGTCTAAAAATTATTTATCTAGATCACAACCCCCAAAAGGGCAAGGAACCTATGCAAGAGGTAGATCAATAGTAATAGATAAATTAGGAACCCCTATTCACATCACATACCAATAAGACATATCGAACAAACAATTGTATTTGTCAAGTTATTTCCCTGAACATGATTCCATGAAATTTACTCAACATGAGATGTGTTTTGTGATGAAAGTGTATCATGATCTATTTGAGCTTCTAAAAGCTAGCACTAACATAATCCTAAAGGTGGCCAATGTTTCAAAAATGCTTTGGGTAAGTCCCATAAATTAATCTCCTATGCAAGTAGGTGCAACCCTCATCAAGTTTTCCCTAGAGGTTTCTAAGCAAAACATTCTCAATAGTCATGATGTGGTCCAAATTCACTACAAACATCAAGAGGTCATCCTATTTTATCAGGAAGAGCATGAAATGAGGTGCAAGCTTGAAGAAGAAATTGAATAACTTAAGTTCCAACTAGATGTATTCAAAGTGGCTCAACTTAGGACCTTAGGCCTTTGCCAAAAAAATTTGAGAAGTGAACCAACACTCAAAAATATATTTCCTATTACTAGTGAAGCAATTAATAAATTGGAGATGTTTGTGGACCTTTTGTTGAAGAAATGTAAAAACATGGTGGATCCTAAACATGAGAAAATATGGGATACCATGTAGTTCACCTAGTCCATGGACATCTATCATTAATTTTTGAATAAATTGAGTGCCACTATTCCCATTTTCAATGGGGTTTTTATCAACTTGGCATGTCCAAATAAAATTTTAGAACACGACTACTACCTGAGGAACAATAGTGCCAATAATTGGTTGAGAATTCTCTAAACATCAAGGATAAGGCCTAGTGTGGAAAGTGTTTCAGGACATTAAAATTTTGGAAAAATAAATAAGTTCCCATTGATAATAGATAAATTCTAGTTTCTCAATGCTTTGAGGACAAGTTTTGATTAAGGTCTAGCCACTCGAGGATGCTCATAAATTCACAACCACTCAACTTGAGCCTTTGACAACTCAAGTAGATACTTTTTTTAGAACATCCCAAGCACATGAAAATATTGAAAGGTGAAGTGGAATTTATTACTTCCAAACTTAATAAAACACTCAACCATTAGGAGGAACTCAATCATAAAGTACAAGAGGTAGATACTACATTTTTGTCAACTAAGGAAACTGTAGCATAGTTCGGGATAAACTATTAGTTTAGTCTGGGATAAATGTTAGACCCATATTTTATAATATATTATAAGTATTTTTAACCATAATTATAGATATGTATGGGTGAAATATGATATTTAAATACCACAACATGGGAGAGAATGACACAAAAGAGATAAATAGGGGAGAACCATGTGGAAGACCTTAGTGCAGAAGGGTGCTACAAAACACAAGCAAACAAATAATAAGGAGCATAAGACATAGGACTCAGAGAAGAGAAATAATAAAATAAATGTTCCAAAAGTAGAGGTAGTTACAAATTACTTCATATAAGTATTAAATAGTAATAAGAGTGTCAATATATAACTAACTCGTGAAGGAGGAGGAACCCAAAAGCAAATATCTAGCATAGAGAGAGTATATAGGGGTTGTTGGGCCCAATTAAAAATGAACTTAATTATAATGACTCACCATGACTTCTTTTTCTAAAACAATCATTGGCTTGTCATATTTAATGTATCAATGATGCAACCTGAGAAGGGGTTATTTTATATATAAATACCCCTTTGTATCTAATTAGAAAGTATTGTTGAATGTAGATAGTGTTTTTCTATCAATATAGACATCGAGAGAGAACATGTACTGAATGAAGTACCTTTTTAATCTTATAAAATTAGATCTATGGAACTAATATTCTATGAATCTTGATGTGTTAAATCTATTTGGTGATAATTATACTTATGATAATAAGGTACTTGCACTATGTGAATGTGTTAAATGGCTAACTCTAGAATGATGTTTGTAATAATAATGATTAAATGTGTTAACTCAAGTGCCTAATTAATATTGGTCTATTCACTATCACATGGTAGAACAAATAAGAACCAATCTAGGTCGCATTCCTTAGGTGAGTTTGTGAGGTCACTCACATGATATATCAGCAAGCTAGCATATTGGATTCTACCTTCCTCTAGGTGCATGACTAGTACTTAGTTGTGTAAAAATAAGGATAAATATAAACCCAACATAAAATAGGGAGGTAAAATTGAGTGGATGCCTACCTCAAATAAATCCTTTCAATAAATTAATAATGCCATAATGTAGGTCTCTATTTTAGTTAGCTTAGATTACACAAAATATTTATACTTATATTCATTTGCATTTGATCATACCATTATTTTTGTAATCATCTAAAAATTACACTTGAGTGATAAGAGTGTTACTTGAGACCATCCATCCCTCATTTATTCCTAAACCTATCTTAGGTCCTATTTAGACACTTTTCTAGACTTCATTTAGGCCACATGCATCCCTAAAGTAGTCTGTGACCTTAACTTAATCATCCTAGCCCCTAGTGCCTTAAGTTCTACCACTTGGACACTAGCACCATACTTAGGATAGTAACACCAATTGTGATATTATCCCAATTTGGGCATTATTGTCTTTTTCTTGACTTTTATTACCAATGGATATATTTTTATAACAACAACCACCTAGGGTCAACCTAGACCTCTTTTAAGACTCACACAAGCATTATAATAGTATATGTACATGGCTTTTATCCCTTTATCCACTAAATGGAAATCATATGCAAGTTACACAATCAAACTCAAAACAAGTGCATAATCAAGGTTATCAATCCCTATTCTACCCTACTTTTGTATAAAACCATCTAAAAAATTCCTAAGCTCATATTACTCAGATTTAAAATCTCAAGCACACTCAAAGCACTCAATCCAACATTCATACTAGCTTCAATTGCACTTACACCAGCACTTAGGTGGGGAGAACTACATTGGGCTTGATCCCTCCTCAGATTATTAGTATGTAGGCAAATCTCATCATAATGGGGTGTTGAGTATGTCTAGCCTACCCCAATAATAACACACATTAATACTTATGCCAATTGGATTCCCTAAAAACATGGAATTTTAGGGTTTGCATAAAAAATCAGTCAAAATAGGTCACCTATAGGGAATCAAAACTCTTGCACAAAGGAATAAGTTTAGAAGATTCAAACATAGGTGAACTTATAAGTTAAGAATATTTATGCATAAAGGACACTACCACCATATGTCTCTACTATCCAATTAGGGAACTATTATATAGGAAGTGTTTTGACACTTGAATCATGTTTGTGACACTCAGATCATCCCCTGTCCCAGTTTGTAGCCTCTAGATATCTCATTTATATAAATTTATAGCTAAGTACTTATTTACATCATTTATTATTATTTTTATAAAGGTTAATCTAATTCAATTATGTTAAAAATTAGTGATTGTATTTATTGCATATTTCTACCCTAATTTACTATACTCAGACCCTTTAATAACCTAGGGCTTAAAATCCATAACCCTAAAAATTTAAATCATTTGGTAAACCTAACTTACTTCAAATGTTACTCGAACCCTAACCCTTAATGTTATTACGGTTTGTATCCTTATTTTTCTTATTTTCATTTGTTGTGTTAGGATTTTTAAATTTCATACATTCTATTTTAACAACCCTCTTTCATGTTGTTTATTATATTCCATCTAAAATAGTTATCTCTCTTCCCTTAAGAATAAGTGTTAGGCTTAGTGACAATCCTATTGAGCATACTCAAATTCCTTCTATTTGAGATTATACAATGTAAAAAGTACCAATTACAACTCCCATCATTGATCCTTCACACCCCAATTATGTGGACTTCAATGATAATACATCTGAAGATGAGCAATATAATCAATATCAAGATGATACACAAGATGGGAATTGAGACACTCTCCCCCCACTTAATGAAAATATTATAGTCAATATGGATGAGATTTTATAAAATTTTAGATAAAAACCTCGGGAATAGCTCCATGATCATGCACAAATTTTTGAAGCCATAATGGAAATAAAGAATAAATCAAATAATGGTCAATCTTCTACTCCCCCAAATAAAAATATTGTTACACGTACTTTGGGATAAACTTAGCTTGTAAAATAACCTATTTTAACTTAGTATCCTTCCACAATAGCAACACTTCCTATGGCTAGTTCCTCCTCTCTAGATGTACAATCCCTTATGTATGAGATTCATTCTCTATGAGTTGAGGTGTTATATCTTGAGCAAGGAGATACTTGGCCATCACATGCTTTGGATTCTCATGTTATATTACATACACCTTTGTCACATCACATAGTAGAAACTCCTTTTCCATCTATATTCATGGCACCTAAGCTTACTTTGTATGATGATAAGGGTGACCTAGAGTACCATCTATGAGCGTTCCATGCAACATGTTTGGATTATGTGTCTAAAGATTGGCTCCTTATTAAGTTGTTCCCATGTAATCTAAAGTCTTATGCCTTATAGTGCTTTTATGATCTTCCAAATTAGTCTATCATCGCATTTAATTCATTATCACATATGTTTTAGCACACTTTTTAATTAACATCAATGATAAGAGCTCATATGCTCAAGTAACACAACTAAAGAAAAAACCCAATATGCCTATTACATAATATGTCTATGATATAAAATTATATTGGAAAATATGAGTAGCCCCATTGTAGATAAGGAACTCCAAGATGTAATCAAATAGAGTTTACTACCAGCATTGCATGAAGTTATGTTGTTTAGAAAGTTTTCAATGTTCATAGATTTATGCCACATAGTGAAAGAAATGGAAGTCAACCTTCTCTCTATGAGAAAATTAAAATATAAAAGTGGATCAAAGTCAACTACTAAGAGTTATAATAAGCCTCCATACATGGTAAGGGCCACTAAAAATAAAAGTGATCCAAAGGCCATAGTTAATGTAGCTTTAGAGCCACCTCCTCCCCTAATTTTATCACCTCCTCCATGAAGAGTTTTCATCAAACTTCAAAAATCATCAACATGTGTTTTAAAATAGTTTATTGGAATGCAATGTCATATCTCTCCCTCCCATATAAGAGGTTGATATGACACAACCTATTCCAAAGAAGTATGATTCCAATGCATTATGAAACTATCATAGGGCATCAAGCCATACTATAAACAAATGCATCATCTTGAAACATAAGATATAAGATTTTATATAGGCCAACATCATTAATTTGGGCACACCCACAAATGCACATAAAGTTCTACAAGTGAAATCTAATTCAATGAAAATATTTTTGGATCCATTTCCAAAGCATACAACTAATGAGGTTGGGGAAATTTAGGTATTCACTATATGTATCAAGCACATCCACCATTGGCATCATATCACACTATTATAGAGGATGCACACCCCTTGCTCAATAACATTGGTGTGTATTATACTACAATACCAGCTAGACAACTCATCACTTTTTTAGAGTAGGAGATTGTCGATGATGATTCAGATTTGTATGCATTCTTTATACAAGCCTACATTGATCATCATCCTATTTAGAGCGTTATGGTTGATAGTGGGTCAAGTATTAACATGTGGACTATCAACTTCTACAACATTTGGGTTATTTAGAGTAGAACATTTATCCTACTAACATAGTTATTTGTGGTTGTAGTGGCCATGTTTAAAGCTCCATTAGGGAGATTATACTTCCACTATAGGTTGGACCAACACATATGGACACTAGATTCTTAGTATTACCTAGCATAGGCACATTTAAGATATTATTAGGTAGGTCTTAGATATAATAGTTATGAGCTATTTGATCCACCATGCACAAATTCCTCAAGTACATACATGTTAATTAGTTGGTCACAATGCAAGGGATTTCATATGATTATCTTTTACCTATTCCACATGAAGTCACACCATAATTACTAGTTATATTTTTAAGCATAGTTCACATCAGTACACCATAGGGTTCAGTTGAGCTACCAATGTAGGTGAGGTATAGTACTATAGTGTTACCACATATGCAAACTCTCCCATGAATACCCTTATTAGAGAGACCCATACATCAGAGATATGTTGAATATTTTAGAGGGCCTCCCTTTACCCCTTTCCTTCTGAGATAAATGTTATTGAGTTCATATGGTTCTTGGCATAGGGACCCATACCAACTACAACATCTTCTACCATATGGGTCCTTAAAACCCCTATGGTAGAAGACACCCTAGTCAACTTCACAAATTCCTAGCACCACTTCACATGTAGTGCTAGCTATAGATCACTTGGTATAGCAGGTTTTAAGACCTTAGTTACCTTTTCATATAGCATGCATGATTATTATTCCTTTATTTAACATAGGCCACATTTATAGTGAGTCTCCCATGAGACTCATCAGTCAGTATGTTCCTTCCTTCTTGTACATAATTTCCTTATTTCTTACTCCTTGTATATATAGTTTCATTTTCATGTTACCTGTATATAGTTTATATCCATAAAATACAAAAATAATATAATATGTCAAAACACAAAAAAATTCAAATATTTACTCAAAAAATATAAATTATAGATTATGTGCATTGTCATGTTTACACTTCTTATACTTTTCAGACATTACATATGCTATCTATCTTAGTATAGTTAGTTCTTATCACAAATACATACTTCACTTGTTCTTGTTGAATGTTTGAAAATTATTACAAGACCCAAGTCCACTACATAGATTTAGAGTTACTACTATTTACCCACTAGGGGCATATACATAGACACGTAGGTTCCTCATTTGATATATTCACCCATTTTGGGGCATCTTGTACATAGTTTTGATTACCAAGTTACATATTTATAAAATCTACATCATAGATTTAGCATTGTCATATCGTGATATTGATCATCCTAAACCTACTCATATTCATTACTAACTACTACTACTCTAGACTTTCCTTATGTATATCTTAGCTCTTATACAAATTTATACCACATGTTCATACATACTTTCATTTATATATTTCCTAGTTTAGACTTGATTGTTTCTCTATGATTATGTTATTCAAGGGCATTTGAATATGCCATTGTTTTATGGATATATGCCATTTCCTTTCATTTTAATGTATTCTTTAGACATGTGCCCATGTCCTTATGTGTGTCTTCTTAATTGTGTATGCAGATATTTGAGCATCTCCTTCCATGTAACTATAAGCCAACGTAATTGTTGTTTGCATATGTAGACATTTGAACATGTCCATGTATGTCTTGCTTTCTCATATTTAGTGGCATGTACCCATTTCCCTTATAGTTTGGCCCCTTGGCCTACTTTGCATGCCTCATGTGTGTTATATGTATGCTTTCTTATATGCATCATGTCCATGGCATTTATTTATTACTTGTTACATGCTCTAGTTTAAGATGCCATGGGGGACCTCATGCATCTCCCCTTCCTCCTTGGGTGTCATAATGGACATCATGCCCCATCCCCATAAGTAGCTACTTAATTATTACTCGGATTTATTATTCATATACATTGGTATATATATCTTGATAGCCTTGTGAATGTTAGATCTACCATACATCATTTATTAAAAATTTAAGCTCAGACCATCTTACATTATAATGTTATGTATGCACATTCTATTAGTTTATTATATAGATATCATATATGCTCCAACTAACACACATTTTGCAAAACATTTTTTTTTGAGGACATTTCTTGCATAGGTTCAACAACTCCCCTAAAAAGAGGGGGCATTCATAGAGATTTGTCACAAATATCAGGTTATCAAAATGCATTCAGAGTACATTTTTTAGCACACATGCATAGAATACAAAAATCAATTTTAGAAAAACATAATGGAAAATAGTGACATACAGACCAGTTTTAGTTGCATAAAAATCAAAACAATTGGATATTATCACCCAAATCGGGACACTAGTGCCACCAACACTAATGTCTAAAATATGTCACTACTATCTAGTAACCTCAATTTTAGGACAATCTAGATTGGATAGAAAAATATAATAGGTAAAGTCTAGGTTTACATAATTTTAGTTATAGATTACTAGTTTTGGATTAGTTTAGCATAGATGCATATTGGTTTACTCAGATTGGGGGCATCATGTGTAGTATGATCATTCTCATTTCATTTTATATGCTTAGATACAAATTATTACAATGTAATCTAAAATCCATATTCTCATATATCAAATTTAGGGGCATGTGTGCATGACACATTATTTTTGTATGCTCACTTATGCATCAATTGATCAAATGGAATGATAAAATCCATGTTATTCTCTATGTTGTACACACTAGACACCATGTTCTAAGTTACAACCATATCGATGCCTTACTTCATCTATAGTGGTTGGCATTCTTGAGTGGCCTATAGTTACCTAATATTCTTGAGTTGCCCAAATCGATTTTACATTCTAGAGTTCCCAAGAGACTATAGAGCTAATATATACAATTCCAATTATGGTTACACATATTTAGTTACATCACGTAGTTTTACTTTTAGATGCATATACTACACATGGGTAGGTAATGATGGAGTCATGGTCTACTTGAGTTCTTAAGCCACCTACATGAGAGGGTTGGACACACCATCAATCCAATCCAAGTTATTCATAAGTCATGATCCACCAAGCAGGGGTGGGTGATGATGGAGTCAAAACTGGATTGAGTTCTTGAGCCATGCACACATGGGTATTGAGCAAGCCATTAGTTCAATCCAAGTTATTCACTAATTGATCACTATCTACATGCACACACATAGGTTATCACTAGGTTTATGCATTAGTTTATGTACCTATGAGGTGTATTTTTTCCTTTCATCTCTTGTATTTATTTATTTAGTTTTGTCTTTTGCTTTTGATATCTCTTAAGTAAGGACTGATCTATGCACATTTCAATTTCATGACATGTAATGGAGCATGCTTCACATACTTAGGTCCAAAATCATAGGCTTTACCTCTTAGGTAAGTCTAGGTATGATTTTTTTCCTCGAACCTAGTCATTTCACTTTTTTGTATTTATAGAATAAAGAGGTGGCAAATTTAATCAACTAGAAATTACATTTGAGTGCTAAGAGTGTTACTTAAGACCACTTATCCCTAGCTTAGTCCTAGACTATCTTAGGGCCTATTTAGATACTTATCCAGCCTTTATGTGGGCCACATGCATCCCTAAACATCCTTAAATAAGTCTTAGACCTTCACTTTAGTATCTTAGACCCCAGTGCTTTAAGTTCTACCACTTGGACACTAGCACCATAATTAGGATAGTAGCACCAATGGAATTAGTGTCTTAGTTTGGTATTATTATCCTTTTCCTACCTTTTTTTACCCATGGATATATTTTTAAAATAACCACCACCTAGGGTCCTTCTAGACCTCTTTTAAGACCCACACAAGCACTAGAATAATATATATACATGACTTTTGGCACTTTATCCACTAGATGGAAATCAAATTCTAATTACACAAGCAAACTTAAAACAATGTGTGCACAATCAAGGTTATCAATCCTTATTCTACCCTACTTATGCATATAACTATCTACAGCATTCTTGAGCTTATATTACTTAGATGTATAGTCTCAAGCACTCTCAAAGCACTCAAACCAAAATTTATACTAGCATCACTTATACTTGCACCAACACTTAGGTGGAGAGAACTACATCAGGCTTGATCCCTCCTCAAAGTATTGGTATGTAGGCATCTCTCATCACATTGGGTTGTTTAGGATGTCCATCTTACCCCACTAACAAAACACTTTACCACTTGTGCCACCTAGATGCCCTTGAAACATGGAGGTTTAGGGTTTGCATACAAAATCAATCAAAATAGGTCACATATAGGGAATCATAATTCATGCTCATAGGAATAGGCTTGATAGATTCAAACATAGGTACACATAGAAACTTGGAATAGTTCTATATAGAGAACACTAGTGCTAAAATAAGGACACTAATTCTATATGTCACTATTTTCCAATTAAGGTGCTACTATCTAGAAAGGGTTTTGATATCTAGATCCTATCTGTGATACTCAGATCATCTTATATCCTAGTTTTTACCCTCTATATTTCTCATTTTAATCAATTTCTAGTTAAGTACTTGTTTACATCATTTATTGATATTTTTAGAAAGGTCAAACTAATTAAATTTTATTACAAATTAGTGGCTATATTTATTTCATATTTCTAACCTGATTTATTATACTCAGACCCTTTAACAAACTATGGATTAAACTCTATAACCCTAAAATTTTAAATCAAATACCATCCTTACTTAGAAACTAAAAGATGGGGATCATCCCATAGCTTTCATGAGCACCAATTTGAAGGAAAAAAATTAAAATACCCTATTTTAGATAATCAAGCTTATGCATTGGTAAAGGCAACAAATAAATTTAGACATTACAACCTGAAGAACAAAGTTTATGTTATGGTTCTAGATCATGTTATCAAAATTATGTTAGGGAAGACTAAACTTGAAGAAAGAAGAGGATGTTGGGTCTCAAAACTTTAATAATATGACATTGAGGTTAGGCCCATGAATATGGTTAGAGGTTAAGGTCTATCACAATTGATCTCTAAAATTGGCCTTGGTATTGATGTTGTCAAAGTGAATCAATATATACTAAAGCATAGCCCCTGGTATGACTCTATTACTCATTACTTATTGTATGGTGCTCCACTGACTAACTTGGATAAGACACATAAAATAGAATTAAGGTTAAATTCTACTCACTACATGATCAATAAATATGTCCTATACTATATAAATCATGAAGGGATTTTTATAAGATGCTTAACAAAAAAGGAAGCACTAGATGTCATGACTTCTTTTGATGATAAATTAGGTAGTGACCATCCTTTTGGCAGTGTGACAACCCATAAAATTTTAAGGGTTGGTTATTATTATCCAAATTTATTCAAAGATTATCATACTCATGTGATATCTTGTCATCTCTATTAAACCTTTGTGAAAATGGAAACTCGTGTTGTTATGCCCCTTTACCTAGAAATTGAGGAGCATCCCTTTGCTCAGTAGGGCCTAATGATGTAGGAGCATCATCTAAGAAATCTATGTTTGTAAAGCTTGGTCTAATTTTGAATGTAAATAGTATTTGATAGGTCATGTTTCAATTTTTAAGGTCTTGTGGGACCATTTAGAAGGTTTTCCATTATGTAGATGTTTCTATTCAAATTTTGCTTTCAAATTCAAAGGAGATAAAATGAGAAACTTAAGAAGGAATGGTCAAGGCTTGTATGTACCTGGATATAGTCTGCGCACTGTAATCCAGACGTTGTGAATACTCCTCTTTAGCTGTGGAGGAATGACACCTGAAAGAGATAAACACTAAAAACACGAAGAATGTTAGTTGATAAGAGGGTGGATTGCCAAGCAAAAGCTTGGTCCTAGAAGCACTAAGGCTTCTTGGAGGATGACAATCCACTGTTTAAGACAGAGTATGACAAAGACAGAAAAGAGAAATAATGAAAGATGTGAAAAGAAAAGACTAAAAACAAATGCGTACCTAATAAGCTGCAATCTGGTAAACACAGTCACCGACGTCGGTTATATTACCGGCGTCGGTCAGGAAGGTCACCGACGACGGTTAGACTGCCGATGTTGGTAGGGGAAGTGGACGAGGTTGGTCAAGGCAATTGGCCAGGGACAGGTTACAGGTTTAGTTTCTGGTCTGTAGAATGGATTTGGTCTCATCTGAGGGTCTGAGGGTCTATGAGGGACTTAGAGGGATTGTTTAAGATCTAAGGGACTGAGAATCTTGTCAAGAAAAGGAGGTGAGAAATAGGAAAAAGGGGGTGAGAGAAGGCTTTTCAGCCTCTCCGAGAAGAACAGGGAAGGTTGGGTCAAGGATGCTTGAAATAAATAGAAGACAGAATACTAATATATATTTGAAATGATATTAAAATGAAAAAAGTACAGATACTTAGCTGTGATATGAACTGGCAAAGGTGTAGAAGCTGTGTTTTGGTTGTCATTGATGATCGATGCAGTCCCTATGCAAAATGTCTGATGCAAGATCGTAGTGCCTAGAAAGTGCTGCCAAGAATGCTGATCCCTGCCAGAACACCAAGAAGTCTAGAACACTGAAAAGCAAATGCACGAGAACTTTGTTTCGTCGGGAGAGGATTCGAGAGTCGTGATTAGCTTCAGAGATTAGCTGATTGTGATTGGGGTCATCAAAGGGTCAAAAAATTTGGTTAAGTATAACTGACGTCGGTGATTCCACCGGCATCGGCCGACATTTGACCGACGTCGACGGGTTTAGAACGGGAAAAAAGAGCCCCAAGCTCATTTTTCATCCGCCAAGTGCACTATCCATTGGAGAATGTCGAAGGTTGGGCTAAATACGCATGAGATTTTGTTAGGCGGTTAGAGAGAAGTAAGAATAGGTCTTGGGTGAGTCATAGGATGGGAATTAGTCCAAGGCGAGGTGTCCTAGGTGAGGTGTCATGGGTGATGTGTCCAAGGAGGGGGGTTAATTAAAAATAAGTTTATTATTTTAAATTAGTAATTTCATGTTTTAGGAATGGGTTAGGAATGGACCAAGGGGGAAGATGACCAAGGGTTAGACACTATTTTAGTGTCTACATTTGCCCCTTTTTGTCTTGTTGGTTGCTCTAAACGAACTACAAGACAAAAATAGGAGTTTGTTGCCCCAGGTATGGGATAAGATTGATTTCATCTTGTTGGTTATTCAAGTGAATTGCAAGACAAAAATAGGTGAGGGTTGGTTGCCCCGATTATGGATGAGGTATCCCCCCCTCAAAGCAAGAGTCGAGAGAAGGGAATCTAGAATCGAGTGCTGATTTGATAGAGAGTAGATGAAAAGGGGGAAGATAGAGTGAGAACACTGCAAAAGTTGTGATTGCACTTACACCACTTCACGAGGATGGTTAGGCCAAATTGTTGCAGGTTGAGGGTCAAGGAGTGCCAAAATTGAAATAACCGGTCCCCAGCATTTAGTCATCTGCTGATTGGGTTATTCAATCTAAGCTGAAGCTCCAATGGTCATCATGTTCCAAGTATCTAAGGCTTAGGAAGTGCTCCCAAAAACACAAAAAAGTCACAAGTAGTGTGGATCAACTGGCTTGCGATCCTATACTTGTGAAGGTCAAAAGTGTGCGTACAATTTTGCTAGCCAATCATGAGGTAGCATATATGCAAAAACAACCAAGGTAGAAACGTTGTGGAAGTAGTCGCAGTTAGAGGAGATGGTCACGATCTCCAAGGTCTAGTGGTCGATGGATGGAGGCAAAAGTGATCTTAAGTTGGCCCCAGGGGGCCAAAATGACGTGGTCTAGAGGATTGACTGATTAGGGGCATGATTTTGGGGCAACGGAGAAAAAAAGAGGTTGGAAGGACGCTGACGTTGGTAATAGAAACTGACGTCGGTATCCAAAAATGGCCGACGTTGGCAAGCTTTAGCCGACGTCGGTGGATTAGGGCATGCAGATGCCGACGTTGACGGCCTGCCAAATCTGATAAAATTAGATTGATGGCCTACCAAAAGTCATTTGCTACTTGTTGACTAAGAGAACAAAGAGCTCTGGATTTGATTGAGTGAAAGTGACCCAAAGCTGACCGAGGAGTGGTGCGAGGTGGCAGAGGAACATTGGTGAAGAGAAGGAGTTAATTAGACATTGCAGGGATGCGTGTGGGCCAACAAGAGTGTGTAAAGGCATTGGCATGAAAGAGATGGCAGAGGGGAATAGAGGACCCGTGGGAGGCCCACCACCAGTGGCACCCATCGTGCCACCATGCTGGCGATGCCGAGACGAGGTAGGAGGGTCTCTGAACTCTATTTAGACTATTTTTGTTTTGTATTTAGTTTTTGAAAGTTTTGTTGTTTTTAGGTAGAAATTGAGGGGGAGGGTAGCTAAGAAGGTGGGTGGGGAGGTTAGGATAGCTTAGGGATGATTTAGGAATGGTTTGGGGGTGTTGGGGAGTCCATAGGGGGAAGCCCTAAATTTTAGGGTTCACCCCGTTCGGCCCTAGAGCCGAACCAGTCACTGACGTCGGTGGGTTCGCTGTCATTGGCCGACCAGTGACCGGCACCAGTCACTCACTTGCCAACATCGATCACTAGGTGACCGACATCGGTTATGTGAGTGTCGTCATTGGCATGCTAATCGATGTCGGTGGCTGCCTGGTTAGAAAGGGTGGTGAAAAATGGTCAAGTCAAAAGGTCGAAGCTATGCCAAGGGCTTCCTAGGTGTCGGGTTAGACATAGATGGTCAGAATGGTTGGTAAAATAGGAAGATTAGGAATAGTTTTAACATGAGATTGACTGTGGATGGATGCAGGTGAGGTAGACTCTGATGCTGTGGGATCACCTCTCGACCTTGCTGACGTGGATGCACGGAGGTGTGACAGTCGAGGAGTGGGCGCAGATGAGTGTAGTGGGGTTAGGCAGTCTGAGACGCTACTACAGAGTGGTGAGGGATGTGAGCCTCATCATGGCATTGATCGAGCAGTGGGACCATGCCACCAACACCTTCCACCTGCCCATAGGTGAGATGATGGTCATGGTCGAGGATGTGTACCAGATTATGTGGCTGTCGGTACACAGAGCTGACATCTATGCGTGCTCAAGAAAGGTGCATGATATTCACATGGTTATGCTATTTGGGGAGCATGTCACAGAGACGATCTACCATTCAACGAGTTTTGCTTATGAGCCTTTATACACGGTAGATGAGGGTGCACATCGGCTGGTGGTTCTGATGATGATCAGCATCACAGTCTATGCATTGTCGGATGCAGAGGGAGGCAGGTTTCTAGTGGCCATGACCAGGGTTTTGATGGACATGCTTGAGTAGCAAATAGTGTTCACCTGGGTGCCCATATTTTTGGCCTAGGTATACAGAGAGCTATGGGGCATCAGTCAGCGGTGACAGTATAGTCTGTGTGTAGGCCACCTTCTGCACTGCTGGGCATACGAGCATATTGTGGTTACCCGACCTCTCAGCCTCCCAGTGGTGATCCAGGCTAGTTTCAGGGTCAGATTCAGGTGATGGCACGAGGTGATGGTGCAGACGTGGGTGGACGGAGTGGTCAGGGATATTGATCACTATCGAGAGGTACTAGAGGCCTTGATTCCAGTAGATATCGTCTGGAGACCATACTTGGTGTATCCAGTGTTTAGAGACCAGGGCGAGCAGATGGTCAGGACTCAGAGCATGCAATGGGTCAGAGGTAGGTGAGCCAGTGAGCTTGAGAGGATCCCAGTAGAGAGAGTGTGGCACCAGTCTGGGCTGCTACAGGATGTACCTCCCACTTTCCCACAGTATAAGCGGGATGATATAGAGGTGCCACTCCCACTGCCAGAGGAGACAAAGGAGCCAGATTTTGAGGAGTTGTCGGTAGGACCTGGGATAGCCGACCCAGGGTGTACAGAGGCCTACACAACATATTAGATAGGATGGTACACAGGCATATAGGTGGGTCCCCAGCTGGATCCACAGGCCATTAGTAGGGAGCGGGATACAACCCGCAAGGAGAGGGACACTGCACGGTAGGAAAGAGATGTGGCTCAGGCCCAGGTCACAATTTTATAGGGGTAGCTGGCAGGGGTTACAGGGTAGCTAACGGAGATGATGAGTCGAGTGGCAGCATTGACAGGGCAGGTCACTTTATTACAGGGATAGCTGGCTGCAGCCCAGGCACAGGCAGTGGTAGGTCAGAGCTTTGGAGGGCAGGGCCCATGGCAGTAGCCATCTCAGCAGCCGACATTTTTACAGGGGCCCAAACCGTTAGTATCGGTGCAGCTAGGTCAGCCATAGCCACAGGGGTCGGGACAGGGCATAGCAGCAGGGCAGATGGGTCCACTGTAGACTGTATCGCTAGTTAGATATAGTGATGCGCTGGATGAGATCGCGTATTATGAGAGGGCCATCAGGGGGTTCCCTCAGATATAGTGATACTCAGAGATGCGGGCAAAGCAGAGCCGATAGAGGTCTATGTCTCGAGCGATGGCTTCTGGGTCTCACAGATGGCATAGATCAGAGGGAGGAGAGGATATAGCCTCTTCCTGGCCACCACCACCACCACCACAGCCTTGAGGGCAGACCTTACAGATTTGATTTTTGATGTATATACCAGCCTGCGAGCCGTTGATGCGAGATGTATGAGAGAGAGATAGAGGCACAGATTTGTGTGATTGTATAAAATATTTTGATATATATATGATGATGGCTTTGGATCATTGATGTGTTATGGATGTTGTTGAATGTTTAATGTATTGAGCATTTTTTATTATGATGATGATGTATGTTTTGATATTATGTTTATGATTATAATGTTATGATGATTAAATGTGATGATGACAATGTTATGGTAAATGATTATAATGATGATGTTTAATATAATGATGCGTTGTGATAATGCTAATAATGAGAATGGTCATGACTTTTAGATTAGATGATGATGCGTAAGGATTATGTGATAGTGATATTTTATGTTATGACTTGCGGATTGTATGATGTGAATGCTTAAGTGTGTGATGATGATAATGTGGTTGTGATTAATGATTATGATATAAATGATGAAAATGATTATGCGAAAGATTATGAAAATATGTGATTGGTTGTGATGTGATTGGCAGGTGACGAGAGAAGGAGATGGAAGAAAGTGACGAAGAGAATGGCCGAGCTAACCCCAGAAGACCCCATGTCAACTGAGTGCTACCTACATAGCCCATGTCATTAGGGCCTCAGGCCAATGTAGTTCTCCCAAGAAGGGAGGAAAAAGATCGAAGTGGTTGATTTTGGTCATGATAAGGTTATAGCATTGCCCATATGTCTGAGGGTACATGCTTGAAATGATAAGGAGAAGATGATGCTACAGCCTTTTCCAAATGGTGTAAGCTGTAACATTGGTCGGGGTTTTTCATGCCCAGCAACTATCCATATTCGAGATGGATGTTTGCTAAAAATGAATTGCATGTCGATTTATGTTTCAGCAAGTAATGGTTTATGCTTGACATAAATTGTGTGGTTGATAGTTTCCATGTGTATTGATGTCTATGGAAACCAGAATGATTAGGCTATGTAAGTGGTTTGAAAAGAGGCGGATTGAATCGTCTTGACAAATGATGTGGTTGAATGTGACCAAAGTGTAGGGATAAAGTAAAAGGCATAAGCACCCTTTTATTGACAAGGACCAAAATGACAACATAGACAGGGGTTGTTAGAACCAAGAGTCCCATTTATGCATTGCATCATTGACCATAGTTATGTTAGAGCGGTAATCGAAGCACTTTTTGACATTAAAGTGAGCTCGAAGTCCCTTGAGTAGGTGATACGATAAGAGGAAAGGGTAACCCATTTTAGAGTATGGATAACTTTTCCCCTTTTTATAGGAGACCCTGAGACAACTACAAGTCAAGTCCATGACCCGGTTTTTTTTTTTCTTTTTTTTTTTTTAGAGCGGACTGATCAATGCGAGAAGTCCACATAAAGATGTCATTTGTTTGATGGTCATTTGTGAATTTTATTGATGCGGGAAGCTTCTAAGAAAGTGTTTTTTGTAGCAAGATTTGGTCATAGCCATCCTTCGAGGGAGTGGTCTATACTTTGCTTTATAGATTTAAGGGCTATTGAATAGCTGTCCTTCGAGGGATCAGTCTATTAGCTACAGCAATGATATTACAGCTATCCTTTGAGGGAACAGTCTACTTTTTGATTTAATTTTGTGATCGTGGATATTTTGACATCTTGATTTAGTTTTGACAGAATATTGAGTCATGGACAAGACTTATAGAAGATTAAGGGCTCCCTTTTATTAGGACGAAGCATCCATACGTCATAAAAGGGTTGTAGAGGATTTTGTTAAGGGAAAAAGGGTGAAATGGATTAAGGATTAAAAGGACAAGGATTACTCAAGGGACGAGATCAAGCTAAATGTCAAGTGGATGAGTACTCGACTAACAGTAGAATGGTCGTAGATGCAAAGCATTAAGAGGCTCAGGTTCTGGTCGGCCTTCAAGAGAAGATAGACGATAAGTCCCTGATCCATACTTGTGCATGATGATATAAGGTCCGAGCCAATCAGGAGAAAATTTGCCTCGTTTACTCCATTCCATATTGGTCACATGTTGGTTCTCTTTGAGGATGAGGTCTCTGATATTGAAATCTCGTTCTCTCAGAGTTTTATTATAGGCACGCTTGATGCGATTTTGATAGACATGGAGATGATTGAGGGCAACGAGATGACGCTCATCGAGTAACTCAAGTTGAGCTAATTGATCTTGATGAAAGTCATCATTAGAAAGAATGTCATGGAGTGAAATGTGAAGAGACGAGATCTGTACTTTGAGAGGTAAGACAGCCTCTATTCCGTACACTAGAGAGAAAGGGGTAGCACCTGTAGAGGTTCGGATGCTAGTGCAATAGGCCCACAAAGCGAAGGGTATTTAAATGTGCCAATCCCTTCTAGTGTCATTGACCACCTTCATGAGAATTTTAGTTAAGATTTTGTTAGAAGCCTCGGCCTACCCATTTGCTTGTGGGTAGTAAGGCGAAGAAAAGCTGAGTTTGATGCCAAATGAGTCACAAAGTTTTTGGATGGTCTTGTTTTTAAAAGACTTGCCATTGTCAGTGATGATTTTGTGAGGTACACCGAAACGATAGATGATATGGGTGTTGATGAAGTTGACAATCTTGTCGGCTTTTGTGGAGATGAGAGGGATAGCTTCCACCCATTTAGTGAAATACTCGGTGGCAGTGATGATGGACTGATGACGAAGAGACGAATGAGGGTTAATCTCACCGATGAGATCTAAGCCCCATTGTGAAAAAGGCCAAAAATATTGAGCGACTTGTAAGGTGTGACTAGGGAGATGAAGCAAGTTAGCATGTTGCTGACACTTGAT
Source organism: Torreya grandis (assembly GCA_037957365.1). NCBI lineage: Eukaryota > Viridiplantae > Streptophyta > Pinopsida > Cupressales > Taxaceae > Torreya > Torreya grandis. The sequence continues at coordinate 1,233,793 of JARHVA010003010.1, read as the reverse complement.
GCAATGCCGAACATAATCGCTACAATCTTGATGAAGAGTGGGCCAATAATAACCCAGGCGAAGGATGCGCTTGGCAACCGAGTTACCACTGAAGTGTCCACCACAAATCCCATCATGGGTTTGTTTAATAGCATAAGAAGCTTTAGTGGAGTTTAAACAGCGAAAAAGAAGGCCGTCAAAACCTCTTTTATAGAGAAGGCCCCCTAGCATGGTATAGCGAGCGGTGCGCTTAGTGAAAGCCCGCCGCGCATTGCTAGAGAGGTTGGGAGGAATGAGAGAATGAGCCAAGTAGTCCTCAAGTTGTTTATACCATACATCTTGTGAACTAAAGTCTATGGTGTGGATGAGATTGATGTCAGTGGAAATGTATGAAGGCAATGGCACATGATGTACCATGACATAAATTCTTGATGAGGATGATGAAGAAGAAGGAATATGCGAGGCGAGGGAAACCATGGTGTTAGCAAACTTATTCATCGATCGAGGAATAGTCTGCAATAAGTGATAGTCTAAAGATGCTAGAAGAGTGTCAACATGGTGCTTGTACCTTTGTAAAATTTCATTTTTACAAAAATATGAACCATTGATTTGATTGACGACAAGTTGTGAGTCACCGAAGATGTTGATGGTCTTGATGTTTAAAGAAAGGGCAATTTGAAGTCCCAAAATTAAGGCTTCGTATTCAGCCATATTATTGGTACATTCAAAGTCGAGTTTGAAAGACAGGGGCATGGGTTCTCCTTCATGTGGAATGAGGATGACCCCCGCACCCCCACCAAGTTAACATTTAGAGCCATTGAAAAACATTGTCATTTGGTAGAATGTGTCATCAGTCGAGAGAGTGGTGATAGATTCATCGGGAAACTTGCACTGAGAAGGTTGATTATTGGGAAGAGGGGCATCCGCTAGTTGGTCAACGATTGTTTGCCCTTTTATAGATTTTTGCTGGACAAATTCTAAGTCAAATTCAGCAAGAAGCATGAGCCAACGAGCCATACGCTGGTTTTGATATGGTTTAGAATGCATGTATTTAAGGGGATCAGTGTGGGTGAAGATAAAGGTTTTGTGATTGAGAAGATAGTGACGGAGCTTGGTAGTGGCAAAGACTAATGCCAAATAGAGTTTCTAGGTATGAGTATACCGAGTTTCATAGTCGACAAGTGTTTGGCTTATGTAGTAGACTGCTTGCTCTCAGTGTTGCTCGTCTCGATGCGTGATCATGGCACCTAACGAATGATTGGTTGCTGAGATGTAGAGGTAGAAGGGTTGGTCATCTTTTGGTGGAATAAGGACTGGTGGAGAAACTAAATAGCGTTTGAGGGCTTTAAAAGCCTCTTGGCAATCTTTATCCCATTTAAAGGAGACGTCCTTCTTGAGGAGGTGATGAAAGGGTTGGCAACGGTCAGAAAGCTGTGAAATGAAACGGCAGATGGATTGGAGCTTCCCTTGTAGACTGCGAAGTTGCTTGACATTAGTTGGAAGTGGCATTTTGAGGATAGCACAAATTTTGGCAGGATCTATCTCGATGCCACGAAAAGAGACAATGAATCCCAAGAGCTTTCCTGAGAGGACCCCAAAGACACATTTCTTGGGGTTAAGACGGACCTGGTACTGAAGAAGGTGAGAGAAGATGATTTTGAGGATAGTCAAATGGTCGTGATGAAGCTTAGACTTGCCAATCAAGTCATCGACATAGTCCTCCATGATTTTATGGAGGAGATCATGAAAGATGTAAGTCATGGCACGCTGATATGTGGCGCCTGCATTTTTTAGACCAAAAGGCATGACTCGATAGCAGAAAGTTCCCCATGGTGTAATGAAGGTGGTTTTGTGCTGATCTTCTGATGCAATCAGGATTTGGTTATATCCTAAAAATCTGTCCATGAGTGATAACATCTCATGGCCAACTGTAAGATCAACAAGTTGGTCAATGTTTGGAAGAGGAAAGTCATCCTTGGGACAAGCTAGGTTAAGGTCACGATAGTCTATGCAGATCTAGATCCCCCTACTCGCCTTGGTGACAGGAACGATGTTAGAGACCCACTGCGGATAATCGATGGGTTGGATGAAGGAGACAAAAAGAAGGCATTAAAGCTCTTCTTTGACAAGAAGTGCAACACGAGGATGCATTTTGTGAAGCTTTTGCCTAACAGGCTTAGCCTTTGGGTTTGTGACAATGTTATGAGTGGCAATGTTAGGGTCGATGCCAGGCATGTCAGCGTAGGTCCAGGCAAAGGCTTTGCGATTATTTGAGAGAAATGTGGTATAGTCGATCTGCTCCTGGGTGTCTAAAGATTGACCAATCTTTAAGACTTGAGGAACATCAGAAGATGAAAGGTTAATGTCAATGGTTGATTCATTTAGCATAACCTATGTTTCAGAGGGGAGGGAGCGCTGAATGAAAGAATCATCGACACCCATATAGGTAAGAATGGTGTCATCGTCTATGCAGTGGACTGTGTTGATGGTTGCTAATTCATCATCTATCATGCCGGGATAAATGAGAGGAAGAGACTTGGGAACCCCATTGAGCTGATAGGTTAGGGGTTCCAAGCAGATGGTGTTTATGCAAAAAAAAACTAGGAGGGATGGAAACCACCGACTTCATAGGTGAAGATGGAATAATAGGCGAGTTTGGAAGAGTTTGGTCGATGGTTGGTTCAGGGTAGAGGTTTGTGGAAGCCTCAGTGGGTTCTTGGAAACCCAGTCCATACCGTTTCTTTGCATTATCGTCATTGGGTGGTTCGATAGGCCGATGGGAGCCTTGTTCATAACGCCCAAATCCAAAACCCTTCCATGCACACCTATAAAGGTAGGTATGTGCAAAGGTAGGGTTGCCAAGAAAGGAGAAATCGGATGTGAATATTTGAGGTGAGGAGGAAGGATTTGATTCAGTAGGAGCTTGATCCAGCCCCCCGTAGACGAGATTGGTTCGAAGGCTAGGAGAACCATAAGGAATGACCATTCCGATCCGACAGTCATAGCTTGGGTTTTGATGAAAGTGTCCATACTCTTGAGGAGTCTGGAACATGTCTAGAGTAAGTAGGTGATATTCCCCCAGTGAAAGTCTTTGGAAGATATCGTCCATGGGGTCCTTGGTTGTTAATTGAGAAGATGATGTGGTGGCAACCACTGTTTGCGTAATAGTTGACACTTCTGCGGATGGAGACGATGTTTGGGTTGATGCCTTGAGCGGGATAAGAACGTCATTGGGGTGATAGGTTGTGTTACAAGTCTTAAAAGGGGATGGGTCAGCGGGAATGACATGGACTTGTTTGTCGTGTTTGAATTTGACACAACGGTGAAGTGTTGAAGGGACGCAAGCCATGGCGCAGATCCAGGGTCGCCCTAATAGCATGTTATATTGGAATTCTCCCTCAATAATGTAGAAGAGCTCCAGGATTATGCGTGGACCAATGCAGATATGGAGGACAACAGTGCCAATAGTGTTAGCGGTGGTGTCATTAAAGGATCTAAGGATTGCATTGGTTTTCGATATGCAATTCTTAGGAAGAGCCAATTGATCAAAGGTGTGAGTGGAAATGATATTAATGCTGGCACCCCCATCGATCATAACTCATTTAATACGGGTTCGATCAACATAGGTTGTGATGAAAAGGGCAGCGTCCTGATCTTCTAAGGTAGAGGTAGGAATTTCAGAATCACTGAAAGTGATAGAGGCGACAGGGGATAAATAATGGACTAAGGCAGCTAGTGGTTGAGGGTCTTCAGGTTAGACTTCTGCTACCTATAGGGCTTTGATTAGAGCCTGACGATGCTGGGGGGAGCTTTGGATAAGGTCATATAGGGTCATCTTCACAGGTGTTTGGTGAAGTTGTTTTATCATAGATTCTTTGATTGCCTCTGAAGAAGGGGGTTGAGACGCACCTAAGATGGAAATCTTGGGTTTCGGTGGTTGAGGTGCCTGGACAAAAGGATAGGTCTAAAGAATAGCAGCTTTTTCTTTTGCCTTGTCCTTTTGTGACCTAGTGGTTAAATGAATAGCATTGATTTTAAAGATAGGAGGTGAAGAAAGGGTCATGGCCTATTGGTGAGATGTTGATGTGGTTGAAGAGGTTGGATGGGAAGGTGTCGAGGGTCGGTCAAGAGTGTCCTCAAGGAGAAGAGTGTCTTTCTCCATATAGCGGCGAACGACTGCCTTGAGGGCACAGCAAGTCTTGGTATCGTGTCCTAGCGTATGATGGTATAAACAAATCTTTGTATCATCGAACCAAGAAGGTTTTGACCCGAGAGGTTGGAATGGCTTGATGGAAGGAAGGGTAATGCTAGAAGTCTACAAAAGTTGGCATAATATCAAAGCATATGAACCTACTAAGGGGTCTGTGCTTGTTGATGCATGACGCACTGGTGACTTCTGCTTGGGGGATGTTGAATAAAGTTTTTGTACTAGCTTTTGGGTTGGTGGTGCGGTGACAGGTGAAGACGGCACTTTCTTTGTGAGAGGTGCCAAATTTTTGAGAGGGGGTTGACTTGTGGTTGGCAAAGGAAGTAATGGAGGTAATTTGTTTTGGTTAAGGGTCAGAGTAGGAAGCACGTTGATTAGGGTAGAAGGATGAGGACCTAAAATAGAGGGCAAAGTTGATGGTGGAGGAGGGGTTCGCTTCTGTGGTCTGGCAGTCTTCTTCGACTTGGTTGGAAGACTACTTTTGGTCGAGGTCTAGGCTAAGTCCACCTTCACTTGCGAGTGAGTGAGGGTAGAGATAGGGTGAATGCCGAGTGACTTGATCAGTTTAGATTGGGTAGATGCAGGTTTAGAAGCAGGGGTTTGGTCTTTGTTGAGAGTCTTGGGAGATTCTACCTTGGGAGGATTGGCAGCATGAGATGAGAGGGCACGAGAATGTTGAATAAATTTAAGACGTTCCCACAATCCTTGATTCTCCACTTTCCTTGAAGGGAGAAGTTCTAATTTCTCCACTAGTCGGGAAAATGGTTGAGAAGATGTTGAATGAGGTTGGGATCCTTGAGAAGATGTGTTAGGTGTGGCAGTAGTTTCGGACCCAAGGTGTGTGGGAGTTATAACTGGATTGTCGTTGGTCGAGGAAGATGGAGAGTCAGGTTCTTCTCTTGGTGGAGAAGGAACTAGAGAGTGTGGCTCCTCAAGCGGGTAAAGGGCAGGGATTATGGTGCCCTCCACTTGTGGTCGAGGAGTGGGTAAGGTCGGATCCTCTATAGGCAGAAAAAAGGAGGATGGTGAGACCGGTGGTGCCGGTAAGGTTGAGGCATCCTCCAAGATGAGAGAAGTTGATGGAGAACTAACCAGAGAAAGAGGTTCGTCCACACGTGATGGACTAGTAGATGGACTAACCTCTTGAGGTTGGTTAGGGATGAAGGGCGAGACCGTATTGACCATTTGAATGTCGTGTTCGTGCATGTTGTCAATCAAGGTCTGGACATTATTTTGGGTCAGTGGATGATTGGGGAATGGTTGCTTGAAGATGTTGATGCCCTGGTTTGGAGGTGCATTGGGATTATCTAGAATGAGCTCACCCTTTTCAAGCATGTCTTGGATTATGTTTTTAAAGGTTTTACAGTTTCCCGTGTCATGACCTTTGACACGGTGGTAATTGTAGAAGTCATTTTCCCTATACCACGCAGGGATGGCACGTGAGGGATCAAATTGTGGTGGTGGTCGAATCTAGGGGAGGTTGAGAATCCCCTATTTAACAAGTTTTTCTAGTATAGACGCGTATGATTATCCAAGAGGAGTATATTGTCATTGTACGTATCTCTGCTGGAATTGACGGGTGGTGCTCTAAGATGTGGATGGCTCAGGTTGATTGGTTGAAGAGGACGAAGGTCTAACGACCACAGCATTAGCTGAAGCTTTAGACTTAGGATTGGATGATGAAAGTTTAGAAGAAGAGGAGTCATTGGTCTTAGAGTTGGGATTCTTGCTCCGAAACTTGACTTTATTCTCCTCGATGGCATGTAATTCAAGTTTACGGGCCATCGTGAAGGCTTCATCGAAGGTGCGGAAGGTCTGAACCCACAAGGTGGAAGAAATATGTTTGGCGCAAGCTCGAGAGAATAGTTCAATAAGTTCAGGTTGAGGTAAGGAAAAGGAGAGTTGATTGATGAGGCCTCTCCAGCGAGTAATGAAGTCAGCTATTGATTCATCCTCGAATTGGCAGATATTGTAGAGGTCTGTGATCGAGACCTTCTTGGTGATGTTAATGGAGAAGTGATCAAGAAAGAGCTGGGCCAGCTGTGTAAATGTGAAGAGGGAATGGTTGGTAATAGAGCTATACCGGTCAAGCGCAGTGCCAAAAAGAGACATAGGAAATGTGCGCAAGAGCAATGCATCATCATGGGCAATAAGGTAATAGGCATGTCTGAATGCACGTAAGTGTTGCTGTGGGTCTTCCTTGCTTTGAAAGCAAGAAAATTTGGGAAGTTCCCACTGGTTAGGGTATGGTCTAATCAGAACAGAAGGATGAATGGGCTCATTACAAATCTACTCGTATGAGAGAGTATTGCGTGAGCCAGAAATAGAGGTCTCTAAGCTAGACATCTTATCCATCAGCATTTTGATGATATCTGCTGACGGATTGGCAGTTGGAGCGCCCCTAGATTATAAGGCACTTGAAATATATTGGGAGGGGTGTATGACATGGTTGGTTACGTAAACGCAACATATGGGTAGCTAGTTATGGGAGCAAAAGTTGGGGCCAAGGGTACTTGTGTTATGGGGTTGGTAGGCAGAAGTTGGATAGGGGCCGTCAAGGATGGTTGAGGAGTAGCCACGCTTGTTGACGGGTAAACGGTTACTCTTGTGTTGATAGGTGCAAGAGTAGGGGGGATAGAGACTAGTAGGTTTTGGAAAGGTGTGGGGTTTGGTTGAGTGATTTGAGGTTGAGGGAGTATCGGAACCCCTATGGAGGTAGGTTTAGATGGAGTGGCTACGTTTTGAAGGTAAGACACGGTTGGGTTATTGGTGGAGGTGTTGTCTAGTGGCTGAATTGTAGGTGCGGTTGATGTGATTCTTGTCTCGACTAAGGAAGTCGACATCCCATAGATTGGGTTGCCTAGGGAGTCTCGCGTTTGGCTATGCGCGAGATAGTGTTGTAAGGCTTTGACGTTAAGGTCCAAGAATCATGCAAAATCTTGGTCCCCTTCTGGGACAATAGGAGTCTGAGGCGGGGTTGGGCGAGTGGGAGTTCTTTCAGTCTCTAAGTGGAACTCCATTATAGGACTAGTTATAGATGGTGAAGGTGGAAGCGGTTGTTGACTAGCGTGGTTAATAAGGGCCTTGGTTTGACTGCATGTCAAAACCATTCAAGGCAAAAAAAGATCAAGTTTCATAAAATTGTGTTTAGTCTCAGAAAACCAGAATGAATGTTTAGACAGCTAGAAAGTTGGATTTTAAGCTTGCTATTTTTGAAAAAAAGAAAATGGACAGTGACCGACGTCGGTATAAAAACTGATGTCGGTGAAGAAGACTGCCGATGTCGGTCAGATGACCGATGCTGGTGCAAAAAAGTTGCCGACGTCGGTTATAGAACCGATGTCGGTTACTGTGTTTTCCAGAAACTCAAAAAAAAAGTTTTTGGAAATGAAGAAGATGTCCTTACCAGCTCAAAAAAAAACAAATAAAAACAGAAAATATGATGATGACAGACAGATCCTAGCATTAAATCCCTAGAAACAATTTTATTAAGATCGTGTGGCTTATGCCTTAATGTGATGTTTGAGGGGGTTGGCTTTTAGAAGGGTCCTAGAATAGGTAATCTAAAGATGGTTTCAGGTATGTTTAGGTGCTCAAAATTCTGTATTAGGTTTTGTATAGGCCTGGTGCTAAGGAGCAAGCTCCCCTCACTTCACGATTTCAGTGGTTAGCTGGTCTCGCTTAGCCAAAATATACTTTCCCTATAGTTTAGACTCTGCCAGAGAACAGAGTGGGCTTTCCCCTTGGTGGTGAAATCCAAGTAGGATCGCCTGGATGGGTAAGGTATCCGCTGGGTGATGAAATCCCAGTCGGGCCTTGTCTCAAGTGAGTTTTATGTTTAATTGAGTGCACGTGGTCTGGTTGTGTAACATCAAGTGATCTACGATTTATTCAATATGCGGTTTACTAATTACTAAGTGTGGACTAAGAAAATGCAAGAAAGCAAGAAATGGAATGCAGTATATTTTAAAGCCCCAAATCGAAATGTTAAGTTGGAATGAAAACAAGTTTGAGAAAGGGTTGAAGAAAATGATTTTTTGACTAGTCTAGAAATGCAAGAAAAGAAAGAAAAAGTTCTTTTTATTCCTACTTATGATGTCTTTTAGAAAAGAAGAAAGAGGTGAAGAGGAAGAAACCTAATGCACCTAAATGAACAAAGAGGGAAAGGAACCCAAGGAAGGCCCTAAGGGTCCCACCGGGCATGCCAAAATGTTTCTATTCAAATTTTGCTTTCAAATTCAAAGGAGAGAAAATGAGAAACTTAAGAAGGAATGGTCAAGGCTTGTATGTACCTGGATATAGTCTGCGCACCGTAATCTAGACGCTGTGAATACTCCTCTTTGGCTGTGGAGGAATGACACCTGAAAGAGATAAACACTAAAAACATGAAGAATGTTAGTTAATAAGAGGGTGGATTGCCAAGCAAAATCTTGGTCCTAGAAGCGCTAAGGCTTCTTGGAGGATGACAATCCACTGTTTAAGACAGAGTATGACAAAGACAGAAAAGAGAAATAATGAAAGATGTGAAAAGAAAAGACTAAAAACAAATGCGTACCTGATAAGCTGTAATCTGGTAAACACAGTCACCGATGTCAGTTATATTACCAGCGTCGGTCAAGAAGGTCGCCGATGATGGTTAGACTGCCGATGTCAGTAGGGGAAGTGGACAAGGTCAGTCAGGGCAATCGGCCAGGGACAGGTTACAGGTCTAGTTTCTGGTCTGCAGAATGGATTTGGTCTCGTCTGAGGGTCTGAGGGTCTATGAGGGACTCAGAGGGATTGTTTAGGATCTAAGGGACTGAGAATCTTGTCAAGAAAAGGAGGTGAGAAATAGGAAAAAGGGGTGAGAGAAGGCTTTTCAGGCTCTCTGGGAAGAACAGGGAAGGTTGGGTCAAGGATGCTTGAAATAGACAAAAGATAGAATACTAATATATATTTGAAATGATATTAAAATGAAAAAAGTACATATACTTAGCTATGATATGAACTGGCAAAGGTGCAGAAGCTGTGTTTTAGTTGTCACTGATGATCGATGCAGTCCCTATGTAAAATGTCTGATGCAAGATCGTAGTGCCTAGAAAGTGCTGCCAAGAATGCTGATCCCTGCCAGAACACCAAGAAGTCTAGAACACTGAAAAGCAAATGCACGAGAACTTTGTTTCACCGGGAGAGGATTTGAGAGTCGTGATTAGCTTCAGAGATTAGTTGATTGTGATTGGGGTCATCAAAGGGTCAGAAAATCTGGTTAAGTATAACCGACATCGGCGATTCCACTGGCGTCGGCCGACATTTGACCGACGTCGGCGGGTTTAGAACGGGTAAAAAGAGCCACCAAGCCCATTTTTCATCTGCCAAGTGCACTATCCATTGGAGAATGTCGAAGGTTGGGCTAAATACGCACGAGAGTTTGTTAGGCGGTTAGAGAGAAGTAAGAATAGGTCTTGGGTGAGTCATAGGATGGGAATTAGTCCAAGGCGAGGTGTCATGGGTGATGTGTCCAAGGAGGGGGGTTAATTCAAACTAAGTTTATTATTTTAAATTAGTAATTTCATGTTTTAGGAATGGGTTAGGAATGGACCAAGGGGGAAGATGACCAAGGGTTAGACACTATTTTGGTGTCTACAGTAGAACTCAAATTATAGCTTGTTTTTTAGTTTCCCACCAAAATGAGAATTCAAAAATTTGAATGCTTTGTAACCTTTTAGGGGTGTTTTCTTGGCTTCCAAGGTCTTATAAAAGGATAAAACTACATATGGGGATCATTTAGGTAAAAATATATGTTATATATGTCTTTTATTTCATTTTCTCACCTAAAACCTATCTAAATCCTCAAATAAGAGAATTTTAGCATAGATGGAGGTCTAAATTAAGTACGATAGATAAGTTCCAAGTGGTTGATAGATATTTGGTATTGAAATAATAAAAAACCAAATTTGGGCATGTTTTTACAAGTTATAAACTTTGAACCATGATGAAAGGAGGAGAAGATAGGGTTAAAAATCTTTGTATGCAAGATTTGTGTAGGGGGTTGCATAAAGATTTGTAAGGATTGTAGAAGGATTGTGTATGTATTCAAAAGAAAATAATTAAATTATACTTCCTTCAAGAAATGGATCATTGTTTCATATTTGCAATTATGTAATTTAATTTTTTATATTTTTTTAAAGCTTTATGAATGTTTTGTGTTGGATATATAACATGCAGGCCTAGCAATGAGAATCCAGGGTTTACATAATCAAAAAAAGTGTGATTTTAGTGTTTTCAAGGCTATTCAAGGGTAAATAAGGTTTGAAAAAGTTGTTATAATATTTTTATAACTTATTATATTCATTAAAATATTTATAATCCTTCCTTATATATTTATTGATGTGGAAACTCAAGTTGCAGCCCTGGATTACAAGGTACTCATTGGTAAGTGGAAACAGTCTTATTTTTCACATTTTTTATATTACATGAGAATATATGAATATTTTTTAAGGTTTATAAGTTTGGGGTAGACCTAAAATAATCACTATTTTTATTTTAAATCCTTTTAAAATTTTAAATACTAAATTTGTTAGTTCTCAACCTCACATAGTCCAAACTAGGGCATTAATAAGAAAAAATTATTTCTAACAAAACTAACCATCCAAAAATCATGAAAATTCGTGAGAATGTGTGGTTAGGTTTTTATAAAGTTTTAAATAATTTTTTATGTCATTTTATTAGGTATATAAAAATCTATGTTAAAAACTCAAACTATGTAAGGGGAATTAAGCCTAAGAACGTGCATAATCCATTGGGTGAGTTTGGAAGTCAAATAAAGACTAAGACCTATTGAATCATATTAATTATGTTGTAAAAAACCTTACAACATGATTAAAAAAAAAATCTAATTTTAAACCTTAATAATATGCCTAATAAGTCATTTTAAGCCCTAATAGCCCTTATAACCCTTATAGCCTTATTTTGACAAAAGTACAGTTTAGTTGAAAGAGGAGCTTTTAACCTCTTGTGAGAGATATTTAACATTTAATGTCATATAAGAGATTTATATAATCCTTATGGATGATTTTTCAATCCCAGTGCCATGTAACAGTCATTAAGCCTACTGATGGGTCTAGTAGGCCTTTGGGGATTTTATGTTTTTAAGAGTTTGTAAGGAGTAGTAAGCCTTGAATTGAGGTGTGATGCATCAAATCAATCTAAGGAAGCCTTATTTAGTCCTAAATTTCATAATTTAAACTTAATTATTCATATGAAGGAGTGTATTCCATGTCAAGAAACCTTTGCATGGAAGCTTGATGGTATGTTGATGAGGTGTCAAACCTAAGGAAAGAGTGTAGTTTTATTTCGAGAGTATAGTGGCATCATTAAAGAGAGAGGAAATATTAGAGTTTAGGATTAATTATGAAGAGTATATTTCCATCCTAAGGAGACTTAATAATCTTGAAGGATAGTTAAAAATCCTTGTTAAAATAAACCTATGGGATCTTTAAGTCAAAACCAAATCCAATTCTAAAACACCATTTTATAAAGGCTTAATTACATTAGATTGGTCATAGTAATTAAAAACAATATGAGTACTTGCATCACATATAATTCATTGGATTCGTAAATACTCTTCAATTCATAATAGATTCATTATTATAGTGACTGACTATTACACAAGATGGGCTGAAACAAAAACAACCAAGAACAACATTGCAAAGGAGGTGATTAAATTCCTTGAAGAACACATTATAACTAGGTTCAATGCCCCTATTCAATTCATCATGAGGTCATATGCCTAAAGAAACCTACATACATATGTGTTTGTCTATTGAATTCATGGGAAAGTGTGATCAAGAGGGGGGAATAGAAGAAAAATTGATGTCATGAGGGCACTTCAAATCTTTATGAACATCATCATCATGTTTTGAGAGAGGTGTATGTTAGTTTTGATACATAAGATAAACTTTATAATTGGTAATTTAGGTTTTAAAACACCAAACATGCTTAGAAAGCTTATTTTCTACTCTAAGAGGTGAATTTATATGCTCACCATGGTACAAAGATTTTGAATTTGAGGCTATGAAATTTGGGATATTTAGAGGGCCCAATATACTAGTGTTTTATGGTATTGGTTCAGACATTTAATTCCCAAAATTTATGAATCATCATTAAGAGCCCTAAACACTCTTAAGGCCTCCTAAAACCCTACTATAGACCCAATGGACAAGAATTGAAGGAGAAGGCATAAAAATAGATTGAAATCACTTAAATACTACTTGGATCATCTAGCACACTTAGATAGGTTCATGTCCATGGTATTTTATTTATGGATAGTGTATGAACCTGTCACAAAATAGGGTTTTGAGAGGAAAAAGTGAAAAAAGAGAGGTAAAAGGTAGTTTAAGAAAGTGTGTATAATTTTAAATTGAATCTTGACACTTTTTATATCTACTCAAATCATTATATGATCAAAAAAATGCATGTAAGTGCCTTTGTGGGTCTCTTCTAATCAATCAGTCTACAAGAGTAAAGGACAAGGTACCTAGTCACCTAGTTTGGAAAGTTTGCATGTGTTTATTTCTCAAAAATACCTATTTAATGGTGTGAGGTGATGATTCAGGTCTAAAAATATCTTCTTCATAGGTTTATAATGTTTCATGTAGGCTTTTAAAGCCATTAAATGTAAGTGGTTAGGATACTAGGGCTAATTGGCCTAGTAGACATACTTAATCAACAAAGAGATATCAAGGATGAAATAGAGGGATATATATGAGAGTTAGTTCATATTTATCACATGTATAAATTAACCTTGAGTAGTGATCATGCCACATAACTGATCCTTAAGAGTTAATTCCATGCATAACTTGTCTTAAGTGGTATTTCCATGCATAACTGGTCTTAACTATCAATCACATGTATAATTAACCCTTAAGTGGAAAAATAAAGGAGTTATTTGACAATATATGAGAATATAATGATTCAATATGTATTTAAATTAGTTAATTATATCTTCAACTACCTCATTTCAATGCATAAGGTCATGCAGGAGCATCAATCATGGAGAGACTTTTTGAGGACTAGTTATAGCTATTTGTAATTGGAGTGATACTTGAGTTAATGAAATAATGATGTTATTGCATTATAATCTATGTGATGATTCTTTTTCTCACGTAATTTTATATATATTGAGGCCTTATTACTTATTTTTGGGATCCCATAGGCTGGTATAGAAAAATTATGTTGAAATTGTAACTTGCACCTTGAGTTAATAAGAAAAATTGTTGTAGAATTATTCATGGTTGTTAGTGTGTTTTTTGATTTTTGATTTGTAGATAAGTGTGATATTCATATCCTTGTGCAATTCATATCCTTAACCTACTTCTATGTTATCATCCTCTATAGGTCACATGAAGTGTTAAAGGATAGAAGTTGTGTTAAAGAGTGTTAGTGTGTAGTATCTTTATAGACCTTTATTCCTCTACCTTTAAGTTGCATAAATTATATTTAACCTTCATCTAAAAAACTCATGTTTATGATTTTATTAATAAATTATGGTTGACAAGATATTCCCTTTTGATTCATAAGTGTGCTAAAGGACAAGGCTAAGAGAGGATCATTTAAGAATAGGTGCATCACCACCACTAATATAGTCTTTCCCTTTCAGTTATCTTTCTAACTCTTCTCAACCCAAAAATAAAATATATTTAGGAAATTGATTCAAAAATTGATACATTAAGAGGAGCTAGCCTCATAATCTAGAGGTTTGGTCTAGTTATAGGTAGCCCACATCTTGCAAACCAATCTAATGTTAGTCTAGGTTTGAAGGAGATCTGAGTAATCTACTTCATTAGGGTGTAACTTAGGTTGCTAACCCTACAAATGGTAATCATGCCTCTAGTGATGCCTCTTCTCATCCCTCTACTAGTGCATCCTTTTCAACACAAGCAAATCATGATACTAGTGCCTCACTTAACAAAAATTCCTCTCTAGCCACTACTACCACCCATACCCAAGCCAATACTACCAATTCTAATGCTTCACATAATGCAAATAACACCACTAAAACCTATAAAATTATATTACAAACTCTTAATCAAATGAATATTTCCAAGATAATAATGTAACCAAATGATGAAAATGTAAAACCATCACATCCATCTTTAAAATCACCCTCAATTGGTTCCATGGGGAACACATAACCAAAATTCCCCCCACCTCCCCTTAGGAATTCCCATGTTAATCTTATCCCTCAACCTCCTCTTGTTAACAAAAAAAAAAATCACCTTCAAAATGAGCCTCTTAAACCTCAAATTGCTAACATAGATATAAGATGCATCACCCCTTACATTAGTTACAATAGGTTAATTGATCCTACTCTCCAGTTAAAAACATTTGGAAATCTATACAAAGATTGGGTCAAATTAAATAATTTTACCACTACCAAGCTATTAGCAAAAACCATCTTTGGTGATGCTTTAGATTGGTATAACCAACTCAAATCTCATTTCATCACTAGTTTGGAAGATTTAGTCAATGCTCTAGTCTAAGAGTTTCAAATTAGTGATCTCCATAAAAATACTTTAGCCCTCAATTATAAGCAACTTGAGATAGAAACCACACAAGATTTAATAAAATGGTGAAATACCTTATCTAAAAAATGTGAACACCATATGGTAGATGATAACCTCTTTTATCTATTTACCAATTCTCTTTATCCCAAGTTGTAATATTGGGTCCAAACTCTCTCTCCATGCACTTTGGAAGAGGCCCCAAGAACCAATATTTCTTTGTGAGTCAATTTGAGCCATCCCAACCTTCTATGGGTACTCGAACATTAATAAAAACTTTGAATCATCATGCTACAAATGACGGTGTCACCAATTCTTATATACCATCCATACTATTCAAGCTATTATTGTTGACTAGGTTTCAGAAAAAGCTTCCCCTCCCAATCACATCACTAATCCTCATTTATCTTCACTAAATAACATCAATATTCATAAACCTTTATCTTTAGCAGAATTG
Organism: Torreya grandis; assembly: GCA_037957365.1. NCBI lineage: Eukaryota > Viridiplantae > Streptophyta > Pinopsida > Cupressales > Taxaceae > Torreya > Torreya grandis. The sequence continues at coordinate 1,218,609 of JARHVA010003010.1, read as the reverse complement.
AAAAAGTGTCTACCAAGGCCTCTTCTATGAGATATTGATCCTACTCATCCCATGAAATCCTAGTATGATCCTAATATATTTTGTTGGTTTCATGCTAGTTGGGGTGATTCTCATGAGACTTGTAGGCAACTTCATCATTTGGATATGGATTTCTTTCTTGGTCCTAATTTTGACCATGATTCTATCATTCATAAATGTCAAAAATCCTATGACATTGCCTTCAAATCCCATGAAAAACAAATTAAATATCAAGTTTTGAACTAGGATAATGATCATTTGGCCATCTATAAAGATACTCTTTTGAATCACCAAGAAAACAAAGATAAGCCTACTCCTTCTACCAGTAATGTTGATAGTCTTATTGATCTAAATCCTAAAGAGAATGTGGTCAATATGACTAATATGCAAAGGGTCGTTACCTTCATTGATCCTAATCCCATCCACAATTCTCAGTCATCTTGCACTTTTCATGTTATCCAAGACTCTTCCACAACTCACTTAACCAAGTTAGGGCAAGAAGACCTTATATATTTCAATGATCCAAATCCATCATCTCCTTTGGAAAATACTTCTCATACCATTTCTACCACTCCTCTAACCACTTTACCTATCAAAAATGATACCCAAACTTCTATTAACACTTTTTCCAATTTATCTAAAACCAAACTTGCATCAACTACCCCATATTCTTAAGACAATCAACAAACTTGTCCTCCAATTCAACCTCCCACATCTTATCAACATAAATTCACATATGCTTCAGCTCCTCCTTTCAAGGACATCCTTCAACACTATGCACCTATTTATAATAGTCCCCTTACGGGTTATGATGAGTGGGATCCTATCACAAAACTTACTAATCTCCCATCTTAATCTTATTTCTCAAACTTATGCAGACTTTTCCACATCATCGTAATCATCTTATGTAACTTTTGTTCAAAATGAACATCCCTCATCCTCCCCTAGTAGGATGTGAACCCACCTCATCTAGATCAGAAGATATAATTTTACAATAGCACAAAGATATGTCCATACATGTTGATGAAACAATGGACACTTCTCTTTCCCTCGAATTGTCCATTACTTATATGATCCTTGATGAGATTTTTCTTTGTGTAGGTGATCCTACCCTTTTTATCAGTATCTAGATTTATGATATCCAAGTTAAGTGTGCCTTGATTGATGAGGTTTCAGGAACTTATGTTGCTTCTCTCAATTTTATTAAAACCCTTAGATATTCTAAATATAATCTTAAGTCCACACATAACATGTGTCAAGGCTATGACCAAATGAAAATGCCTCCTTTAGGTTGTGTGTGGCTCCCTATCACTATTTGAGTGAAGGTGATGATCTTAAACTTTCCTCTATCTGATAAAATTTTACTTGGTAGGCCACAGACTCATCACATGAGATTAGTTGCCTCTTCTACTTGCCAATGTGTCAAATTTTCTCACAATGGAGAAATATATAGGTTTTAAGGTGACACTAACCCTTGAAATTTTGAAAAATTCTAAGACCATGGTGTATTCAAGATTCTAACCCTTCAACCCTTGCCAAGCATTCCCTTTCATGAATCTCAATATTTCAACTTTACTATCAACTTCACTTGAGGTTATAATGGTCATCCTAAAATCATTAAAAATATACCATGTAACCTCCTAGATTCAGATTATGATGAACATGATGGGATCAATCTCAAGATCAAAACCTTGGATCTCTCACCTCATATAATTTCCCAACTTCTACCTTCTCTGAAACCACATTCCCATTAACCACCTATTGATGATATACCCATTATATTAAGTAAGACTTGGCACTCCATTAATCACACCACATCAAATGACAAGGTCATCCCTTCTTATGCCATCGATCTTCATACACCTGACTATGATGATGGATATACCTTAGATGCTCCATTCTTAGGAGGTCTTACTTAGGATTGAGATGATGAAATTATTCATTATCATTTCTCTTTGCTTTAGTATTCCATATATCTTATAACATTCTATCTTATATGACTCCTAGCATTTACCCTCTTGTTTGCAGGGTAGAGATGGTGTGCACACCTCTAGTTTTTGAAGAGTCTCATAAGATTATGCTTATGGATCATGCTATGACTGTCCCTATTACTTTAATAGATATGAGGACCCCTATATCTGACTTATCCATGATATGATTGTACTTATCCTTTAGCATTTAGTGCATATTGGGTTTTATTATCTTAATCATGTTTTATTTAGGTGCTAAAGAGTATCCCCAACAAGCTTGCACACTGGCCTTTCATGCAAGACTAAGGTCTTACATACTCACCCAAAACACATAACAAGAGACAAGTTCCTATGGGTTATGTTTCTCAATAACACACTAGTCATACACTTGAGTTTATTCATATATCTAATTAGAAATTATACAAAAAAATAAATACATGATTGTATACCTTGACTCATTAATCACAACAAACAAGAACATGAAGATAAATGCCATGAAGTTCAAAAGGTTGTCTATTCAAACTCATATAATGCATGTTCTATTAACCTCATAATGAATGATAAGCAAAAAATTAGTTAATGTAACCCATTAATAATTATCAACTATCAATTAGCTAAAACACAACATTTGAACTAATATCCACAAGTCTATATTATATAGTCACTATATGCTATTCATTATCAGTCACTTTACATGATTCAACATAGGGGTATTTATAGTTATTTTTCCCTGACCAAGTAGTTACATAATAAATGACAAATGGGTGATTGGATAATGATCTCTTATTAGATTGAGAGTCATGGTAATCTCTCACTTATATATTCCTAAAGGATCAGGCCTTTGTGCTCCCTATATTCTTATTCGATGATAGATCATTATTGCCAAATGTCTTCCTTTTTGTAGGTTGGTGCAAAACTCATGATGATTAAAGTCTAGATGGTCTTTGAGAATCACTCCTCAAGCATCTCTTAGTTCCTTCATACTCTCCAACTCTTTCACTTTTGTTCTAAGTCCTATACTCTTGGATTATTTGTATTTATTTTCTATCTTTGGCTGGGTCTTCTCACATTGATAACTTCTACACCTTACCCTCTCATGTTTTATTGGTTTAATGCCATGGTTTTCCTAAACCATGCTAGTTCTACATCATGGTCTTCCTTCACCTTGTTCCTCATGCACTATGTCAATTTTGCATAAAAAATACAAAACACTTAGTAAAAATTTGGGTCTAACATCACCCCACACTACACTCTTAGTCCATCCTAGACTAAGTCTCAATCTCAGCCTCAACCAAAAATTTAGGGCTAGTTTATTCAATCTACTTCTTGACACTATCCGAATGTGATAAAGTGTCAAAAAGATTGGACATTATCTCTTTTATTTCCACCTTTAACATTTTCATATTCTCAAGTTGGTTGGGACATTCATTAGCCTTATTAACCAATTGGTCAAGGGATGTACTAGCATCCTTCTGAACTCTTCAAGTGTAGTGACCTCAATGATAACCTATCCTTAGAGAGCTACATAACTGATATTAAGTTCATATTAATGAACATTTATTATTTCTTATAGAGTTTTAAAATATTTAAATGCCTTTGCACATTTAGTGTGGAACTTTATTAGAAAGGAAACATCCACCAAATACTACCATTGAGACTCCTCTGTCTTGTGTTGAGCCCCCAAAATTTTATTAGGTCATGCTAGTTTTTAAAAAAACCTATCAAAGATGGGGATCAATTACACAACTCTTTTGAGGTTTCATTTATAGACTTCAATGGCCTCAATAAACTACTCAACCTCCCATAATGATTCATTTCTTAGTGTGGGTTGTTTCTTATAGAGTTTCTATAGGAGATTTAGAAGGGTCTCCAATTGATCCACAACTTCTCCATCCAAAGGTACTCCATCTGTCAATGCTAGTTCTTGGCCAAAAATATATTCACATAAATTTAAAGTTTTTAATTTGGCCTCTATGTCTTCTTTGGTTTGTTACTTTAGTTCAACCACTTCTTCTTCAAGTGCCTTCTAAGTGGAAAAATATTTCTCATACATTGCCACTACCTAGCCATGTTTATTCTCAACATCATGCACATCAGAATTTGAAAGTATATTCTATCACACAACTTTAAAGGCCATTTTTAGAAATGTAGTGCTATCTTACATAAGAGATATCTTTTAGGGATCAACCCAAAGTGGAGTTGGCAGTGTTAGTGCTTGAGAATCTAACATGCGCCTATCTAGATAGATCTCAAAATGGTACTCTTCATTTTACATGTCCAAAAGGAAGGATACTTGTCATCTTATATCAATGGTTGCATCATTTGGAAAGAAATGTGGCCATAAATAGAGCATCCTATCTAGGATGCCTATTTGATAGTGAGCATGAAAGTTGGTGGACACATCAATTAAAGTTGGTTAAACTTTAAAAATGGCCAACTCCTTTTCTTTGTTGGGGTCATTCTCAAGGATTATAACCTTCGTATTTATAGCCAAGTAAGTGTTATCGATGTCCATTCAACTTATCTGTTAAGTATCAAAACCATCCCCCTCTTCACTAAATGGACCCCCAATGTCTAATTGCACATCATCAAAGGTGGTCTCCTCCTCTTGCACCAAGGAGGGTGTCTTTTTTGAGTCATATTCCTCTATTTATTTCTTATGGCCTTTAGGTTATTCCTCCACTTTTTTCATAGGGGGTAATAGTGCTAGCCCCTTAGGTTATTTATCTAGTGTATTTTATAGGATAACCCTTGATGGTGAAACCTTTGGTTGTGATTCCATTGGTGGATAATCTATTGGAGGTGAAGCCCTAGGTGGAGAAGATCACGAAGGTGAAGTTCTTGGTGGCAAATCTTGTGGAAGTGAAGCCCTTGGTGGAGAAGCTCATGGAGGTGAAGCCCTTAGTGGAGAAGCTTGAGGTGGTGGTGCTTGGGTAATCCTCTACTACTTTTAAGGTTATAACCATGAAATTGTGCTAGAATCATGCCTAGCCCACATATTCTTCTCAAGAGGTGATATAGGTGGAAGTTTTTCCCTTGCATGTTTTATGCCTTATTAAGATTTGTTCTTGGGTCATAACATGTAAAACATATTGTGCATATTTTCTCCAACCATGGTATTCTTAACCTTGATGTTTGTCTTATCAGTCTCATACTTGTCCCTATAGGCCTTCTTTCCAGGATAGACATAGATATTTAGGAGAGTGTGAACCTCTAAGTCAAATTTGTCTACTTTCAGAGTGAGAGGCTATGCATAAAAATTTTGGTTCACTGAATTAATAAAGTATAACACCATGAAAGCATAAGGTAGCTTTAACCATGCTAAAATTATCTAAAGGGGGCTATCTTGATATGGGCCATAGAAAAATGTTATTTCACTCTAAACTAGGCTTGCTCACCAACCTGGATGGGCAAGTCCTTAGGAATGTACCATTCATTCCCAAAGGTCTCTTTCATGCCATCATACCATGAATTAATCTTATTTTTGTATGTTGGGGAGACATGATCGAGGGTGCCCATAATGGGATGGTGGGGCTTCCTCTCGATAGATCTATAGGGGTGGGGGAGGCATGAACATCTTGTAGCACTCGATGGGGGTACTTGTGTTCTAGTAGGTATGCCCACTTTAATTTGCTAGAGGTGTAGTCTAGTACATTGATCTCATAAAATATTATTAACAAAAATACCCCTATAGAACCTATGGCCTAGTATCTGATGGGTCTTCTTGGCATCTTCTATGATTTTATGGGAAAAATACATTTCCCAATTATACTTTAGGCCCTCAGTCACCTAGTGGGTGATGTAGAGGTGAGCCATATCCACCTCTTTCCAATGATTGGTGTCACCAATCTTGTTCATGATGATACGTGTGGCTACATGGAAGGTAGGATCTTATAAGTTATTGATGTACATGGCATGGCTCTACTTATGGTACATGAGAATCATTAATTTTTCTCTCTCTTCCAAATCTTCCAAGGTAAATTCCATGTCCATGCTGGAGCATGGTAGTCCTAACACCTTGCTTATTGTCTTAACATAATCTTCATGATGCACTCAATAAAGTAAATGTAGTCCTCATACATGCATGCAAGTAGAAATTTTACTGCTTCCACCTCTTTTCCAAGTATGATAGATTAAAAAATTGGAATATCCCTACAAATTCCAAGGCATTGAAAATTTTAAGGTCATACACCAATTAATTTTTGGTGTTCTGGTTCCCAACCTAGTAGTCATTATGCAATTCAACCTCATTCCCTGGTTAATGATGGTTGTAATCAAATATGGTATATGATGGTACTTTTGACACCAAATATTCTATACATAACACCATTTTTAGGTATTACATCTCTTATATCATCAATGGTAGTGGTAGAGGTGCTTGTGCATTCTTTGCCTAGTATGCCATACTAGATTATTCACCTTCCATGTGCTACCCTTATTCTTCAAGTGTTTCTTTTTTGATTAGTATTGATTCCTCCCCAACAAGTGGAACCTCCTATTCTAGTATGGTTGGTAATGGATTAATTCTTAAGTCATTCTTCTTAGGCTGCATCACCCTTTGTGGAGCTCTAAGGTTGAGGCATGGTCATCTAATGTTCCCAAAAGAATACATGTTTCCATTATAGATGACTAGGTTTTTGCTACTTTGTCACCCTCTAATGATAAATGTCTACCTCTACAAACTACACCTACTAGTTTTATCTATCACAAGTCATGCTTCAAGGTTAGTTTGTGCTTGATTACTCAATTATTATCCTTATCAAAAGTTATGCATTAGATTTTGATGTTATGAACTTGCACTTGATTTGAAATCGCCTAGAATTAGTTCATTTTTCAGATCTATAAAGCTCAAATAAAAGAAAAGGTAAAATTTAAAATGAGATCTTAAGTCTTTTTTATAGGTTTAAGGGGGTAACTTGCATTTACTATCCCCCTTCTTTCTAACCATCACTTCTCATAATTAATATGTTTTTAATGGCCATCATTCTTCATATGTCACTTCTCATCATAAATGTATTTAAAGGTATTATCTTGTCATGATGTTAGCACACTTATCGTAATGACTTCACATTTTATATTAATAACACATCCTATCCTACACTTTTCTTTGGAGTGGAAGCTAACTATTCAATTTTTTGATTATTCAAACTATTTGGTAGGAATCTCTTATCCTAGTACTTTTTAACTTGCACACACATCCTCGACATGAATACATGTATTACCTCTTACCCCACACTAAAAGTGTGTTGTGGTCTTCCATGAAATTACAAGTAAAAATAATAATAATAACCTTTTATAAAAGAAATGTTGTACATAACTAAGGTATCCCTTTATTAAAAATAGGAAATACTAAAATAATGGCATAAGCTTTATTGTTACAAAAATTATACATTTAAGTAGAGAAATACAACTGCAGCCACCTACCATTGTAATGTCTTGTAAGAAATTGGCCATACAATCTTTATAAAAGGAAAGCACTGATAGGGAGATTGCTATGAATAATAAAAGGAACATCCCAGTGAATATGAAGTTTCCAAGAATGGTGTGTAAACTTAGAATTATAGATGGAGACTTTCATTCCAGGGGTAAATGTATTTTGCTTAATGTGTTGATAATGCTATGGCTTTTGTCTGTGTTTCTCCACATCTTGACTCCAATGGATAAGGAAACGAGATTCATATAACTACAATAAACTATCTAAACATGATTTTAATGATGATTCCTCATCTAATTATCGAACATGCATAATATGAAGAGATGGTACCAAAAATTCAACTATAAGAACTGCTTCTATGCTATACACTAGATTGAATGATGTGTTCTTGTTAAGGTGCTTATAAGTCGTCTAGTAAGCCCAAAGTATTGTAGGCACTCTTTCATCCTAGTCAGTGTGGCCAATATTATAAATATTTGTAAGTGTTGTGCCTAAATTTTTATTAAATGCCTTGGTAGTGTCATTTACCTAGGGATGATATAGTGTTGTTTTGTGGTGGGTAATCATGAACTCAGTAAGTAGGATGTGGATAGTTTCATTGAGGAAATGTGTATCATGATCACTAGTAAAACTTAATGGGTAGCCAAAATGGGTTATGATATGTTCTTATATGAAATGAATGATAGTAGTAGTAGTATAATTTCTTTTTGGCATGACCTCAACCCATCGTGTGAGATAATCAATTTCTAAGATGATATAATGGGAACCAGTATGTCATTCAGCTGGATTGATGGGGCCAAAAAATCAATGGCCCATTTTTGAAATGGTTCTTAAGATAGAATAAGATGTAATATCATGGAATCCTGGTGATTTAGTTTTCTAACACACTGAAAAATATCACATTTCTTAACATGTATTTTGGCATCTTGAAAAAGGGTAGGCCATCATAATCCAACTAGTAATACCTTACATGCATTAGCTTCCTCAACATAGTTTCCACTAGCAATGCCTTTGTGAACTTATTGGAGTACTTTAAAATGATCATGTTTCATGACACAACATCATTTAATCTCATCTAAGATTATAGAGGTCCCCTCCAATGAGATAAAATGGTGTGGCATGGATAATGAGTTACTTCTTACCTTATGGAGTTATATAATCAGGCACTCAACTAGTAGTTAAGAAAGTTGTAATATATTCTAACTCCTTAAGAACATGAGAAACATAAACAATTATACATCAAGTAGGTCATCATCAATAGTGCATGATGGTTATCTGGAATTAGTTTGATAAAGATGGCCAGGACCATAATTAGTTTTACCTAGTTTGACTATGATAGAGAATTGAAATTCTTTAAAAAATACTATCCAATGACAAATTCGACCATGCAACATAGGTTTATTTACTAGATATTTTAAAGCTTCATGATTTGTATAAAAGACAAAAGGAGTTGACAATAGGTATTGGCAAAATTTTTGCAATGCATACACCATTGAAAGTGCTTCACGCTTAATAGTGGTGTAATTCCTCTCAATTGGAGTAAGTTTTCTACTAGAAAAATAAATAGGGTGATCAAGGTGACCTTCACCCGATTGTGTAAGGGCTGCACCAATTGCCATTCTAGAGGCATTAACATGGATATGGAATGGTTTTGTCCAATTAGGGAATTGGAGTAGTGACCAGTTTGTCTTTTAAGGCCTCAAAGGCCTCTTGGCAAGAGCGGGTCTAGATTAAGTGTTAGTTATGTTTCAAGAGATCCTCCAAAGGCATGGTAATCTTGGCATATCCTTAGATGAATTTTTGGTAATACCCAGTATATCCTAAAAGGTATGAACTTCATGTTGAGATATTGGTTTTAGGAGATGAAGAATGACATATACCTTCGTTAGGTCTACCAAAAGTCCATATTTGTAGATAATATGACCCAAAAGAACATCAAACAGTGTATCAAAAAGGCACTTCTTTAGATTCAGTGATATTTGAAGTACTCAACAATAATCAAGAATGAACCATATATTAGAACAATGGTCCTTTACCAAGCCATAGATTATTTAGTTATCCAAGTAAACCTGAAGAAGTTTATGGATGAAGTATTTAAAATCCTCAAAGGCTATATAAGAAAATACAATAGGTGTGCTTTTCAACCCAAAAGGCATGATGATATATGCAAAATATCCCCATTCAATAACAAATGTAGTCTTAGGTTGATCCTCCTAGTTGATCTGTACCTAATGGTACTTAAAGAATCCATCTATCAAAGTGTAAATTTCACACCCAGTGATGCCTTCAAGGATATCTTATGTGAATGGAATTGGGAAGGGATCAATAATGTAAAATGCATTAAGTATGTAGTAATTAATGCAAATCCTAATACACCCACCTTTATTTATATTTATGAACATGAGATTGATCAAATTAGACTCATCAATTGGGGTTATCACTTCAGTGTGTAATATGCTATAAATTTTTTCCTTTACACATGGATGTAAATTTAGATTCATCATAAATGGCCATTTCCTGCTTGGTTAAGCATTGTCAACCAATTTGATATGCATTTTGCCTAGTGAATAATGAATATTTTTCATATCACTATAACTTATTATAAATACATCCTAGTATTATTTTAATAGATTGAATATTTTTGAAACCTCTGTGTCAGTCTAGTAGTTACCTATGCTAGCTATTTTTGGTTCTTCCTCTATGCCGATGTTGCACTAGATAGTTTGAAGAGGTTATAAGTATTGGTAATTTTTGACAAGATTAGTATCATGAATAGTTTGGATGCCATACTTCATAGGAATATCCAAATGATTTGTTAATAGAATAGGTGGGTTAGACCCTTCACCTTCATCCACCTGAAACAAGAGTTTTTTCTTCCCTAGGTGTATCTCTGCATGATGTTATTAATCAAGGACATGGTCTGGTGCAAGAATATGTTGTTAAGATGGATAATTAAAGAGAACTAAACCTTCTTATAAGACATCATGTATATATTGTAGGTGATCTTCAATGAGACTAGGGTCACCAACAACTACTTCACACATAGTTTGGAGTGTGATACACGAATCCATTCTTGGAGATGAGTAAGATAATGTCAAGTTCATGATCTCTTTTAATAGATGCCAAAAATGGGTACCCATATGTCGCTCTTCATGAACATACCATGATCTATCCAAAGTTCATAAAGTTATGTCAAAGCATGTACCCATAGGTACTTTGGTAAGAAAGACTCTTTAGTCGTACACATGGATTCACAAATTTCTATGTGCGGTTCTAGTGCTCATACTTTGCTATAGCTAATTGTAACCCATATTTGATTACATGATGAAACTAGTGATGGAAAATAGATCATACTTGATCCAATGGAGAATTCAATCATTATGGGTTTACCACCACTTCATAGATGTAATGTAAAAAGGTGAACTGATGAATGCAAATTATCATTATTAGAGTTATAGAAATCTTCAAGTTGCTAGATGAAGTCATAGACTTCCATTTATCCATGAAACTAAGGAGTTTCATAAAGTCTTTATAATAATTCATCCATAAATTTTCCTCACATGATTTATCTAGTAATAAGGTGAACAAATCTATGGCATTTATGATACTATCATAGAACATTCTCACAACTGCCAATGGCACCATACACTCTTCCAATGAGGTCATAGTCACTGTGTGCCCAATAATTACAAGCATTACTTGTAGTATCATAAAGGGACTGAGTGTCCATCCATTAGAGGATATCATCAAGAGTAAGATCATAATGATCCATATCTCTAGATATGAGGTTGTATGTAATGATCTCGATATTCAGTATATGCAGAATACCCTTAAGGTAGGGAAACACCATATAATACTCCTTTAGGAAGGAATAACTCCACAATGTCTCTTCAAGGGGACAACCTCCAATATCCTCTTACAATAGAAGACTCAATGCTTACTTGATATCTTTACCATGATAGTCATCTCCTATATATAGACATATATCTAACCCATGGATGGGTAACCTCCTAATCCCAATGTAAGCTAACCATTACCCAATGTACTACTTCTAAAAGTTACTCTATTATCCTAATATATTGTACCCATATAACTAACTAAGGGGATGTGTGCCACATGTCAGTATCTCCATCAACCCATATATAATAATATATCATATCCCTAGGTACATAGCATTACTTCCCTCTTTGACATGTTTTGTCCCTGAAACATAGGAAGAAACCAAATAATGAGTGTGCTTCAAATCATTGCACACTTGTCTCCAATCTCGATCATCTAACCATCCATATGTTATCTTGGTAGGTGATATTTGTCCAATCTTGTGTCCAAAATCCATTATGCTCCTCTGATTTTGTTCATGATCATAATTATATTGCTTTGGTGTCCTAGCATAATTACTCCTCTTTTTATTCCATGTACCATATTTCGCTATGCTTCTCTGATTCCAACCATGACCATAGTAGGTATTCTTCCATGCATAGTCATAATGATTTCCCCATTCATTCCATGTGCCATAGTATTTTTTCTTTAGATTCCATGCATATCCATAATGATTGGAAATTTTATTTCCTGTATAGACAAAATGATTGTTCTTATGACACTTCCTCACCTGGTTCCATGATTGTTTCCTCTCATGATGATGTGGGTGTCTATATACCTCAACCTTTTCCAATACTTTGACCTTATCCACCTTTGCTTCTACCTATTCCACCTTTTCCTTCTTTGTCTCTTGAGTAGATGAAGTGCTCATTTGTAGTGTGTCTTTATCTATATCATCTAAATCTTCATCATGTTCTTTATCACCTATTTCCATCTCATCCTTATGATCTACCTGGATTGTTATTGGTGCCTTTTTCACTATGATATCTTGTAAAGTGATCTTTTTTTTATACCAAAACTTCATGAACTTTTTCTGAACATTAATATTCATTATTCCCAAAGTCTCTAACCATGGATATCCAAGAACTATATCCATATCATCCATATCCAAAGCATAAAAATATGAATGCAAAACATATTTTTCCATAATGAGCTTCAAGTCTTTAAACATTGAAATATTCTTACCATCTACTTGAACCTCTTTGATATTCTTTGCTTGAACATGTAGATGCTTGGACACATTCATGTTGATGAAGTTATACTTACTGGTAGGGTTTATGGACACAATAACCCTTTTCTTTTGAATGCATCCATGAAATTGAAAAATTGACTCAGATTTATTTGGAGCCAAATAATTTGAACCTTTATCATCTAATTCTTCTTCTTCTTCTTCATCTGCTTCTTCTTCTATTGCTTCTTCTACTACTTCTTCTTCTTGTTCTTTTGCTGATTCTTCTATTTCTTCTTCTTCATTTTTTGTTTCTTCTTCTTCTTCTTCTACTACTTCTTTTTCTACTTATTTTTTTATAGCCCAATGATTTAAAAATATTTGTTCCATTTCTTTCCATGAAGAAAACCTTTTTGTACAGCTCAATTGATCAGACCAATGTAGTGTAGGCCTAGACAAAAAAGGAAGTAATCATTTTTGCCCAAATTTTTTGTAAAATGATTCTCCAAAAGGAGCCACCATTCTCTAGCATCAATATCATCTTCCTCTAAAAATTTTTGCAACTCCATGATCCACAAAAAAATTAAGGTTCATGAAACCCTAAAATGTCAAAACTAATCCATAAAATCACAACAAATCACTTCAAACAACTCAAAAAATTCTAAATTTTTTACTATACTTCTCTTATATCTGCATACATATCTTGTAAAAATTTAGAATAAAAATTCCCTATATTAAGGAAGATATAGTGAAATTATTATAAACCCTAAAATAACAATAACTCCCTCAAAATGAATCAAAAAATCTCTATTTTTTTGCTGTAACTTATTTGAAATATTATCCATATCTAGTAAAAAATTTGTGGAAAAATTCATAGCCAATAAAAAGTTATTGATGATTCAAAAAAAATAAGGGTTTTGCTCCACAAATTGCCCAAATTGAAGCTCTGATACCACTTGTAATGATCTTGATATTCAATATATGTAGAATAACCTTAAGGTAGGGAAACACCATATAATAATCCTTTAGGAAGGAATAACTCCATAATGTCTCTTCGAGGGGACAACCTCCAATATCCTCTTAGAATAGAAGAGTCAATGCTTACTTGATATCTTTACCATGATAATCATCTCCTATATATAGACATCTATCTAACCCATGGATGGGTAACCTCCTAATCCCAATGTAGGACAACCATTACCTAATGTACTACTTCTACAAGTAACTCTATTATCCTAATATATTGTACCCATATAACTAAGGGGATGTGTGCCACATGTCGGCATCTCCATCAACCCATATACAATAATATATCATATCCCTAGGTACATAGCATTGTAGATGTGGTTAATATATTATTTCACATTAATAGGTTCTACATATGGGCACCCATATTTTTGATCTAATAGAATAACAATGTGTTGCTCACTATTCTTAAAATTGAAGTAATACTTTTTGAAGCTTAAGTCTACATTATTTTCATAGCACCAAGGTCACCCCAATAGAGCTATAAAATCATCTACCTTAGATAACTTGAGAAATTCAAAATAAACTTTGAAAGGAACTCTAAGGATATCAACCATTTCATTCTTAAAGATGCCAATTGGTAGAGCATGAGTTTTATTATCCATAAACAACATGTGTGGAAATGGTTGTATTGTTGGACTAACCATTTTGTGTCATGCATCCTTTATGAGGACATTAACCTTAGTTTAGTGTCAACCAAGATATTTTGAATCACCCAACCATCGATGGAAACATTTAATATTATTTCCTTGTCCTCTTAAGGGTTAAGATGAATAGGAGTATCTTGTCATTGAGCATGATTCAATCGATGTTATTTAATTAGATGAATCAATTGAGTTTGAGCATCACTTGGTATTTGTAATTGATTTATAAGCTAATTAATTAATTAATTAATTAATTGTGGAATAATATATTCATCTAACATATGCTTATAAATATCTTGGAAATCATCTTGCACCATGTTTTGATGTTCTCTGGCCTCTTGTAGATCAGCATGTTATGCCGCTTCTTAGTCTTTAAGAAACTAAATTTCTCCTTGTAGTTCCCATACCAACATCATAGTATCTTGGAGTATATCCTTGTATTACTAGGCATCAAGATACATCCTTGCATGAGGCTCTTCATGCTATATCTTCTTAATAGGAAGAATGGATGTAGACTGAGATTATCCACTGCTACACATTATGATATTTACCTATTGAGCTATTGGGGTGTTATAGTGTGACCACCATTGGGTTTTTTAAATTAAAATCATACCATCACCTTTTAATTTCTTTCCTTAGTGATGACCATGTATAAGTTAGGACATTATTTCAATCAATGCTCCTTTTTACAAAAAACACATATTGGGTAGACTGGACAATCTCACTGATAGTGAACTAGAGATCCACACTTATAGCATGTTCTTGGTGTAAAAAAACCACCTTTTCATCCTTGTCTTTGGCCTCATCCATGATATCCACCATTATCTTGACTATTAGAAACAAAGGTTTGACATGTACTGTGTACACATGCCTCATGCATATCACTAGTTATCCAATAATAATTTATGTCATGGGTGTAGTCATCACATATTTTGTAGTATTCAAACACTTTAGAATGTGTGTCCTATGGAAAAATTTACATGACTGCTTTAGTACAATGCATATGTTTTTGTGTGGGTAGTTACTTCTATTATGACCTTCAGACTCACAATTGATACACTAAATATCATTATGATTATCATACACATTATTTATAGTTAATTTCTCTAATTATGATGCTATTGAAGTTAATTGAGATTACATAAAAGGACTAATTCTAGTGTTAATACTAACAATAGACTTAGCACATAGGGTAGCTTTTAGAGCTTCATGTGTGATAATAAAGGTACTTTGAGATAACATTCATTTAAAGGGAAGCAAAAAAACTCCCACAAACCATTGGGCATGCTGAGAAACATTAATTTTGAAGTAAATCTTGGATAAAAGTGTTTTGAACTATGAATCATACTCCCATACACTCTCAATGAGCTCTTGTTTTATATCTTTTAACACATCAATACTTTGTTGCTCAAATTTGGGAATATCAAATTCCTCAAGAAATACCATCTTGAGATGATCATAATAAATTACTCCTAGTTGAGGGTCGATCTTAATATACCACTTATGTGCTATTTATAAGGGTGGTTGTGAATTGTGTGGCCTTTCACTCAAAAGAAGTTATGCCTCATGCCCTCCAAATGAGTTCAAACTTGTGAACATGATCTACACCATTATTTATGCCCTGATGTCTAGGTAGATGAAACATCATTTCATAATATACCATTAGAAATTGGGGTGCTTATACTGGTGGTTATTGTGAATACCCAATTCCCCAATAAGGGGGAAGTCCACCACTTCCTCCTATGCCATCTCCTAGTTTACCTCTAGTGTCTTTAGTAGTAACACCCATGATGTGGGGCACAATATCTAGTTGAATAATAATACTTAGACATGTACTATGCCCACTATGAATGTTAGATCCACCAGGAATACCAAGTTGGGCCATGAAATTCCCTTGAAGAGGAATAAAAAGTGTTAATTCTCAATGAGTTAAATATGGCTCAACTATAATTTCCATTATAAGATCTACACTATCTATATCCTAATTATGTATAATTAGTTCATTTGATTCAAAATCATGAGTGTGTACTATGGTTGGGGAATTTGGTTGGTTCAAATGTGGTTATTCAATTTCTTTTGTCTGGCTAGTTTCTCTTTCATATGTTAAAATTGGCATGGGGCATAGTTCAAAAGTGATGAAGCCCTCCTTGTGCCTTCCCGCTTCCCTGAAGATCCTAACAACACTTCTTGAGTTTTCCTATTCCATTACTACACCACTTCTACCTATGACCCTCTATCGAGCTTCATCACATTTATGCTTCTGTAATGCCCATTGATTGGATACCATTCTAAACTTGAAAATTCTTTACCAACACCTCTCTATTCCCCTTCCAATTGTGTGTCTCATGAAAGGATGGATTTATCCCTCCATTGGAAGAGTTTTGAGTCTAAAATCAATAAATAACTTCTTTACATCTAGTGGGAAATGTCTAATAAACCGACCACATGGTTCTCTGAGAAACTAGAACTCAACTTCTTCAAGACAAGAGTAAGTGGCTACAACATATTCCAAAATGTAGCTATTCAATACTCCTATCCACTAAATAATAATAACCCATGTTTGTGGTGTTTCTAATCATGCCAAAGCCCTTTGATGTTAAATCATCCATTCTTGTCTCCTCCCAAAATCTTATGATTGACCTTGAGCATAAGTAGAAAGCCAAGCATGCAAATGAATAGGGACTTCAACAAAGAAGGTTTCATATAATGAGTTATAGATATGTTGTACCACCCATTCACATGTGGAAATTCCTAGTTCAAGATAAGGAACTACAATATTATCCTCGACCTCATTAATCCATTGTTTAATAATTTTAAGAGATAAACATTAAAGCAGCTTTCGTTACTGTGCATCAAACACTATGGGTCCTGGTAATGGAACCAAAATGTTAGGTTTTATTATTTTAATCATGTTTTCTTTAAGCTCTAAATATTATCCCCAATAACCTTGCATGCTAGCCTTTCACACAAGACTAAGGTCTTGCGTGCTCACCTAAAGTGCACAATAAAAGACTGGTTCTTGTGGGTTATGTTGCTTAGTAACACACTAGTCATATAATTGAGTTTATTCATATATCTGATTAGAAATTACATATAAGAATAAATATACAACTTTAGACTTTGAATCATTAATCACAATAACCAAGAACATGAACATAAATGCCATGAAGTTAAAAAGGTTGTCTATGCAAACTCGTATGATGCATGTTCTATTAACTTCATAATGAATGATAAGCAACAAATTAGTCAATATAACCCAATATTAATCCTCAACTATCAATTATCTGAAACACAACACTTAAATTGATATCTTCAAGTCTATATTATATAGTCATTATATGTTATTCATTATTAGTCACTTTAGATGATTCCACACAGGGGTATTTATACTTGTTTTTCCTTGACCAAGTAGTTACATAATAAATGAAAAATGGGTGATTAGCCACTAATCTCTTAGTAGAATGAGAGTTGTAGCAATATCTCACTTGTATATTCCTAGGGACCTAGGCTTTCATGTCCCTTATATTCTTGTTTGATGCTAGATCCTTGCTACCAAATGTCCTCCTTTATGTAGGTTGATACAAAACTTATGATTATTAAAGTCTATATGGTCCCTGAGAATCGCTCCTCAACCATGTCTCACTTCCCTTGCACTCCTAAAGTATTTTATTATTGTTCTGAGTCCTATGCTATAAGGTTCTTCATAGTTATGTTCTATCTTTGATTGGGTCTTCTAATGATAATTAAATTTATGCCTTTATCCTCTAACACCTTGCTGGTTTCATGCCATCTTTTTCTTGTGCCATGCTAATTCCATTCCATGGTCAACCTATGCCCTTTTCCTCATGCACCATGTCGATTCCACACCAAAAATACAAAAAACTTAGTCAAAATTTTGGGTCCAATAGTGCATCCCACCCTTCCCTCATCTAAACCCAATTTGGATCCTATTGCCACTCTTTCTCTAGTTAAGTCTCTTCATGGTCCTGATCCTATTTTTCCTTCAATCAACCCTCACCTAGTCTTTCCACCAGCCCCACCTTCCATTGGTGATGGTTTTATGAAATTACCATAACTTTCTCCTTTACCTACCAACTAGACCGATCAACCATATTGTGATATTCATAAAGTTGTTAATCATTGGACTAAAGACTATTCATTACAACATCCATCATCATCTTCCATTTCCACTCCCTTTATTAGTACACTTGAAAAGTCTACTAACAAGCATATCTATTAATTCCACAACACAGATAATCATTCATCCATACATTATCATAAGCTATGGTAATATATTGACACCTTTCATCCCACCACTCCTCAACCCATAAATAAGGCTATACCTCCCCCAAAAGTATTACTTGAATATCTTCCCAAATATGAAGAGGTATATTGTCTCTGGCATTATTGTACTATTCATCACATTGATCATTGACACATCCTTAAAAAACATCTCAAGGACCACTTCATTATCATTCCTACACCTACTACCATTCCTTCCATAGGTCACCCTTGGAAGAAGGCTCTATTCCACCACCTATGGTCCCTTATCCACCTACTATTTCTCCACCCGTGATTTCCTCACCCGTGGATCCTCCTTCCTCAACGGACCCTTCTCCATTGGTGACCCCTTCATTTCCTAAAAATTCCATTCGCATTCCTTCTCCTAAGAGTCCCTTACATGATAGTCCTCATCAACATGATCATTTAGGAATTCCTACATTTTCTATCAAGGAGATTTGATGTGAAGTATTTTTTTAACTTTCCCTAAAGAACCATGAGACTTTGGCTGTAGTCTAAGTTTAGCTTCATAAAGACTTATAAGATGTAATGGATAATGTGTGTGGATAAATATATCAGTATTTATGAACAAATTCATGTTGTTATTTCATTTATTTCTTCATTTGGATTTGACATGTGCTCTAAGTTTACATTTATTTATTTTATATCATTTGACATTGTGTCAAATTATTATCTATCTTACATGATGATTTTTGTTTCACACTACATATTGCTTATGATGTTATTATTATTATTATTTTATCTTATGAATTATTTTTCATGATTACATAATTCTTCTTCATGAGTTACTTTTATATGGTTATCTTTTTCTCTTTCATGATTGTTTGCTATCTTATCTCTATAAAACAAATAATTGTTATTCTGACTTGGATATACAAACCTTGCTCCCTTTAGTCATTAATTCTTTACCATGTGATCAATTAGAAAATAATTCATCTCATTATAACCTCCTTTTATCGGTCCACTTTGGATATCCCTTTATTCCCCTTATTTACTTCTACAAACTAAGCATACACATGGTTGAGACTTAAGATAACATGTTGGTTCATCGTTAAGCCTAAGTGTTCTAGTTAGTCATGTATTTGGATACTTAAATTCCTTTATCCTAAGACTAAATCTATTTCATGTGTATCATTTTATCTCTCATGATTGGTAATTCCAAATCTATATGGATGAGGAATCATAAAATCCATAAAAAAATTCAAAATCCCAATCATTTAACAAAAGACAATGATCTAAAAGGTAACATTCAAAATTTTCAAAAATTAAAATCACATTGAAATATGTTATTTTAAACACATATCCTTTTTATAATAAAATATTAAACTCCACAATTGGCCTCATGATAGAGTCAAAGACCATTGGGGTGTAGTAGGCTCATAGATTGGAAAAGGATAATAAAAAAATATTTTAGAGCTATCTACTTTCTCATGCAAGTACCTAATCTTCATAGTAGATTGATGGATTTGTAAAGGGTCCTACAGAATATGAAACACATTGTGGGAAGCTATGTCCATTTTAATTTTCTTATTTAAAACAACAAACATGAGTTGATCTCAGTACCGTACTTATTTGCCTACAAAACTTTGTGCCTATAGTGAACATGTATCCTTTGTATATTGATGGTCACTAGTCACTTGGTGTCTTTCCATGTCCTTAGTGTGCCTCATGTTTCCTAATGTATTATAATAATATGCCTACATTATGATTCTTACATTCTCTTTTTCACTCCCCAAAATCTTAATATTTACCCTTGAGATATATTATTTTGTTTACTAATCACTCCCCGAAGGATTCAATTTGTGAGTTGTAGTGTAAGACCTTGGATAAGACTAGTCTTTCCTCGAAAATTACCAAAATTTCACATTACCATTCCAAACATACCCTTTTACCATATTTTACCCTTTCACATTATTTACACCTCATTGGTGTTCCCTTTGTGAGTTACAGTGTAAGACCATGGATAAGACCTGACCTTCCTCACAAAATTTTCCAATACCTAAGTCACAACGAAATTACATGTAAAATTTGAGATAAGTTATGATTGATTATGAGTTGCACATCATTGAAATTCTTCTCATATTGATTTAGTATGTTTAATGCTTACTTATTTATCTTTCACTTTTATCTTATTATTTTTTGATTGCATGTAATAATCCAACCATTTTTCTTAAGTTTTTCATACATCTCAACTTGAATTAGTGTGATTAATTGAAGTACATTTTGCCAATTTTATTTCTCTTTTATACTTCCAAACTAATTTAGTATGATTAATTGAATTAATTGATTTATTTTTCTACCATTTATCTTTCACGTGCTTTCCATTTTATTACATTATTTTCATACTTCCTAGTGTGATATAGTGTGATTTTACTTGTTTTAATTTGGTGCCAATCTTTTCATGGTTCTAAAACACTTTTTGTCCTCTTGTTTACCACTTTTTGATTTATTATACTTAGTCATATTTTTTTATTACACATTTTCCATTGTGAAATAGTGTGTAGTGCATTTTTTTATGATTACTTATATTTTTCCAAAGTCCTTTTTGCCTATTTATTTTTAACCATGCATGTATAATACATAATTATAGAAAAGAAAACACTCCACATATATTTCCCATAACATATATAATAAAATAAAAATACATGTGTTATAATGAAATATATCCATACATCAACAACCACAACCAAAATATAAGTCATGAGATCAACATCCAACTATCAAAAAATCTCTTTATATCATGTGTTTTATACAATGGTATAAAAATATGCCACTCTAGCTCTATGGCTAGGCTCCATCATGCCTATATCATGGCATAGCCATGCTACCGATAGATGCCTTATAATTTTTCCTCTACATATTTTACTATAATGAGGTTGTCTAAGATCTCAACCTTATTACATATCCCTATAGGCTGGCTACCTGGGTATATACCTATCTCATCTGGATCATGGTAGCCATGTGTGTGGCTATTTCCTAAGATAGGGCCTATCAAGCCTATGCCTCTCTTGCTCCCACTTGTACTGATGGCTAAAATCCATCCTTGCATGTATATATCTACCTTATGGCCTCTCCTAATAGTATAAACCAACCTACCTAAGATATGGTAGATGGTACCACATGATCATCTAAGATGGTGGGGTTGTATGGTGCCAACACCCTATCCAAAATGTCAGGTGCACTGTCATGACTAAGGATCCCCACCTGACCTCCTCTATTGTAAGGTATATAAAAACTAGAATCTAGATAGATATCAAATCACATATACATTTCAAAATATATATATCTATGTATCTATCTACCATCATATACAACTAGTATTATATCTTAAAGACTAAAAACTATTACAACATTTCTTACCTATGCCAGTATCACCAACCACCATCTCCCCATTTGATTATCTATCAAGAATGATCTTTCCTTCATCCTATACCTAGAGCACCTTATCCATGGGACTTCCCCCCATCAAATAAAATACTAGAGTCACCACCTATGTACGCCATGGGCCTCTCCTTAGAGATTACTCTATTAAGCAACTCTACCCTAGGTTGACTATCAAATATTCCTATGTGACCACCCTCATTTGTGCTCAATCTTAATGATGGAATATCTATCAATAGTGTACATAAGGTAGTGGATTATCCTCCTATTATAGTTCTTACTATATTACCTATTATACCCCTGTATCCACATCCATGCCCTCTCTTCATCTAGCTATCGATTATCATACTTGACCAGTCCATGGTCTCAAATGCCACATCCTAATTTATAATCTCTCAATTAGTGATCTTCTTCCTCCTCTCCACCTCAAATCTCTTTCATATCATGCCAAAAATGTAAGCACTACTATAAGATCTACTAGGTGTGGGAGTCTAAACTATCCTAGCAAGCATGCCACTAGATGTGGTTCTACCTACCAGGTATAGTGGCCTACAATCTACACTTGAGCCAACCCTAGTGCTATAGTCACCCATTTAGGCAAAATAATATCAATATGTGTGTAGGGATTCCACATGATCTCTCCTCATGTAACTATCTACAACACTAGCATGTGGGGCGTAACTTACACTACCTAGTCTTGTCTCTATATAGTAACCCAAAGTAACCCATCATCAACCACATGGGGCAACCCAACTAGTTGATACATTGAGAACCTCATATATATATATATATATATATATATATATATATATATATATATATAATCATCAACATAATTGGTCCCATGGTCTTATTCCCTCTAGAAACATCTCATACATATCATGCATGAGTTGGACCTAGATGATAAAGCCAAAATTATAGAGCACCTCCTGATCTAATATAGACTAACACAAGGCTATTGCATATAATGGTACCTTACCATCTAACTTATGATAGAACACTCATACTATCACAAGTATAATCATAACCTTTTATATTTCTAGAATATGTAAAATATACGCATCAAATCAGATAACCCTCAACCCCAGGTAGATCTTATCTGAGCATGTCACCCACCTAGCTAGTGCTTATCTATCCTCCATATCATCTGATGTCCCCATGATCATCAATGTCCCTCCTATAGGTAGTCCAAGTAATGAATGGATGTCTTCCATTATGATACTTACATCTATGGTATCCCTATCTAACATCCATCAAAATGTGTTGGTCAACCATTTCTATGATGTAAGGAACATAACAATGATATCAACACTTAGTGGGATGCATTTCATATCCATGATACCTCCCAGACCCAATACAACCAATCTCAATTTTTCCACATCTATCAAACACTCTAACAAATATAGTGACCAAGAGGCATTGATCAATCACCAAAATCTATGTTACCTCTACAAAATATCAAACGATAAAGGATGTTTTAGACCTTTATGTCATTCATCATCATAATACATTCTTAAAAATTTCACAAAAATGAATTGTTTTAATTTATTTTCTTTATTTTTTTTATTAGATTTACCTATTACAAACTAAATCAACCCTATCCTTTATCAAGGATACTAAATCGACCCTATCACAATTTCAAATAAATTAGCCTTTGTAGTACTAAGTTAGTCCTTATTTGGCTTACCTGTACTAAGTTAACCACTTTAATCCTCTACAATACTAAGTTGACCAATTTAAAACAAACTAAGTCAGCTCACTAGTACTAGGTCATCCCTTTCACTTAACCAAATAAGTCATCCACCTACTACTAAGTTGACCCACTAGTTTTTCTTATCTTCTACAAACTAAGTCGAACTAGTCGACCTTGTACATTCACTGTGACTAATTTTTGACTAATTTTTATAAATGCCTTCGATATTTATTGGTCCAACTCCTTCCTACCCAATACCCTATTTGACCCCTAATATCTCTATGAATTTCTTAGGGTTTATTTTAGTATCTATGTTTTACCTAATAGTCATATTTCTATAAATCACTTAATTTCAAATAAAATACTCAATTTGAAATTTTGAGTTGCTTACATGCACTGTACTCACTATAGCCACTATGTGTCCTCCCCATCTCAGCTATTATCTCCTTGCCATTTTGGCTCTCTGGGTTCTCACTAGGTCTATCCGAGATCTATTTTTGTTAGAATAGTAAATAATACTGAATGAAATATTTTTCACCCTATTTATATTTACTAATCCAAAATTATTTACCCTTCAAATATTTACCATTATATTTCTTATTTTTATCATATCTGTCTCTACTAACTCTTTTTCCAAACCATAAAATGTTCTATAACCCTGATGTCATAGAGAATATTTTCAACTATTATATGTACATGTTGTAAACATTTAGATTTTTAGCTCTTTTTTACTAATCTCTAGAAGTTCATCTAATGTTCCTCACATTTGGATACCTTCACATTTATCACATCTCCTTATTTACCTACAACACTAAGGTAAGTAAAGGGATGTGTTTTTCAATTCTATCCTTTCATTTATTTTGATTATTCTTAAATGCAGTTTATCTAGGTTCAACATTGTGTGTCTCTATGTTCTTTCCTAAAACACCATCCCATATTACACCTATGTGATATATGATGATCTTCGAGTGGGGCATATGTATACACATAAAATTTTCAAATTTTATCAATCACTAACACTATATATCTTGTAATAACTCATCAAGCTTTAATCTTTCTAAGTGCATTCCCTAGGGGTGCATCAAGAAAGGAGTGGGTAGACCATTGGTGCTTTGCAAGATTATTATCCATTTTTACCACTTTCTATCTACACACTTATCTCTTAAAACCATTATCTTAAGCTTTACCTCCTATTTTACACCCTCTTCTAGTATTTTACAACCTTCATTAGCCCTTCCCTAAACTAAAACCCCTTTTCATAGTTTATATTACATAGTCAACCACATTGACCTTGTATTCTTATTGATAAAACTCATTGGGGTCTAGGTCAACCTCTATCAGACCTAGTCCATGACCTAGTTTTTTTTTATCAATTAAAATACTAGGTCCCTCAAGTCAAAATTTTAGAAAGGTTTAGGGTTATATCCACCTATATAAACACATTCATTTCTCTATTTTTATAAGAAGAGAAGAATAAGTAAGATATATTGTGCATATACTTATCCATCATTTTACTTGAGGAGTAAGCTTAGGATTTCATACTTTCTTTGGAGATATAAATCTTGTCTTTTGGAGAAGTATTTTGGATGCATTTATAGGTTATGTAGCTTAGATCTAATTTACCATTATCATCCTTAGATACCACATCTTGTGAAACACCTTGGCCAAGGGAGAGATTGAGGCTCGATGGGTTTGTTTGTAAAGGTAAGTATTCCTAACTTTGTTCCTCCTTTGTAAGAGTAGATAAATATGCATTTTTACTTATCTTCTATGAATTAATATTCTGTATACATTGATGTTAGTATATGTCTGCTATACATGTTTACTTTTCATGTTTATTATCCCCACATTATGTCACAAACTTTAGTGAGCATTAGATTAGATTTTGCTTTACTTGTAAGTGGGATTTATCTTCTCCAAGATAGGATTGATTTATAGATATGTTACATTTCACATTACATATAAAATGTATCTCTTAGGGTTCCTAGTTATATCATACACATCCCCTAGAATATTTATTGTAGACCCTACTAACCAAGCCATGGGTGCAACAATGGGTGGGTCCTTGTTCTTGGTAGGTTGAGAGGAAGAACTAGGAGGGATGGATAAGGGTCTTGGTATCACTCTAGTAGTTCATGATCTCCTAAATATTTGCAATGGGATATAATCAATCTACCTCTGATTGCTTGAGATCTAGGGATTTACTTAACAATCTCTAGATTATTAAGAAATCAAATATGAGTTAGACATATTTATAAAATAACCTTAAACTAATAAAACATAAAATATAGATAATCTATAAATTGATAATAGATAGAAAGCATTGGCCCTCATTCTAGCACCAATTTTTATTGGTCTCAATTTGTGACCCATAACAAAAATAATTATTAGATTAACTGATCTGATGGGATAAAGGAAGATAACAACACATGGGACATAATGTCCCCTCATTTTTAGGATCTAGATGGTTAAATATAAGGGATAAGAAATATATAATTGTTTAGTTGGGTGAGTAATGGAAATTAACCATCAAAAGTTCAATCCACTCCATATTGTTCAAATAAATCTTACTGATGTTTGCTTAAGTCCTTTACTTTCTCTTTCACATAGGTATCACACTATAATATAATGGGTAGAATATTCATCATAAAATAAGATAAAAAGAGATAAAGATTAGGGTAGGAAAGTAAGTGGTTCCTTGATTGAAACAAGATTGTTAATGTTAAAAATCAAAAGTATGCCTAATCACCATTATAACATTGTGTACTAGGTCTAGATGTAGTAAAAATAGAATTAACTCAATGGGAAATATTCTAAGGAATTAACTAAACATATTAATCTAAACTTATAATTAAATAAAGGCACATGAAAGGCCTGTATCTACTTTATAAAATGGCTTGACCAATTTCAAGTTTAACATGATAGAAATTCAAAACCAATTAGACTAACTATTGCATAATATAACTACATATTCATTAGTAAAAAGGTATTTTAATCTCTACTTAACATTAATCAATTATATTTTATCAAGAAATGAAGGACATTACTAAAGAAAAACATGAACTTACAACCAAATTGGTATCTATTTTAGTGTTACTAAAAAATCATTTAAGTGTGCCCTCTAGGTAAATAATCATAAACCAAAACAAAACAAAAAAAAGAGAGGGCTGCGCCTATAATAATTTCTATAGAGTTTTGGAGAATAACATTTGCTCATTTTATAAGAATGTAGTCTGACTTTTATAGAAAATAGAATGGCACCTATCTCCAAATAGTGAAAGGCTCCCATATTTGGCCATGATTACCACCTTAGATCATTACAATTTTATTTGGTTAGAATATTACCTCCACTCTCAAAATAAATCCAAAATTCCATTTTATCTTCTCTCCATGATTGTGACACTTCTCTAACAAAAATAATATCCCCACTTTTACTTTTTGGGCCAAGTATTTTGAATGATTATTCTATTCGGTCCATCTAGTATAACATCTAGGTCAAGAAGCCATTAGTTTGCTCCACATACCTCCCTTGAGTAGCCAAAAATCTTAGAAGCTAGCCTAATTTATTATTATATTGTTTTCCTTAATTTGGGTCATTATAATGTTTTGATGGGTCATAAAATTAAATCATGTGCCTTTTATGATGACTTAACTAGTTGAAGTGGTTTGGGTCCATCTTCAACTTATGCTTTCAAGCTCTCTTTACCACTTGGCACTCATCTACAGTCTCTCTAACATATTATTTAGCTATGTGTAGCTTCATGTTGGGTCCTTAGGTCCATTTATCTACTTTGTTGGCCTTGAGATCTTCTTTATTATTTGTTTTATCTTCATCACAGCCACATGGCTTCTTCTTAGCTTCTTGATCCCTTCATAGTTTGGGCTAATGCTACCAATGTTGTGTCAAACCTATGTATCTAGTCATCTTGATTAATTTATCATATGTGATTACCCTTTAGATGTGTATAAAATTTGGGGTATGATATTTGATGTTATCTTAATTATTTCATATTATATTTTTGGGTACATTTTGTGATCTCAATGGATATGTAGGGGACTATATAAGAGTATCACTATGTACCTTAGTAGCTAGTTTAGTAAACTTCAATTGGATGCATGATTACTTAGTATAATTTCTTTGAGTGGATATATGTTTTATTGAAATTTTGATGTTGAATAACATGATGATTCATTTTGACTTATAATCGATTATATTAGACTAACCAAAAATTATGATTCAGTGTTGTGATATTATTATATTAATAGTTATATTATACATATGTGATGCAGGAGCATCTCCATGGTTGTCCAGATGTCTATCATATTATTTTTATTGAGTCTTAAGGGATCTAGGTGGAACATGAGTTTCCCTCCAAAATTTGTATTTCAAATATTTGAAAGTTGTATAGGTGTCATATAAGCATGGATAAGGTCTATTTGGGCATTTAAGGATTAAAAAAGTGTTTATTTACAAAAATAAGGACTTGAAGACCTATCTTCATGCGAGATAGGGATGTTCTATGTTGAGAATGGCATAGAATATGAGATTTGGTTGAGTTCTATTGCAAGCAAGCTATTGAGGTTAAATACAATTTGGTTGTGTAAGACTTAATATAGGTTTTGATTTTTTAATTTGGAGTTATATTCTTAGATGTATAATAATTTAAGGGGAAAAGATGTAATATCATCTATTATGTTTGTAATATGATATGGAAGAGTTTGAAGATAAAAAGGTAGCTTTTATTGATGTTTTCTCCATAGAAGCTTGACTGAACCAGATAGGGCAACAAGCATGAAAGTGACATTCAAGGTCTATAAGATTAGTTTATTTAATATGATTAATTATGCATTTAGAGGGGATAAAAATAAGGTAAACAAAATTTACTTGAAGTCTTGAAACTTTGTGAAGTGTTCTGTAGCTCAACATTTATGCAAACTGGGCCCTAACTAGGGTTTATTGAATATGAGAATTGGTATAATGGAAAATTATATAAACTTGTAATCCTAGTATTCTAAGAACTTAAGAATACTTCCCAAAGTTTCAAATCCTAACTCCACTAGTAAGGGTGTTTTCCAAACCATATTTGTTTTTAAGCCCTGTTTACATAGGTATACTGAGATAGAGAAGATTAAATGGTGTTTAGGGTTTAAAAATGAATATTTTATGTTTTATATAGTTGTAAAATGTTATTTTAGATTCCCCATATGAATTATAGAGCCTATATCATCTCCATATTCTTTATACATCCAAAATAGGGTATTTGTGAGGCCTAATTAGGTTTATCACAATCTACAATAATACTTTTTTATACAAAAGAACCATATATGAAATTTATAAATGTTGTGTATATCCTTAATGGGTGTCGAGATAAATTTATAGGTTTATTTTATCAAGAGTTTCAAGAAAGGTATGGTTGAAAATCAAGGTTTTTAGGGCTACAAGACCCCTAGGTCTGCCAATGAAGGAGGTAAGACCTTGTGAGTTAGTACATCCTTTTTGATCATTGAAAGGCCTCAATCTAGGTATAAATAATCTAAGTAAGGTGTTTAAAGAGTTATAATACTATATTGTTTATATATGAATCCTTTATTATGGTTTCCTGATGAGATATAGATGTCAAATACTTATGAATTACTATATCAATATCTTACTATGAACTTGTATAAGGAAAGAGAAGATAGAAAAAAGTGGAGGTATGTTGTTAGTTTGGTAGAGTCACACCATTTTAATGGTATCAGAGCTAAATATCTAAGATATATAATCTAAGATATCCAAGCACAAAGAAGGAAAAGGGTGTGATTAGTGAAGATAAGATCTTTAAGGTGCAGGAGAATTAGTCAATGCATGTAAAGCTTGTATGAATAAGAAAAGGGAAAGATTTAAGGAAGTGTCATCAGATTCAATAACACCAAGAGTTCCAACTAGAACAAAGAGATCAATCCAAGAAAGTTGTCCTAGATGCCACTAAATCTTACAAAAGTGAAGAAGCCATTACAAGAAGGACATCAAAATAACAACTTAAGTTATCCAAGGAGAAGCTTGGATAAATGGGTCAATAGACCAAGAAATGGGAAAGAAGCTTGGGTGAGATAAGAGAAAGGAGAATCTGTAGATCCAAGGGGGAACAAACTTGGAGGAAAGAAATAGAATCTCCTTGGAAGGTAAAATAATGTTCATTTATGAACTTGTTTGATTGATTATTCAAGGTATTTAGAGAGGAAAAGAGGAAGATAAGATGGTGAAAGCAAAGAGGGAAGAAGAAAAATTCTTGGGGACTAATATAGATGAAGTGATGATAGAGTTGTTTTTAAGATTGGAGAATATTGAAGTTGGTCAGAGAAGCATGATGGAGGAGATAAGCATCTTGAAGGAAAAAATGCTCAGGGAAGGCATAATAAATAGTCCTATGCAGATACAAAGACATCAATTCCAAGATATGCAATCAGATACCAAAGGTAAAGTTATTCAAAGTGCTTAATTTAAAGAAAAATTCTATAAGCATAAAATATATGTAGGCCATAGAGCTCATGAGTGTCTTGAGGTGAGTGATAGAATAATTGCTACAAAGGGAGGAGAAAGAAGAAGAGTAATGTATTGTGAAGGTGAATTCAAGGAAGGTAAATCTCTCTTGATGAGAAGAGTGTTGCTCAATCAAAACAAGGTAATGGATTTTACCACTCAAAGAAAATTTTTGTTTAGAACAAGATGTAAAGTACACGAAAAAAGTTGTAATTTGGTTATTAATAGTGGTATTACTATAAAATTTGGTATCCACAAAGATGGTATAAAAATTAAGACTGAAAAGGTTTCCTCACCCCACACCATACAAGGTGTCTTGGGTAAAATAGGGGCATTAATTAATGGTAAATGAGAAGTGTCAAGTTGAATTCAAAATTGGAAGTTACAGAGATCAATTAACTTGTGACATTGTATCTATAGATGTATGTCATGTTTTTGTTAGGGAGACCTTGGCAATATGATAGGTAAGCAACTCATGATGGGAAAAAGAACACATATATGTTTATGAAGGATAGAGGAAAATATATCTTAAGAACTTTGAAAGAATAATTCCAAGAAGATAGAAGAAGAATTATGATGATGAACAATCCAAAAGGATCATGGAGAAACAATCTTGTGGGGAAGTTGAGCCTCAGTCTCTATCTAACAAGTAATGTTGAATGCATGTATACAGATGCATAAGTAGGGAAAATTGATCAACCCTATGAAGAACCAGTCTTAGGAGAAGGACTCATGCAAGTTTTTGATAAAGAGGAGATGAAGTCTTCTTTTATTAAAGAGGAGGTGATAGGAGCATTTTTAGCCTCTCTTGAGGATGAAGGGTACAAAATATAAGAAGACCCAAGTGACAACAGTAGCCTTGATGATGAACTAAGATTTGGTGAGCATTCTTGTGGAATAAATCTTAAAAATTTCATAGATATAGTTGATATAAGAGATATAAACATGATTGATGAGGTGGACAATTAAGAATCCAAAATACCTATTTATGACAAATTTGATGGTGAAGAAAACAACCTCATGATAGAGGCAAAAATTGGATTTCTTAGTCCTTCCAATGGAAAAAAAGAGGATTTAAAGCAAGAGGATGTTAATATGGATACAATGGGATCATCCAATCACATAATGGAGGTCATGAAGGTACAAAAACTTGTCCTTTCACCTGATTTGATTAGTAGGAAACATTCAAAGGAAGTCGAAATGTGTGAATAAGGTGAAAAGTATATAGAAGGAAAGTGGATGAATGAACATGCAGGTTCACACTTGGTGATGAAAACACAAGGGATGATAGGATTTTATAGAGGTGAAAACGTACAAACTGATAAAAGAAATCATGAAGCATGAAATAAGAAAAGGCATACATAAGATGGCAGATGAAGATGAGCTTAGACAAAAATAGAGGCAAGATGAAATAACAGTGAAGAACATGGAAAGGGATGACCTTAACAAGTCTAATGTGGATCAAGAAGGACTGAAACAGTCAAAGAGAGATGAGAATAAGAATATAAGTGATAAAATCATTCAAAGGAGAACCCTTGTGGAGAAAGGATGGAGCAAGAAAGGTGAATGAAATTTTATTTTTGATGGTTTTTTTTTATGTATAGGTAAACAAAAATAATCTAAGAACACTAATGGAGGTATCCTATTAAATAAATAAAACATTCTTGATGAGAGGTAGAATAAGGTGATGTAAATCAAGGAGAGTATAGATGATTAAATGATGGAGATAAAATGTTTTCAAGGAGATGGTAACAATCCTAAATTTCAAATGAACAATGTATGGATAAGAAGTCAAGATGAACAAGATCATAAGAAAATAACTAATAAAGATGGTGGAGTGAAGGGAGCAAAAACATATCGACTTAATACAGAAGAGATTCAATCAAAGAAAGAGATAAAAAAGTTACACAAAGCTGATCCAAAAGAGAGGAAAATAGGTATGAAGATGGACATGTTCTTCTTATTTGTTGTCTTGAATATAATATCAATGGTAATATGGAAGATTGAAAATAAGAATAATTTATATAAAAACTAGCATGAGGAGATACCCTATTTTCATCTTACAATGGTAGTTTAAAACAATGGCAATCAATTTTGATGATGGACAAGGTCAATGTACGTCTGACAAATTGGATCATGAACTTACAGGTAGGGGAAAAATATGATAAAGGAAGAGAGTATACATAGGAAAAATATAAGGTTGTACCATTAGGAGTAGGTTTGGATACATATGTGAACATAAAAATAATCCAAGGAAGGATACCAATAGTGAAGTTCTACAAACACTTGATGAAATGGTGGAAGTTCAAACACTCAACATTATGGATCTGTCACCTTGAAAAGGAGATAAAGAACATTAAAGGGCTTGAAAGGATGATCATGAAAAAGTAGGTTTTTATAATCATAGTGGAAGGAAAAAAACATTTATTGTCTCAATCCTAAGACATTGAAAATAGTCCTACCAAAGGACCAAGGGAAAGAGATAAAGAATGAAACCTTGATATCTATGATAAGGAAAAGTTGATGAAGATCATGTGGATAGTAAGGACAAGTAAAAGAAGAAATAAAGGAGAGAATGAAATGTAAGAAAGGATGAATATCTTAATGACTGCATACCTTGAAAAATATACTAGTAGTGATAATTATGAAATCATAAAATCTTGGGGGGACAACAACAAGCTGAGCCAAGAATCAAATGTAGGTATACTTTTGTCTAACATTGTGGAGATAGTTAAACTAAATAATAAGAAGGTAACTTTATCATTTGAGGATAATAACAAAAAGATACACTACTTTTCATCCCAAGGCAAAATTTGGGATCCTGGTAAACATGGAAAAAAGGAAAGAAAACAAGGAGGTGAACAAACAAAGAATATAGTTGAAGAACCCCTAAAGATCAAAGCAAAGGAATAGATTGGAAAGATGTAAATACATGGTTAGGATACCATGAAATTTTTATAGTATGGAACTCTGATGCAAGAGCATCTCCATGGTTTTCTAGATGTATATCATATTGTGTTTATTGAGTCTTAAGTGATCTAGGTGTAGAATATGAGTTTCCCTCTAAAATTTGTATTTCAAATATTTGAAAGTTGTATAGGTGTCATTAAGCATGGATAAAGTCTATTTGGGTATGTAAGGCTTAAATAAGTGTTTATTTAAAAAAATAAGGACTTGAAGACCTATATCCATGTGAGATAGGGATGTTTTATGTTGAGAATGACATAGAATAGCAGATTTGGTTGAGTTTTATTGTAAGCAAGCTGTTGAGGTTGAATAAGAGTTGGTTGTGTAAGGCTTAATATAGGTTTTGATTGTTTAATTTGGATTTAGAGTCTTATATGTAGAATAATTTGAGGGAAAAAGATGTAATATCATCTATTATGTTTGTAATATGATATGGAAGAGTTCGAAGATAAAAAGGTAGCTTTTATTGATGTTTTCTCCATAGAAGCTTGACTAAACTAGACAGGGCAACAAGCATGAAAGTGATAGTCA
Source organism: Torreya grandis (assembly GCA_037957365.1). Taxonomy (NCBI): domain Eukaryota; kingdom Viridiplantae; phylum Streptophyta; class Pinopsida; order Cupressales; family Taxaceae; genus Torreya; species Torreya grandis. The sequence continues at coordinate 1,185,076 of JARHVA010003010.1, read as the reverse complement.
GGGTTTAGAGGATTAGTTTATTTACTATGATTACTTAGGAATTTAGAGGGGATAAAATAAGGTAAACAAAATTTACTTTAAGTCTTAAAACTTTTTGAAGGGTTTTGTAGCTCAATATTTATGCAAACTAGGCCCTAACTAGGGTTTTCTAGATCTGAGAATTGCTATAATGGAAAATTATAGAAACTTGTAATCCTAGTGTTCTAACAACTTAAGACTACTACCCAAAGTTTAAAAGCCTAAATCTACTAGTAAGGATGTTTTCCAAACCATATTTTTACTTTTTAGCCATGTTTACATAGGTAGACTGAGACATAGGAGATTAAATATTGTTTAGGGTTTCAAAATGAAGATTTTATGTTTTATATAGTTGAAATTTTTTATTATACATTCCCTATATTAATTATAGAGTATAGATCATCTCCATATTATTTATACATCCAAAACAAGGTATTTGTGAAGCTAAATTAGGTCTATCATAGTCTACAATAGTACAATTCCATACAAAAGAACCATAGGTGAAATTTATACATGTTGTGTAGATCCTTAAGGGGTGTCAGGATAAATTTAGAGTTTTTTGTTATCAGGAGTTTCAAGAAAGATATGGCTAAAAATCAAGGTTTTCAGGGCTACAAGACCCCTAGGTCTGCCAATGAAAGAGGTAAGACCTTGTGAGTTTGTACATCCCTTTTTATCACTTAAAGGACTCAAGATAGGTATAAATAATCTAAATAAGGTGTGTAAAGAGTGCCCAAGACTTTATTATTTATATATGAATCCCTTATTATGGTTCCTTGATGTGATGCAAATGTCAAATACTTATGAATTGCTATATCAATATCTTATTATGAACTTGTATAAGGAAAAAGAACATAGAAATAAGTGGAGGTATGTTATTAGTTTGGTAGAGTCACACCAATATGTGTATATAATTTAGATATCAATTATTTTATTAGATGTATTTGATGTTGTATTGACTATGTAAATTATAGGGGACCAAAGGTAGGAATACGAGGGACTCAAGCATGCCTTGACGGACCATATGCACCATTGAAATCACCCCAAGATTTAACCTTATACCAATCATTTTGTTTTAAATTTTTAATAAAATTATTTTTGTGTCATTTATTCCTACTTTTATTATCTTTTGTTAGGATGTTTTATCCTAATACTCCTTCGTAATTAAATTACCCTAAACTTATGCTAACCTCTATGATCTTAATTAACCTTGACCAGGAGTTGGGTTGACCCAAAAACTCAACCCATGTGTCTAATCCCGAAATTTTATTTACATCCACTTTTTACATTGAGTTTTGGACAAGTAAATCTTGCCTCACAAGTCTCTTTTAGGCCCATACCCATACCCATTGGGTAGGAGGGTTTTTCAAGGCCTTTTGACCACTTTTTGGTCATAAAAAGGACTTTATTTATGACCTATTTTTTCATCCCCACAAAAAAGCTTTTACTTAGTACAAGTGAGTTGTATTTTATATGTTTTGTGCAAGGAACACCTATGTAGGTGTGTAAATGCATTTATGAGATTGTAAGATATTTTCTTGAAAGTTAGTCACATCTTTGTGATGATGATGGACAAGTGTCATTTTCCTATTGGCTCTTGATTTTGTTGCCTTCTCTCTTTAAAAACTTGGGGGTGGGTCTTTTTGGTTTCATGTATTTTTGGGTGGGAAGAGAGCTTGGAGCTAGAGAAAAAGCTTGGAGAAAATTGTTAAGTAGAGCTTTGGTTGAGGTAAGTCTTTTACTTGTGTTTTTCTTATATTTAAATGCTCTCTCTCCCTTATTTTTTTTCTTTGAATAAATATTTATTATGAAAATGTATTAGAGTTTTGAATGGATTTGAGGCCCTTGACTTAAGATTTTATTCTTGAGATTTTCCTCTTGTATTGTTACCATGTTCTTTCTTTCTTCTTATTGTTCAAATATTGGTAGTGTATTGGGAGCACACTTACACTAGGAGATTTAAGGAGAAAGATTGATGTTTGATAATCACTTTTGCACTTGGCTTGGAAGCCCTTGTGAACATTGATGAACTTATGTGACAAAGAAAGTTAAAGCCTATTATCTTTCCCCTAATAAAATCTTGGTGTCTTCTATGTGACTTATATTCTCTTTCTTTATTTCTCATTTTTTCTTGTTGTGGATTTTTAAACTCTTTTGTGATCTTTGAAATCCTTTATACCTATGCATATGGAGTTGATGGCATGAATCTTTCCCTTGGTATTGGGGGAGGATATGCATGGACCTCACTCGATGAGAATTTCATGTAATAATGTCTGTAGGATGTGTGGTCAAGTACCTTCCTTTGGTCTAATTTGGATCTTTTAAGAATGGAGTGGAAATATTTAACTTTTGTGTAGAATTTCACTTGGAGCTTGGAATTTGATATATTAACACCTTGCTTAACTTGTTGGATTCTTTTAACTTGTAAATATTCATCATATTATTGTAAGAGATCTCTTATTATGCCTCTTGCAAAGTGAGACTTTTGATATTTTTGTAGAAGAAGAAAATGTTTGTGCCTATATGAATTTGTAACCCACCTCTTTTACATCTTGGTGTATGTGTTTCTTTGAAATCCATTACATTATTTTTACTTAAAATGTTAATGTGATTAGTGGAATGATAATGAAGTCATGTCTTATGTTATTCAAAATAATATATGGATATTCTTGAGAATGATAAGTAGAGTAGAAGCCATATTCAAGCATTCATATGTATTGCATCTTTTAACAAATAGGTTAAAATAGAATGAGTAGATTAAGAAGTAGATAAACTTCCTCTATCTCTCCCTCATATTTATGTTTTTATAGAGGTGTGATTCATTGCATTTTTATACTTAAATGAAAGTATTTCATATACATCTCTCTCTCTCTCTCTCTCTATATATATATATATATATATATATATGTATACATACACACACATATATATAAATATAATACATTTTCAAATCAAAGACTCAACTATAGTTTTCATCTAATGCCATTCCAAACTAAGTTGAGACTACCTCCCTCCCTCTCTCTCTCTCTCTATATATATATATATATATATATATATAATACATTTTCAAATCAAAGACTCAACTATAGTGTTCATCTAATGCCATTTCAAATCAAAAAATTTGCTCTCTCTCTCTCTCTCTCTCTCTCTCTCTCTCTCTCTCTCTCTCTCTCTCTCTAAATCTTTTAAAGTTCAAGAGTACATACATTTACAGTTATGTTACATATAGAATATCATTTGCAAAATAAATTCAATTAATATTAATTTTAGATGTACTATATGATTATGGGTTTGCTACTCATATGGTTGGATTTAAATATTAACTGTTTATAGATTCTATATATTTATAATATTTATATATATATACATATTATATTAACAAATGAAATAAAAAGAAATGAGTACAATTTTATATTATTGTATATTTATATAAAAAAATTCATGAAACAATAGACGATTTCATCTATTAAAAAAAAGAAATAAATATTAGTATTCATATTATAATGTTTAAATAAAACATTCATCTCAAATTTATTTATACAAAATAATAATTTATACATTAAAATATTATTCTCTCCTTTTTATTAAATAATTATGAAAATGAGGAAAATTAATATATATGTATATATACAAACATAATTATATATACATACATACATATATATATATATATTAATATATATGTATGAAATATATAAAATACATATATATAGATATATATATATATTATATATAATTATTATTATTATAATAAAAAATACATATGTGGGGAGGGGCAACGACTAAGCTGACCCAATGCCCCTGCTTGGAGCATTGGCAGGTAGCTGCTTAAAACAACAACAACAACAACAACAATAACAACAACAATAATAATATACACATAAATATATACTCTGATATAAATAATTTTTATTTACAGTTAGGATATATAATATCAACTTTATAGATATAAGTGGGATAGAAATCCTCCACATACAAGTGGGATAGAAATTTTTAATTTTTATATTTACTTGTGACTTTTTGAATGAGAGTAAATGATTAGTTAATTTGATTATATCTTTTTTTTCATTTTCACTTAGTTTATTAAGGGTATTATTTATTTAGGGTTTTCTAAAGAATACCTAGATCCTAAGGTTTATATTAGTTTAATTCTATGACTCTCATTTATTTATCCACTTTCAAGTGAGATAAAGTATTTTGACTTTGAATTTCAAATTTAAAATTAATTATATTTTATTTAATTATTTCACAGTTAACCTCCTACACTAATAATTAAATAATTTTTTTTTTAATTTAATTTTTAGTGGTAAATGATATTTAATTATTAATAGTAAATAATAATCCCTAAATGAATTTTGATAAATTTATTACCCATGGGTAATTAAAATGGAACAAATAAGTTTTGATTTTTATGTTAAATTTGGAATTAATTATTAATGGACTAATTTATTAAAGTTATTTTTGGATTTATTTATTTGAAATTATTTATCTTATTTGGATGAATATTTTTTTAAGTTAAAATAATTATCCTCTTCTTTGATGTTTATAAGGTGTCTTTTAATTATTTGATTGAAAATGACAATTATTAAAGATTATTTAAACGCTTTATTAAACCACACTTAATGACACCTTAATAGTCAAATTAATGTATCATATTGTAATTATTATTAATATATATTTTAAATTAATGTAAATAAAATCAAAGTATTTGGAAATAATAATTATTAATTATTTAGCGTATCATTATAAAATCACGTTTCAATGTCTAATTAATTTATCAGTTTGGTTAGTGAAACTTTAGTAGTAAGGTGGAACCATTTTGATGTAATGACATATTGACTTAGCCTAGTTGTATGAATAATTTAGTCTTATTAGTTTTAATATATATATATATATATATATATATATATATATATATATATATATATATTTGGTGTTTTTATGGGTTTTATCTAGGTAAAATTTTGGGCATTACACAATGCCCTAGGCTCCCAAGCTCTCAGGCTCTTGGGAGGGTGCCTTGTGGCACCTTATTGGGGCCTCGAGGCCATGGGCCTTTTCCAATGTTGTTTAACCCCTAGTTTCTAGGTACTATAATACCCTTGAGGTTTTGAGGTCCTAAAATTTTGAGGTTTCAAGGTTTTTGGGTTTCTAACCTTTGTTAATGCCTTTAGTTCTCCATTAGGTTGGGTCAACAAGATCATGCCACATGGCATGATCTCAAGGCTCATAGGCTTGAGAAATTTCTAAAGAAAAACACTAAGTATTTCGAAGTCCCTTAGGTACTCAAGTGAATGGGATTATTCCACATAGCATGATCTCAACCATCCAGAGGGATCAAGGAGAAAAGCTAAAAAAATACAAGGCAAAAAAAGAGCTAAGGCAAATGAAGTCATTAGTAAGTTAGCGAAGAAAGAAAAAAAATCCACCAAGGTGTAAAATAGAGGCCAAATTTTGAGCTTGAACACATAATATAATTTTTCAGTCTATAGTAATGAATTTATATCATTTTTAAAGCTTGAATAATTTTTGAAAACCCAAGTCAAGAAATCAAATATCAATTGAGTATTTATAATGGGGAATTATAAAGACTTTGTCACTTTCAAATCAAAATAAAATATTTTAGAGGTATAATTAGACTAGGTAGATCAAAAATGGAACTTCTCATGTTCAAAAGACTTGAATTTAGATCTGATTAATATCTATGAAGTATTTAGAAAGAAAAACTTCACATCTATAAATATACAAACCAAAGACCAAATGAAATAAGAGGGCCACCATTTGAAATTTGGATATGGGGTGTGTTGGGACACAAAAAAACTATTGTAGATCAATTCCTAATGCATGCAATATTGATATGTAGAAAATGTTTTCAGTTGATTTAACATAAACAATACATTATTTGATAAGTGTTTGTGATATCAACTTGAATAAATAGTTAATCATTTTCTCCCTCTATGTACTTGATATCTGTGTTATTTTGTAATTCTATTTTGCTGGACATATATTGAATGAAATAATCCTATAAATTATTGGACATATGTGTGTTAGGAAAGTCTTTATGAGCTTATTTTATTGATATTTTTATATGACTGAGATTTTGTAATCCTTTATGATTAGATCCTTTTATGGGGTTAATAATCTTTGTGTATGTTCTTTAATCCTTGTAATATGTATCCCCACTTTTGTAAACATATCAATCTAAAAATATATTGAGTCAACTTGGTTCAACAAGCAATTTCATTACCAAATATTTGAATAGTCAATGTTAAGATCCATTTGAAGAGATTGTATATATCTTTGCAAAGTCACATTAGATGTAGTGGTGTTCATATCTTGGTTATCCTTGAAATTTCCCTTAACTTTTTTGATAGTAGTAGCATAAACTTTCATAAATGAAAAATAGATATCACCATCTTAAGGAGAGGTGGGAATAATAATAGAGGAATCTATAGGAGAATGGTTAGGGTTTTGAGGGTATTTAAGCATATCAAGAATAAAAACCTTCTCAATATAAAAAATAAGGATAATCCCTAAGATATTAAGGATTTTAAAGGACCAAGTCTAAAAATAAGACCTTAAAGTTGAAATCTGAAACCATAAAAGTATGAAACCCTAAAAGAAAACCTAGGGCTTTACATTGTTTGATATTTGTACAGGTTCACCAATTTGTTTTACCATAATTTAGATTAATGAATGAAAATAATCTAACTAAGATAGAAAATTTGAAATATAATTTAGATCAATAGATATGGAATTCAAGCATACATGTGGATGTAAAAGATTGAGATCGATTCTTTTGATTTGATAAGGGCATATGCTAAATATGGAAAATACTAAAGAGATCACAGTACTTAGTTTTTCTTGTTGACTATCTGATAGTGATTTTATTATAAAAGTGGATATTAGGGATAAGCATGTCTCTAGTTTATTTTGTTTAGGAATTGATCTACTATGTATGTTCGGTTGGTTTCCTAGGATCAGATTAGTATCACTGGTTGATACTAACCTATTGGTCAATACTGAATTATGTGTAAGTGCAACATAATGACTATATAGTCACCTATGATTATCTTTACTTTCTCTATGTTTATGATACTAAACCTCGAGGACATGTGTAAATATAAAAATTGACATCTTTTAACTTAAAACCCAATATGTGCTTAGGAGGGATAGAAACCTATAAAATTAGGGGAAGTGTAATGGGTTGAACTAAGTCAAATCACACCCACTTAATGATCAACCATTATCTACATATACAATATTCCAATGAGGGAAATAAAGATTCACGTGGTTTTCCCACCTAATGTGATTATGCATTTGTTTTCCTTCATTATGTGTATGAAACTAATGAATAGATTTGGGAGCCTTTTTTCCATGGATTGAGTGGTGGGAAAATTATATTAATAGGATTGCAACCTTTATCTATATTTATGATAGGTAAGCTACTACATTTTAGTGTAGATCCTACATGGCCTTAGACTAAAAATTCAACTAACTTTCATAGGAGTTGGAGCTATCATATTTCAATAAGGATTTTTAAAATCAAGTTGCCTTGTGGAAGCATAATCTTAAAGTAGAGAAACATTCACAAGCTTGAGAATCTCAAATAAGTGTTCACATGCACTGGTTAAAAATTAGGTATAAAACAAATAATTTTTTTCTCTCCATTTTAGGTAAATAATTTATTGTGTGAAAAACAATTTGAGAAGTTGAATATTAGTTTATACATCTTCCTAATACATTTTTAACCCTAAATTGAGATGGGTCAATATAGTATAGGGTTAAGAATATATAAATGAAAAATCATAAGGGTGATAAATAGATATATGACATGCTAATTAATTTAAAATTCAAAAAAATAATATTCTAAATTTAAATATCGAGATATGCTAAAAATAGTAAGTATAATTATTGATTGATATAACAATGAAATCAACATTATAATACTTAGCTAGTTAACTATGCACATTCATATCTGATATGAAATAGGCTATAAATATACCGGATATGAATTCTAAACCAATCATCAAATTCTAAAAAAATGACATTTGTAGCCTTAGACACTTATATCAACCTTGGATAGTTGTGTTGACACTTCTATCTAACTTATATGCAAGTGTCAAGTACACAATACCTATTGGATCTAGATGTGACCACATAAGATATTTTGGGTTCCTGTGTCACCTTCACTCTAGTGAACTTAAATATAAATCATGGGATATCATTCCTTGTCAAATAGTAAAATCATAGCTTTTCATCTTCATAGTGACCTTGGAAAAAATGGGTTAGTGGGATCATAGTGTCGATCTAACCCTAAACAAAACTCTATTAGTGGGTGTTACCTACATAGCCACTAATCTAAAAAGGGCCTCAAGATGATGTAATTCTATCCTAATGTGTTGGCTTATATGTGCACACAGATGTAATATGTGGAAATTAATTACAATAGTGATCTAAATTGTAACTTGGAAAATAGGACTCATGGGTTAATCCTTTAGTACTTTAAACTTTCAGATGTGATGTCCCTATTACTGATATGGAAATAGGAGAAAATAGGGAAGCTTTTCTCACTTGAATGCTTGATTTAATGCTTTTATGAAGTTACCTTATGAGTTATTAGGTTTGTACTAGTTTAAACATGAATGAGGGTTGATCTTATATATATATCAATCCATTTTAGAAATTTATCAAATTAAAGCACTTAGGCCAACCATAGGTATATGTTTCATTTATACATTTGATGTCTTTAGGGCATTGTAAAATTATGCTAGAACATAACACTAATGTCAATGTAGACATCTAACTAGGACACTGGGAAGATGAAAAACATGCACAATTCCCAAAATTTAAAAGACAGAAGATAAACAAGTTTATAGTACTCGAAGCATGATAGAAGGCTAGGGTCATTGGAATAACACTAGTCAAACTAAGAGATAAGCAATTTGACAAAAAAAGATAGTGTATATGTGTCTTTTGGTAGAGGGAAGTTCTAGAAGTTGAAGGTACATTGATGATATGTATTTTCCAAGAATACAAGACTAGGTGCTATATAATTTAGATTTAGTGTCTACATTTTCCCCCTTTAATCTTGTAATGAAATTTATAGTTCAAAATAAAAAATGCATAAATGGGTGTGTATAACACACCTTGCCTTTGTGTGAGTCCCATTTGAGTGATTTTATAGTGAATAACCTAAAATAAAGAACATGTTATAGTATATAATCAATACATATCATCTGAAATTGAAAGCATGTAAATGATTGAAATAGAAAGAGCAAGGTTTAGGAGTACACTTATGTATCGATACAACTGCCTTACCTTTTGGAAAATTTATTTGAAAATATGTATCCATATGAAACATTTAAACTAAGATTATGATAAATGTAAATATGGAAGTGCATATATATAGATTTAAAATGATAAAATTTTACCAAACCTTTGAAAAAAGGTGAGTTGTCACCCAACAATTGAGATTAGCTCAAATATGCAACCTAATCATACTTATAACCCGATGAATGTGAATTGATCTAATTCAACCCACACTATATATCTAATGAGGTTACATGATGTAATCAAGTCCAACATATAAAATTGGTAATATTGAGTGATTTAATCATCTCAATAATACCAAAATTGAACCAAATATTGGAGTAGATTAGCTCAATAACAATCTGTAATAGTCCAACCTAGTGAGCTAAAATATGTAGAAGTATTTTGAAATCTAAACCTAATTTTGATTTTGTAATTTAGGTGCTATTTTCATAGCATATGCACCTTATATATGTCTCATGCTAAATATTAGGTATAAAAATTATACCAATATATATATATATATATATATATATTGGTATAATTTTTATACCTAATATTTAGCATGAGACATATATAAGGTGCATATGCTATGAAAATAGCACCTATATATATATATGTTGAATAATTATATATATATATAAAATTAATTATATATATATATATATATATATATATAATTATTTGACAAATGTTTATCTAAATCATACAACTATGGAATTTGGCCAATTTACAATTGTGTAAGTGTGGAGAACATGTTTCTAAAACATGCCCCCACTAAAATCTAAAATTGAGAGCTAATGTAAATGTGGAGAACTTGTTTCCCTAATATGTCCCCATTCTATATCTAAATCTATGAACTATGCCAAATGTGGAGAATATGTTTCCATAACATACCCCCACTATATATTTAAATCTGTGAATTATGAAAAATGTGGATAACATGTTTCCATAACATGCCCCCACTATATATCTAAATCTGGTGAACTATGAAAAATATGGAAGCCATGTCTCTATGACATGCCCACACTAATATGCCCCCCTTTTGAGGTGAGGGGAAGTATAAAATAGTAGTTATCTTACCTCAAAAGGATAAGGTAACTATATAATCTATGTATGAATCATGTAACATATATGAGAAATATGTCTAGATAGATATATCATTTAATCATGTAAAATGTGATCACATCAAGCCCTAAAATTCATGATATAAGTCATGACAATGTCTAGATAGTAATAGTACAAGATAAAAAAGTAATCAAGAACACTCACACAAGAACACTCAAAATAAAATCAAAAGACAATGGAGACCTAAAATAAGGGGCATGTTCAAATGATGCATAATCGATGGGACATGACCTAGTCAAATGATCACAAAGCAAGGAAAGACATTCAAATGTTTATACAATAAGAAATGACACATGAAAATGTCAAAGTAAGCAAAAAAAGGCACAGGGCCATAAATAATAAATCATATTCAAATTGTCAACAAACAATACAAGACACTCAAGGAAGTGCATAAAGGAAAAGCTTAAACAACCAACATAAAAATAAAATACTAGCCCCTAGATATGTGTTAGCAAAAAATGTCAAGTACATAACATATCAAGTACATTGTGAAAGATATAAGCATGAATAGAGGTGTGTGTAAATGTATAATATCAAAAATGATAATGGAAAGTGATCATAAAACCATCTAACCTATGTATCAAGATCAAAGAATTATATGTGCCCAATGTCTATATGACATGAGTAGAAAGAAGGCCCAACATCCATATAAGAATAAATCATGTATTTTTGTATGCCTATATCCCACTCAAATGATGTGTGAAATACATGTGTACATAGAAAGTACTGATATGCCATTTACCAACATGGAACCAACAATATAGATGCCATGGATCCAATAGAACATGTAAATGCTGAAAATATTTTTATATTTTTGAAGTTTTTTGACTTTTTTTAAAAATATTTTTGGAATATTTGAGGTGTGGAACCACTTAGTTCAATAAGCCCTTAAATTTAGGAGTTAAGGTACTACATGGTGGCCTTGATTTCTAAATTTGCTTATATTGCCGTATTGGCAATTCTTATATATTTATTGGTAACTCTTTACCAAAAGTAATTGGTATCTAGCTGATATCATATCCATCATGTGGGATAAAAATTTCATTATTGTCATGCTAGAACATAAGGTATTGATTTGGAGTACCAATAGTTACTTTCATATCATTTAACCATTGTTGTCCAATATGTAAATTCAAATGTGGATACTGATCCATTACCCATATAGAAAGGTCTACCACCTTTGGTCCACATGAAACTATTAGTATAATGTACCCAAGATATCTTAGGAAAGTTAGATAATAGTGTAACTCCTGTATGTGATGTCCCATTTGCTATACTGTAGTAATATTACAAGTTGTATTCCAATTTTTTTTATCTACCTTAATATGTTGGTAAAAAAACCCATCGATATTTGAAATAATAGTGAAGGATTCATACCTTGATAATTTTGAAGGATGGATCTCTTCTAAAGAATTGGAAGTATTACTTATTTTTCTTTTCTTAGACATAATTTGAATGCATCCTTCATTATTGTATTTTTGAATTTGGTTTTGTAATGCCTCACATTGATTGTAAGATGGCCAATGATATGAAGATAGTGGAAATATGGTACTCATTCTTTAGGAAGAAGTTTACCATGTGTTATATGTTTAGTACAAGGTAAAGATATTAACCTATGTTCAAGTAACATAAGAAGTATTGTATCTAGAGTATCTTGGTTTGCTATGATTTACAAAGTTTGTTGTGGAGTTTTATGAGATACCTCCACATTATTTACATGATGTATCCATATTTAACCCTTTTAAGGTTGAATCAATGTGTAATCTATGAGGGATGTATAGAATAATAAGCATTTACATGCTCAACTACTATTTTTACTTTTCCCTTATCTGTATTTGGTTTGGTATCCCATGAATATAGATTTAGCTTATATGTACCAGGACTTGTAGGTTTAAGTAGGCTATTGAAAATATTCTTAAGTGGATCAAAATATAGTTTTTGTAATTCATCATCTATCATATTATAGGAAAAATCATCATCATTTTCATAGTAGTCTAAAATATGGCCATCTTTCTGCTCAATATTGACTAATAAAGGAAACTCAAATGTTGAATTTTCTTGTGGTTTTAGTATTATTGGTTCCTTTACTAATGGTTCTTATTCTTGATATGCATCCATTTGATCCTTAGTGTGTATTGAATTATTTTCATTTGGAGATAATGGAACCAATTTAATTAACTCATCCACTTCATAAGTTTGGATATTCTCAAGAGGAATACATTGTGTAGGTGGTACCATTGTAGGAATGCCCTCTATATTAGAATGTATCATTTTGTAGAATTTAAAGAGCTTATAATCGACATGAATTGTTAATAAGGTCCCATCATGTATGAATTTTACACATTAATGTAAAGTAGATGGAATGACCTGCATTGTATGTATCCAAGGTCTACCCAAAATTAGATCATAATGTAATGATTGAGACATTACCTAAAAAGTGATTGGAGTCATTTTTGGCCCCAATGTTACATCCAATATAATTTGGCCAATCAGAGGGCTATGTAAACTACTAAATCCATTGATATGCATATATAATTTTTAAATAAGATTGGAGATAATACCCATTGTGGTTAGGAAATTTGTGCTACAAATGTTTAAGCCTGATCCATTATCAATGAAAACTATTTGATTCCCTTGTTATTCATAGTCACTTGTATGAACAAAGGAAAGCCATGGTTAATATATCTTTGGATGGTAAATATATTGGATCAAAGGTAATGAGTTTTTATTATTTTTGAGTTTTTGAAAAATATCCACAAAGTAAGTTGGTTTAATATCGATTGGAAATCGGGTATTGTGCAATGCTTCATAAATGATGTCTTTATAGATAGTGGATTGTTTTGGAAGTTTGAAGATTGATATATTATCATGTGTGTTTATAAATTGGTCAATAAGGTCATATCCATTATATTTTATCACAAATTTAAGTTTAGGACGTGTAGATATCCAATTATTATCATTGTTGTGCTGAAATTGTCAATCTAAGCAATATTCTATGACAATGCATATTTTGGGCCAAAATCACTAAAATGCTCTAAATCATTCCAATTTGTCATGTATAGGTACTAATTTATGATAATGTATCCTTGAATAGGGAAATACATTTTATGTGATTATTATCTTTTCTTAAATCATTTCAAGTCAAATTATGACCATGTAAAATGACTCCTTGGACCACTAAATTCTTCTAATTCAGTAGCACACACCAGGTGCATGTGTTATTTCATGTCCATAATATCCTAATTAGGGTATTATCATCTAATAAATTTTCACCTTCTTATTATTATACTCCAATCAAATTATGACTTAGTAAAATGACATTTTAAACCATGTTGATTAAGCATGAAACAAATTTCTAAATAATTACATAAAATTAATCAAACTCACTTAAACAAATTAATCCAAATTAGAAGCCTAAGTGGAAATTCCATGATATTTTAGAATATATATTTATTAAAAATTAAAAAATGAAAAAATTCAAAATATCAAGAAAATACTTGAGTTTGCACCCATGCCTACCCATGTGCAACTTTTGTTCCTGTGTAACCTCTATTCATATGCAACCTCTTTCTTGTGCAATCCCATTACAATATGGTAACCTCAAAAATTAAATTCATATAAGGTAACACATATATTTTTGATTTAAGGGTTATAAATTAGTCTTATTAATCTTGAAAATCTATGAATAAGAGAGATAAGACCACCATTTCTAAGCTTCAGTTATACAAACTTACTATGTACAAATTACAATAGACAAGCTTCACCTATTAACATAAATTGAAAAATGTTGTGAGCCTAAGCCATTGGTGCACTAGGAAATGATGGAGGATCATGTTGATCTTTATTGAAATAGACTTGGAGCACCAAATCTAGGGAAAAACACATTTCTTCACTACTCTTGGAAGGAGGGACACTACTATGGGACACTACTTAGAATTAATTAGAAACACCCCTTGAGGGAGTAATCTTGATATGTTAGTATATTTATGCTTATTTTTAGAGTTTTTATTTACTAATGCTTGAACTAATGCATCTTTTAATCTTGCACTACATTTTATAAAATTTTAGTTTAGCACTCTTAAGATCTTTTTATTTTTTTTATTGATTGATGAGTGTTTGTTGTGCAAAATGAGTCTAGTGTGTATGCTCTCCCCCCATCCCATTTAGGGAACTTGGGTGATAATAGTTGCTTCACTTTTTGAATTTTTATTACTTTGTTTAAAAACATAGAAGGAAAGTTACTAAGGCACTCTTAAAAATTTGAGTGATTTGGGTGATCCCAAAATGATTGCAAAGTCCTATTTTTTTAATCTTGTATTTTGGCTTATGGGTAGGAGTTCAAACCCTCCCCATGGGTATTGAAAAGAAGTGTTGATCTAATAATTCATCTCTTAGAATATTTTCAACCCTGATCCATGGTAGAGGTATATAAATTGAGATCAACTTGTTGGGACACTTGTTGGAGTGGTTAAAAAAGCTTCATTAGTAAGAGATTGCCTCAAAATGTGTGATTAACTTGGATATCACACTACACTAAGTAATTGATGGATGTATTGGTTGTGAAAAGAATAATACCTTTTCATAAAAATCTAGTTAACATGGATATAAATGATGTGTTGAGCCCTAGTGTTAACCACACTATAAGACCATTTAAAATGTACAAAAATTGATAGTTTTAGAATAACCCCACCTGTCATGGAGTATTATTGGTGTAAGGTGAGTAGCCCAAAGTTATAGGTCACCATACGATATCTTGAGATTAGAGGGGGACTAAAAACCCTAATTTTAATGTGCATCTAAATTTTTTATAATTACAACTTAAATTCCTCTCAATAAGGAGTATATAGATAGAATCTAAGAGTACAAAACCACTTTGTCAGTTTTATAGGATAGGATGTACATGTTGGTTTTTTTCTTGTTCTAATTTTATTTCATGGTATTTTTGAGTCTAAAAATATTTGTGTGAAACAAAAATGTGTCAAGAAACCAAACACTAATTATACACCATATTATTTGAACAAAGAGGCATTACACTGGTTAAATCTAAATCACTTCTTGCCTTGTTCAAAATTCATCCAATAAATTGTGTTTATATTTTACGAACAATGTTGTTATGCTATCCATTTGAGTCTAGACCATTCATCCACTTTTCAAATATCAAGTCCTTGTTTTTAATCTAAATTTAAAATCTTGCCTTTCTAAGTTCTAATCCAAGATGCTATTGGTTTTCCTTTTGCACTTAGTTTGAGTAACTTGGGTGAGATTTTTTGTTTGGATTGAAGGTCGTTACCTAGAATCATTCTAATTTTATTATCTTTTTAGACTTAGATTATCTTGCATTTTCTCATGATATAAGTTCTTGGACCATTCTTCCTCCTTTTTTCATGTGGCATAGTTGTGATGCCCATTTAGTTTTGGATTTTTACTAAGGAGTTATTGTGTTAGTTTACATCTTAAGCTTATTAGTTCACATTTTTATCTCCTTGATAAAAAATTCCTTATCCTAGATTCTCAATCTATGACGTATCACAGTCGTATCTATATTTTTATGGTATTGATATATTTTAGACCTAAGTTTATTATGCTAGCCTATACTTTAGGTTCCAAAATTATTTTACCCTTTTCTAATTTAATGATTTCAACCAACTAGGGTTGAGTAAATTCATGACTTATTTATTCTAAATTATGTGGCACTACATCATTTCCTTTTATTATAGTCTCTTTTAATATTGTCTTTTGTTTGATTGAATAATAAAAGCACCCTTTTAACATTTGTGAACCACATTCCATATCTCAGCAAGTATAGAAAAACCATCTTCAAACATGACCCAAAGGTATACTTGTAGTGGGGTCTCTTATTTACCTAATTACAATGAAGAACATTATTATGAGGGACAAGAACACTCCATCATGTTTGAGGATATCCCAACAACCACAAGATCTAAATAGGGTTATTACAAACACTAAAATTTAGAAGAAAAAGATGAATCACTTTTAAGGTTGATAGAATTAGGTGCAAGATTGCCATCAGAGTTCCTAATAGAAAAATCACATACACTTGTTCAAGTAGAGGAACAACAACTAGAGCAAACTCTCACTCATATCATGAAAACTAACATTGATTACATAAGTAGAGGAAAAAAACAACTTATAGAGTCCTCTCAAAATGATAAAGATATTACTACCAAAATTTAGAAAATTAGCCAACAGTATGAAAATCAAATTGTAAAAGACCTAATAACATTTTAAACTGACTTAGATCAATAATAATTCTTTTAAAGAACAAACAATATGATGGAACAAACACACCATACCCTAGTTGAGCCTATGTCTATGATATACCTTAGTATTTCATCTGAATAGAATAAGCCTAGAGATGTTTTGCAACATATTTCACTTGATATAGAGAATACATTATTTAACCATTAGGAGACTCTTGCCCCTTCATAAAACCAAGGGATGAAAAACTCAGTGCATATTGGGGGTATTGTGCTAAATGCTTTAGTGGGTTCATCCCAAACATCACATCCTTTGGTGAAATGACCACAAACTCCCCAAAACCAACAATATACCTATATCTCACAATGGTAGATTCTAAGGACTATTTATCAACCACCTAAGAATCAATGACCGATCTACTCAAATCAAGGAGTAAACCAGAATAAAATTCTTGATCATAGGGTTTATATCCCTAAAAAGACCATGCAATAGGGGAACATTCCACCCCAAAAAAAATACATTCCACCTATAAATGCACCAAACATGTAAGAGTGGAATTCAATGAAATAAATAGTATCAAGACTTGAGATGGGAAATCGATTTAAAAAGTATAAGTTTGATGAGATATGTCCATATCCATTTGACTTAAACATTATCCATGTATTTTTTCTACCTCATTTTGAAGAACCCAAATTTGATAAATACAAAGGGAAGGGTGACCCTTGAGAGCATATCCAAGCCTTTTTTATACTATGATAAGAGGTAGCCTACAATAATGTTTGTTTGCTTCATTTATTTCCACATAGTTTAATTGGACAAGCTTTAGACTAGCTCCTCAAATTACCTAAGGGATCGATGGTATATTGAAATAATTTATTTGATAAATTTGTCCACCATTTCTCTTATAATATTGAGCATGATCTAAAAATGGTTAACTTGTGAAAAACAAAATAAAGATATGGATAAAGTTTCATAGCATATCTGCAGTGATGGAGAGCATTAGCTAGACGTTATCAACACAACTTGCTGGATAAGTAGTTGGTTGATATTTTTGGACAAAACCTACACCCTGAGGTGGCTCATTATTTATGACTCATTTATGCCAACAAATTTGAGGAGATCATTGAAAAAGGTGTGGAGATTGAGAAGGCATTCATTACTAGGGGCCTTGTAAATATTTATTCATACAGTTAAATGTCTTATCAGACCCAACCACCTAGTCAAGATATTATTACATAAAAACCTAAAAGTTGTAACAAAAATAAGAAGGTGATGGGAAATAAAGTGAAATAATTGAGACATGTGCAAATGATGTAGGCTCCACTAGATCCAAATGTACAACTAGCCCCAACTAATCCATTAACCACCTTATAAAGGGCTCCTTCACAAAGGGCATTTAATAAGTATAGAGTATTAAGCAAATTGGGAGAGCCTATTGAGGCCATGTTCTAAAAGTTGGTGACAACCAATTTGATTGTGTGGCATATACCAAATCCATTTCCAAAAGATCAACCCAAACTTGATTGGTATCAAGAAGATGAGTTTTGTAATTTCCATTATGTTGTTAGCCATGCCATTTATCAATGTGTTCAATTAATACATGTTATTGAGGATTTGATTGAAAGTGGAAAATTTGAAATAAAATAAATGACATGAAACACTAATCAAGACATGGGAATCTATAAGGACCCATTTCTTAAACATAATCAACAACCACCAAAGAATAATAAGAGTCAACGTCAGGGCTAACATCAATAAGGACAAGGTCAGACACCTTATCAACATATGCATAATCAGGATCATAATACCTATGCTAATAATCAAGGTTACAACAACATGCCATATGATCATAATAGCACTAAGGGATAATTTCTATAAATCACATTACCACTATTACAATCAAATATTGTAAACCATCCAACACTTCTCAAAGTATTGGACCCCCATTATAGGGTTGACACCTTCTTCCTAAAATAATGCCACACTAGGTTCAAGAAATTCTATTATGCTTTAGTTTTTATAGGTTACTATTTTTGGACCACAACCCCCTTATTCTAATTATAGTGGATCTTTTCTAGCTCAAAAATTGTGTAATCTCATCTAAATGCTCACGAGTTACCATCCAAGGCCCTTTTCCTTATTTTTCTAATTATAATAACTACTTGTCAACTCTAGATTGCACAATCATAACTATACATTCATGATTAACCCTCCAAGGCCCTTTGAATTCTTTTAATACTAGACCAAACTTGAATACTATCCCTTTTGATCCAAAACTAAACATTGTACTAGCTAAGGCCAAACCCTCACATTCTTCTATTGAAAATCCATATACTATCTAGGACCAACTAAGCAAAACCCCTATACAAATTTATATCCTAGATCTTTTGCATATGTCAGAAGTCCATCAAATTATATTAAATGACTTCCTTAAACATTCCAATATTCCCTAAGATATCAACCCTGAACATTTATAGACATTTGTAGGTCATTTATCTCCTATCTAACAAATTACATTTAATCAACAAGATATGTATTCTCTTAGTCCTAACCATAATAACCCCTTATACATTAAGGTCATTATAAAAAATCATAAGATCAATTAGGTTCTTATAGATGATGGTTTAAGGCTGAACATAGTGTCACTCAAGTTGGTGTAATTATTGGGTTATATTACCAAGGACATCCAACCTGAGACTATCACATCAAGGCATATGATAACACTAAGAGAGAATCTTTGGAACTATCTATTTGTCAATCATTATTGGGTTTGTATCCCATAAAACTCTATGCCATGTCATGGACATTGAATTTACATATACTATAATTCTTGGTTGTCCTTGGATCCATGAAGTATGGGTTGTCCCATCTACCTTACACTAGTGACTCAAATTCCCCCATAATATAATTGAGGTTACCATTCATGCTAATTTGTAGCCCTACCAATATTGTAAACACCTAGAGGATGAATTTTGCAATCATAGCTATTGACTTTATTCTAAATTCATAGTGAAGAATAATAAAGAGATACTTTTAGAACCAACAAAATCTAATTATATAAATCCAAGTGAGCTTGATTCCACTTTAGCTGATTCATTCCCCATAGAATTTACAAACCAACTCACTATTGAGGATGCAAGAATTTCCACATACCATCAGAAAGATGCCTTCCACATTAAAAAATTACCCAAGTTTCCTAAATCTTATGGTATATCCAATCCTTCCCAAAACCATTTCAGGCCCAACATTATTTGGCAAAAGAAGAAACACACGTAGAAACCATTAGTGGTATTTATACTAAAATTCACCAAATCAAGATAAAGAAGCCTTTACTGAAGGAGATTGGCTATATTCTAATGACCTTGATAATTATTTTTATAATCCTATGTACCCTATCCCTAATTAGATTATGGAAAACTTGGATCATATAGATAAAGTCCTAGGGCCATGAGGGCAAGGTATCTTGGAAAAATTATCAACTAGTAAACCTACTATGAGTCAAGGTCTTAGATTTATACTGCCTAAGGATTACCTCATGTATTTTGATATTGATTCCTTTGAATCAAAATGATGAGACTCTTAAAAATGATGTAGCATCCCATTATAGTGCTTATAATTAGCTAGCCAACACTAACCTATTTGACTCTAACTCTATTATGACCATTACAACCTATTATCCAATTAACCCTTGCCATCCTAAACTCATTGATTGGGAGAAAAAAAACTATGTTATAACCCTCGATGAATTTAAAACTAAGGAATATATTAATGAATACATGGGGCTTATATATGGATTGTAAAGGTGATCACAAGCAATGATTTGACTTCTCTTTGGACTCTATTACCTACTTTGGAGAGTAGACAAACTTTATTTATCACATAAAAAATAAAACATCAAGATATTTAAGTGAAAACCTCTTTGAAGCACTCATTGATTAGGTAAAAAGTAAATAAAAAGATAATCCCTTCCATGAAAACCTATTTTAGGCACTCTTGGAAGGGGAAGTTTGCTCATCTCTAAAGGAAGCATAGTTTCCACCAAGTCCTAACTTTATAGCTAGTGCTAGTATCACATCTAAACAACATAGAGTCTTTAAGCATCTTGATCTAGACTTTATAGAGATATTTTCTAGTTAGACACTACCTAAACCTATAGAATAAGATTCATATCATTATCCTAAGATTTAGGAGGAACAAATAGAAGCTAAAGTAGAAGAAGAGGATCAAGATCAAACATTGCCCACTATTTTAGAGTACAACTCTACACTAAAAAAATACCATTGAAGTGAACTTGCAAACTTATGAAGACCCCAATATTTATTTATCTTAGAGCATCCATCAATGATGAAGAGAATGACTACATTTCCACCATTTTAATGTATTTTATTGATATCTTTGTATGGGCTTATTCTGACATGTCAGGCCTAGACCTCAACTTGGTTATGCATCACCTTGTTGTACATCCATATGCAAAGCTAATCAAGAAAAAATTAATAAAGATGCACCCACACATTACTCTTTTATTAAAGAAGGATTTGGAGAAACTATTGGGAGATGGTTTCATCAAACCACTAGACTATTCTAAATAGATATAAAATATAGTCCTAATAAATAAAAATCCATAAGGCATACACATTTGTACTAATTTTTTAGATATCAAAAAAGCATGTCCTATATATGATTTCCTTCTAGATAACATTGAAATGATTGTCAAATATATTATTGGGTGCAAGATGTTGTCCCTCATGGATGGATTCTAAGGATATAATCAGATCAAGATAGTTCAAGAGGACCAACACAAAACTATGTTCACCACACCATGGGGAACATTTTGTTACCAAGTCATTCCTTTTATCTTAAAGAATGACAGTGACACCTATCAACAAAATATGAATATCATCTTCCATGACATGATGGATGATATTTTTTTAGACTATGTTGATGATATTCTAGTAAAATTAAGAACACACATTAGATAATTTGACATTATATGGAGAATATTTGAGAGACTTCATAAGTACAAGGTTCACCTAAATCCTAAGAAGTGCATCTTTGGCATCACTTTGGTAAAATTGATAGGATTTATTATATAAAAAATAAGGATTGAAGTGGATACTACTAAGGTCAATCCCATCATGGAAATGCCTTCACCTTCTAATATGAAATAGCTTTGTAACCTATAGGGAAATATTCAATCTATTCACAAGTTTATTTCATAACTGGTAAATAAGTGTCATCCTTTCACATACCTCTTTAAGAAAGGGGTCATTTTTCAATGGGATACCAAATGTCAATAATCATTTGTGAATCTCCCAACATACTTATCTTACCCACTAGTTTTGAGACCACCAACACCTAGACAACCATTAATTATTTATATCTCAACCACATAGCATGCATTGGGGGAACTCTTGCCCCAAAATGATGACAAAAGAAAGGAATACATAGTCTATTATTTGATATAAACACTTGTGGCATACAAACATAATTATACTCCTATTGAGAAGGCTTGTTTAGCCATGGTGTTTGCTTCATAAAAAAGTTGTGACATTACATGCTAAATAATAAAACTATTATTATTTCTAAAGTGGACCCTCTCAAATATTTGTTTTCCAAATCAATTCTTATAGGATTCATGGATAAAAGGGTCATGATATGAGTGAATTTGATGTTGAGTACCAAAACCAAAAAGCCATCAAGGAATAGGTCATTGCAAATCAACTTACATAAGCTCTTATTTTAGATACTCAACCACTCACATTTGAGTTTATAGATGATTCTATCATGATAATAGAAGTAGTGCATGAACATGAACAATGAAAGTTATAATTTGATGGATATTTCACATCTCATGGATTTGGATATGATATTTTATTGATTACACCATAGGTGGATTTGATCCCTAAGGATTTTCATATTAACTTACATTGCACCAATAATATGTCTGAGTATGAATCTCTTGTTATAGGACCTCATCTTGCAATACAATGGGATATAAAATGGTTAATGGTTTATGGGGATTCTTAATTGATTATTAATTAGACCACATATCAATATCATACTTAGGATGACAAACTTGTACCCTACAAGCACATTATAGACAATCTCAAGTCCCACTTCAAATCCCTATAGTTTGAATAGTTACAATGGGCCTATAATAGATCAACTAATTTAATGGAAAAAAATGAGTCCATGATACAAATTTATGGTAGTGTTAAATAATATTAGTTTATTATTGAAAATATTCTAGACCCTGCTCATATATTTCCAAATTTAGAGAGGGTATGCACAATTGCTGGTCCCAATCCACCACCTAAACTCCCTTAGTTCCAAGACATTTATAACTATTTCCATGACCAAGCCTTTCCTCTTGACTTTTAAAACAAATGCTATAAAATTTTCCTCAATAACCTAGCCCATTATACCCTCCTTGGAAACACACTTTATAATAAGGGATATGATGGAATTTTTCTTTGTTGTTTATCTTTGGGATAATCTAAGTTAGCACTTAAGGAGGTTCACAAAGGAATATGTGGATCCCACACCAATGGTGTAGTCTTTACCAAGAAACTCTTCAAAATAGGATAATATTGGACCAAAATGGAAATAAATGCTTGTAATCATGTCAAGAAGTGGGTTTCTTTCCAACAACATGGTAATTTGATACACACACCTTCTTTGCCACTATAGTCGATCACTACACCATGGTCATTCTCTATATGGGGTCTCGATCTTATCGAGAAAATAAACCAAACCTATTATGACATCTACAAACACATTCTCACAACTATTTGGAAGAACAACCACTAAGAGGGGGGGGGGTGTGAATCAGTGTCTTCAAAACATACATTTAATTACACTTATCACTTATGAAGCATTCATTCAAACACATAGATCAACCATTGTATAAATAAGCATACATAAGAGAATGAAGCAAAAAACACATCATATATGTGGGAAACCCTCAAGTGGAATAAAAATCAATAAAAATTTCAAATGGAATATAGTCATATAATGATAAGATCCAAATTTAGTGAAGCACCAACTCCATAAGGAACACAAACCCCTACCTAGTCAAACACCTACTCAACTAGTCTTTAGCAAGCACCAACTTGCAAAGAGGAACCAAACCCATAAGTGACTCAACACCAAATAAAACCCTT
Source organism: Torreya grandis (assembly GCA_037957365.1). NCBI lineage: Eukaryota > Viridiplantae > Streptophyta > Pinopsida > Cupressales > Taxaceae > Torreya > Torreya grandis. The sequence continues at coordinate 1,161,236 of JARHVA010003010.1, read as the reverse complement.
CAATAAAACTTATAAAAACACCAAATTTAAATTTATCTCTCACTCCTTCTTGACAAAGCACCAACTCAGCCAAGATCAACTTGATCACCTCAAGACACCTTATTGCTCAACCAATAGATGGTGACCTCTTCTTTAGATCTCTATCTTATCTATCTAAATTCCACTCATTTTCATACAATCAACTCATTCAGATCTTCTCAACCTTATACTCGTCTCAAAACAACCTCTAGGCTTTTTTACTCAATCATGTCTCTTACTAGGCTTATTAGATCAACTAAACTTGACATCCACATGTAGAAAATATATTATATGTTTATAATAGTATCTATGCCCTCTTATTATTATGTTCAAGACCTCCTAATTATTCACACTCTACCCTTTTATTCATTCATTGGGTCTCTTCTCGACTATACATACAATTAGCCCAATTAGGCCTTGTATAAATACACATCACTTGCTCACATCCTTTGTTGGTTGGATAAAGTAATAATCCTTTAAAGTTAGGAAAATAATGTATTAGGACACATTACACACAAGAATAAATAAAAATAATATCACCATTAGGTTATCCAGACTCACTTAGACCTCTTTCTTCTTTTAGGCCTAATTAGAGACCTAATGCATTAGGTTTATCCTCTCCATGGAACAACTTGAATCACTATGGCCCAGATGAACCTCACCAAATTAAAAAATAATTTCAAACACTTATCTATAAACTTAAAATAACCTCATGTATGATCAAAAAGTCACAAATTATTCATGTAATTCATGAAATATCCATTAGGCCGTAAAGACCTATTAGGCCTAATTACCCCAAAAACACTATCTTCAAAAATGAAGCTCAAACCACCTATATAAAGACATTATAGGAAAAATAAACATATGTATGGAAACATCATGAACTCAATTTAATAATCAATATCATTAAAATATATCACTCAAGCTCTAAATACTTAGGAACACCTCATCAAAAGGCTCACTTTGATCTGCCAGATAGCTCCAAAACATAATCAAGAATCTTTGACCATAAACATCTGTATAGGAATTTTTAAACAATCCAGATGCATTTATAATATACCATGAATTATGTAAGACATCACAACATGCTTGGCACACTTTCAAACTGGTCATAATGACACATAAACATCAATCTCACTAACACATAAAAAACTACCAAAGGCCCTGAAAACACAGTCTTGATGAATGTTGTCTTCAACCCATATAAAGACACTTAGATAAAATATTATTATCATGAAATGTTACTATGTGATATATATATATATATATATATATATATATATATATATATATATATATATATATATATCATAATATTTAGTTTCAAATATTGGTCTTGCAGACCAATTTGTTAAGCTTTTCTTTGATAGTTCTTACACAGCCAGACAAGCCATTTTGGCTTCCATATTTCAACTTCTTAAAATGACTCTCAACATTATATAAAGAATGGATAAGTATTTTAGGTCATAAAAAAAAACATCATATTAATCAGATGCATCAAATAATTTCATAGATCCTTAAAATCATCACTCTCACTTATGTACTCAGATTTCCCATTCTGCCTTATGAACCAATCATGATGATCTTGCATTCTAACACCTATGTAGACATAATAACTAAATAATAATGCATGATTATTATCCTTATAAGTATTTATAACATATAAAAACACAAATATATAGATTTATAATGGCAAATATGGAATATATAAACTAATCTCTAAAACTTACACCTTCACTGTCTCATCTTCTCTAGAGAGGTCATCTTGTGAACAATATTTTCAATGTTTTGAATGACCTAAAAATCATATAATCAAAATGAAAATGTGTTATAGGTCATGAAAAAAACCCCCATGAAATTTTATCCATTCCTAACCCATGGAAACACATTCCTAATCTCATTCTCACTTCTGCCTGGTTTTCTCATTATCTTCCTCATTAGGCCTATTTAGAGATAGGTCAACTTCCATGAATAGTTTAGAATATTTAAAGTCTAAAACATGGTAATAAAATTAAATGATCATAAAATAAAATTCTCACACATCATTCTCCAATCATTTGCATGTTTTGACCTAGTCAACCCTACCTACTACATCAAAAATCTAAGAAATAAGGGGTTTATTATAGCTTCCACTCACTCTTCTGACAGACCAATGCCACCTAGAGAAAATTGGGAGATTATTATACATGATATAATCATATAAATATGGTCATACAATACATTATAATCCATTTCTAATAGTATATTTCATATCGAGTCATTATGAGGGTTTAGACTGCCTTCCATTCTTAACAATCATTCATAAAGTATTTCTCCTCAAATACAAAACCAATTCTAGGTAATTTAAGATAGGACCATTACCCAAATACCATGAGATAATTATATACTCATTCAAAGGTTTCATGTTCCAATGAGCATAATAAAAATATTCTCAGGTATGCTATACCTCATTCTATGCACACAAAAAACCTCAAAACCAAATTTCATGCTTTTTCCTTCAGTCTATAATCTAAAAATTAGTAAACATACTTGAAAAAACCTATAAAAAATTTTAAAATTATCTCATGAGCTTTGTAACCTTGTAAACTGATCTTGACCCCTCATTAGGGCACACTAGGTCTCTTTGCATACTAGGCTTATACCTGTAAGCCACACTTAAACCTTTAACACACCTTTAAACCTATTAAAATTATATAAAAACATTATATTCATGTAATAAATATTCATACCATGATCATACAATAATTTTAAAAAATTCAAACTCATACACATCTATATCATCATTATCATGACTCTACAAGCCATATTCATGCTCAAGAACTAATCCATCAACCAGAACTACAGGGCACCATACCACTTTGAGACCTTCTTGACACTATAAATGCACTATAAAACTCATTATCATGCTAAAAACCCTCATACCATTCTCAGATAATACTACACATCTTCTCACAAGCCTCAACTCACTCACTTTACCAGGCTTCACTATTCATGCCTTCACCAAGACAAGACTAGGCTTTGTGAACACCTTCTCCATAAAGAATTTGATTCTTATGAAATTGGAAAATCAATGACCATATCACAGTAATAAATTCAACACAATAAAAAATCTCTTTCATATTATCTCTCATATCAATACTAAGTAATCACTATTAATAAGCTTGTCACATCTCAACATTGTGACAAGACCTTATGTAGAACTCAAGGACCTACTAGATCATGATTAAGCCAACATGATTACTTACCATACATATTCGCAAGTGTTAAGTTGTGGAGCTAAAAGCTTCACTGATGAAAATGGTGGAGGTTTCTAAGTGTTAAAGTAACTGACGTCGGTCTGATCAACCGATGTCAGTCATATTCAGTGTACACAATAACCAACATCGGTTATGGTTGGTCGGCATCGGTCAAACAGGAACTGACATCGGCAACCTGTGTGTTTCTAGAACTAGTCTAATTTTAGATGGATAGTCAGCTTGCATGTAAAGACTAATTTTATTCTTGAGTCTGCATTTCTAATTATTGTAATTGGGAAGTCTAATTATTGTTTGTATGGGATCTATTTAAGAGACCCATGGGGCTGTATTGTAATTAAGGACTAAGAAGGATTAAATCCTCAAGTGTAAGATCAGTTGATCTATAAGTAGCAAGATCAAGGAGATCTACATGGTAAGTAAGATCAGTTAGATCTATAGGTGTGCAAGATCAAGGAGATCTACTTGGAGTACTTGGAGTACTTGGTGGAATGGAAGTAGGCAACAACGGTTGAGTTGATTGTCACTTACTGGTGGAGGGAACAACTCAGTGTTGAGTTATGGTTATAGTTGATTGAGAGAGAAAACTCTTGAGGGAGAATTACTGTACACCCAAGAGGTGTGGGAAGAGTGTGATTTCTTCATTGTATTTCCTTCTAGAAGAGTGTTAATACAAGATTGTATTATCTCTCATATTCTGTGCTGTTTTTGAATTTCTAGTTACATATTACTTCTGGTTTAATTCTATGTTTAGTTACTTATACAAAGATAATCAATTGTGATCTTAAGGAGTAGGATCTTGACAAGTGGTATCAGAGCTTGGTTCACTAACACCTTGGTTTTAGAGTGTGTTAAGTGTTTATTGATTACAGGTCACTCACATGGGTTTCTGTTTGAGTGGGAATATAGCAATGGTAGAAGAAAGTATGCTAAGAATGAAGAAATTTAATGGCAAGAATTATCAATTATGGAGGATGTAGATAGAGGATTATCTGTATAAGAAAGATCTATACTTACCATTGGGTGGGGTTTCATGTAAGCCCACATGTATGCAAGATGAAGAATGGAAGGTTCTTGACAGAAAGGCTCTAGGAGCTATAAGGCTGACCTTGGTAGCTTCTGTGGTTTCCAACTTATCTCAGGCAAGGACAACGGTAGAGTTAATGGAATCTTTAGCAAATTTATATGAAAAACCCTCAACTTCAAATAAGGTATTTCTTATGAAGCAATTATTTAATTTTCAAATGCTAGAAGGTGGATCGGTATATTGTCATCTTAGTGATTTCCATGATTTGGTAAACCAGTTAAATTTAGTCAAAATAGTTTTTGATGATGAAATTAAGGCTCTCTTAATCTTATGCTCTTTACTTGAAAGTTGGGATAGCTTGGTAATGGTAGTAAGTAATACTGCATCTGCTTCAAATATCTTGAAAGTTGATGATGTTGTTAGTGTAATCTTGAATGAAGAAATTTACAAGAAAAGCATAGGGGAATCATCAGGTAATCTTTTAAGTGTTGAAAGCAGGGAAAAGCAAAGAGAGAAGATCAACCAAGGGAAATCAAGGTCAAAGATAGGCAGTGGATCCAAATCTAGGTATGGCAGTATAACCTACTAGAATTGTGGAAAGAAAGGGCATGCAAATAAAGATTGTTGGTTGGTAGAAGATCAACATGAAGGAAATAAAGAAGGAAATGATGCAGGTATTATTACACATGATGCTCTTATATGTTCCTTGGATAAAGTAGAATCTTGGGTTTTAGATTTTGGTGCTTATTTTCATGCAACCCTAAATAGAGAATTTATCCATGATTATGTCCATGGAGACTTTGGAAAAGTTTATTTAGGGGATGGTAAGCCTTGTCAAATTTTTGGCCAAGGAAAAGTGCTGCTGAAATTGCATGTTCCCATCTTGAAGAAGAGTCTAATTTATATAGGAAAGTTGGGTGATGAGGGTTGCACAGTTACTCTCACAGTAGAATCTTGAAAAGTTTTCAAGGGTGCACTTGTATTAGCAAGAGGTAAGAAAGTAGGTACACTTTATCTATCTACTTATATTACTAATTCTCCTTCTATTTTAACTACTTTAGATGTAGATGCAAAGATGTGGCTCTGTAGGCTTGGTCACATGAGTGAGAAGGGAATGGATGTTCTTAAGTCAATTGGTAAGCTTTCAGATTTGATAGACCAAGATTTTTTTGAGCATTATATGTTTGGGAAATAGGTGAAAGTGAGGTTTCCCACAATTGGGTCAACAAAGAAGAAGCACAGGTTGGAGCTTGTTCACGCAGACATGTGGGGATTAGCTTAGGTAGCTTTTATTGGAGGATCACAGTATTATGTTTTTGATGCTACAAGAAAGGATTGGGTTTATTACATAAAGAGGAAATCTAATGTTTTTGACATATTTAAGAACTGGAAAGCTTTGGTTTTCAAGGAGAAGATGATGGAAAGAGATCAACTCAAGGGGATAAATAATTCTAAGTAGGGCAAGGTTGATTTGGATAAGGTTATGATCCAAAATGAGCTCACAAGTAAAAGTCATCACTCACAGGAAAACATAGTTACCGACGTCGGTCAGGTGAGAACCGTCTTCGATCATGGAGGAACCGACATCGGTCAAGTGAAGACCAAAGTCGGTGATGTCAGGCAGGTGAAAACTAACATTGGTCAGGTAAGAACTGATGTCAGTCAGTTCGATCACATGGAACTGACGTCGGTCGGATGCAGACTGAGAGATGACTAGGATCGGTCACTGTTAAAATGAAATTTGGGTGGACAGCAAGCTGTCAATGAGTCTTAAATGCCCATGAAGAGGTCTGAAAGGGTAAGTAAGCCTCAAATTCATTATTCCCCTTCTTTATACTACTTGTTTCTCACTGATGTTAGAAAACTAGGAAGTTTTGAAAAAGTAATGCAGGTAGAATCTAGGAAACAGTGGGAACATGGCATGAATGAGGAAATTAATTCCTTGGAAGAGAACCAAACATGGGATTTGGTAGAGTTTCTAGATGGAAAGAAATCACTAAAAGATGAATGGATTCATAGGTTAAAGAAAGGAGAGAATGGACAGGTGAGATAGAAAGCCAAGTTATATGGTCTTGAGCAAGCTGTAGGACAATGGTGTTTAAGGTTTGATAGGTGTATGACAAAGCATGGCTTTAGTCAATGTCAATGTGACCATTGTGTTTATTTTACTAGGTTGGATAATATTAGCTACATTATCCTGTTACTATATGTAGTGTATATACTTGTTGCAGGGTCACACATGCATGGAATTGCTGAGCTAAAGGTAAAATTAGCTCACATGTTTGCCATGAAGGATTTAGGTGCAGCAAAGAAAATATTTGGCATGAGTATTTATAGAGACAGGGAAATTCACAGGTTGATTTTGTCTCCAGAGGATTATGTGAATAAGGTAGTGGATAGGTTCAATATGCAGGATGCAGAACTAGTTAGCACACCTATGGTTGGATAATTCATAGAACAGTGTCCTAAATCACATGATGAGGTTGAGTACATGAGTACTAGACCTAATATATCCCAAGTAGTGGGAGTTGTTAGCAAGTTTATGGCCAATCCAGGAAAGGAGCACTAGAAAGTAGTTTAGTGGATTCTCAGGTATTTGAGAGGGACTAGCAGCAGGTATTCATGCTATGCAGGGTCAAGCACTTCTCTACATGGGTATGTAGATTCGGATATGGTAGGCTACTTGGATGATAGGAGAAGCACCACAAGATATGTGTTCACTATTGGTGGAATGACGGTTAGCTAGATTTCAAAGTTACAAAAGGTTGTTGCAGTCACGGTGGCTAGCAAGGATAAGAACCCTACAGATATGTTAACAAAGATGGGAACAAAGGAGAAGTTGAATCTTCATTCAACTTCTATTGGTCTTTAAAATTGAAATTGAAGAGGGATACAAGCCAGGAAACAAAATTAGATGATGTACAGGTATAGGTACAGGTGAAGCTATTTATCTCCAAGTGGGAGATTGTTAAGTTGTGGAGCTAAAAGCTTCACTGATGCAAATGGTGGAGGTTGCTGAGTGTTAAAGTAACTGGCATCAGTCTGATCAATTGACATCAGTCATATTTAGTGTACATAGTAACCAACATTGGTTATGGTCAGCTGGCATTAGTCAGATAGGAACCGATGTCGGCAACCTGTGTGTTTCAAGAACTGGTCTAATTTTAGACAGATAGTCAGTTTGCATGTAAAGACTAATTTTAGTCTTGAGTCTACATGTATAATTATTGTAATTGGGAAGTCTAATTATTTTTTGTATGGGATCTATTTAAGAGACCCATGGTGCTATATTATAATCAAGGACTAAGAAGGATTAGATCCTCAAGTGTAAGATTAGTTGATCTGCAGGTAGCAAGATCAAGGAGATCTACATGGTAAGTAAGATCAGTTAGATCTATAGGTGTGCAAGATCAAGGAGATCTACTTGGAGTACTTGGAGTACTTGGTGGACTAGAAGTAGGCAACAACGGTTGAGTTGATTGTCACTTACTGGTGGAGGGAACAACTTAGTGTTGAGTTGTGGTTGTAATTGATTGAGAGAGAGAACTCTTGAGGGAGAATTATTGTACACCCAAGAGGTGTGGGAAGAGTGTGATTTCTTCATTGTATTTCCTTCTAGAAGAGTGTTAATACAAGATTGTATTGTCTCTCATATTTTGTGCTGTTTCTAAATTCTAGTTAATATTACTTCTAGTTTAATTCCATGTTTAGTTGCTTATACAAAGGTAATCAATTGTGCTCTTAAGGAGTAGGATCCTGACAACAAGATCACCTCTGGGATATAAATCATACTCAATTACTTTTTAAATAAATTAAAACATTAATTTATCAATCAAAATAATAGGAACATACCTCAATAATCTCCCCCTTTGTCATTGATGGTAAACACTCTAACAAAGCAGATCATTCTCATCTTTTTAAGTTAGATCTCCCCCAAATTGGTCTTTCTACTACTCTAGTTTTTCTCCCCCTTTGAAATTAATGAAAAAGGGTCATCTCAAAAAATACTACCATCAGATCCTTGGATCGAAAATATGATTTCTCTTAAATAAGATCATTCTTCCTCTAATCACCCAAATAGGAACTCAAATTTTAGAAGTACTCAACCATGATCCACTTAATATTATGCAAACCTCAAACACATTAACATCAATCTCCCTGATTGACATCTAGAAATAAATAAATAAGGAAATTCCCTTTTGAAAAAACATATTCTTATTAATTAAAATAATATTCAACAACCAAGATCTCAACACACAAGAATAAGGAAACTAAGAAGTATTTTAGACACATGCTCCTCCTAACACCATGCATACTATTTTTAGATGAACTTAGAACACACTAATTATCACCTTTTCCTTGACATGACTGAAACCAATTGATCATACTTAGAATACTCATTTGGATACCTCACCTTGACATCCACTGAAGAGTCTTAAAGTCACTTTGGTGCTCATAAAATGCTCAACTCTTCATACTCACTCAATGAACAAACTCTGCAATCTTCTTATTGGTTATTTATGATTTCACTATGTTTTTCATACTTAGACCATATTCATTTACTTCATACCTCTATGATCTTACTTAAGGTATATAAAGTATACTAACCTTCTCTTTAATGATCCTTATATTATCTCTATTCTCATTAACAACTTTTCTCTATTGTTCACATTGTTTCTACAGACCAATCTATGTTTCACTTGACTATTAAGACAAACATAGCACTTAGATCAATTCAATACCTAATGATTCATTTCATGATACTCCATTTGATGTTCATTGAACTCTAAAAGTATTTATAAGTTTACTTATATCGTGAAAGATCTTCTAGGTTTTACTTTCCCATGGAGTCTTGAAACCCTCATTATATGCCAGTCATGTCATATGCTCAAACACCTACATCATCACCCAAATTGACTATATAAAGCATATACATTTTTTATTTATTACCTTAAGGTCATTTATCAAATGCATAAGACAAAATTCAATGTTTATGACTAATAAAAAACTCTGCTACTTATCCTTATCCACCATTGATCATGCTCATAAGGTACAATCATCTTCTTATGTCTTTTTCACACACAAAAATGAAATTTCAAAAACACTTACATATTTATTAACAATCTTCAAATTATCTTCATAATCTCATTGGTATTACATACCAATTTATAACTCATATGCCTTTTATATCTAATGATTAATCTAAATAGTTCCCACTCAAACCAAACATCCACCATGATTCTCATAACTATTCAAGTGTCTCCATGAAGCTTAATGGAGTCACTCCTTTCGTAGGGATCTCAAAAAAACATGAACTTAGGAGATTCCCATATCTCCATACTCTTCTCAACCACCTTGAAATCATGAGATTGATAGTCTCTCTTCAAAATCCATTTGGGATTGATTAGAGCATTTGACTTATCTTCCTTGTCATCTTTCTTCTCTTCTTTGACTATCTTGTCAACATATACAAATAACACATGTTATTGAGACTTATTTACTTCTAATCTTTTTTCTATCACAAAGAGTCCATCTTGACTCTTAGGCTTAATATGATTAACCTTGACTATCTTTGATTTCCACACAAATTCTTGAACCTTCTTATGCACTTTAGAATCTTCATTTCCCTTGACATATCTTGAGGACCTACTTAATCCAATTAGATATAATATAGCAATATGACCAACCTTATGACAATAGTAACAAACAACATTGCTCATACCTCTTTCTTGATGATGACTATGATCTCCATTTGACAATAACTTCTTCTTCCATAGTTATATGAATGCTCATTCCTTGAGACCTTTCTTATGGCATTAGGCTGCCTAATTTGTATTTTCATATTGCTCTTCAAGTTGGAATATTCCTTGACTTGATCTAAATTTTTCTCTTTATCAAATTTGATCACCTTGACTATGAGCTGCTCCACATCTATCTTGTACGAATTTCACTCTTCTTCTCTTGATCTTAGACTTGCATTTGAAACCACTAATTGATCCTTAAGATCCTAAATAGTCATATCATCTTATTCTACTCCATTAGCCATTTTAGTCCTCAAAATACATACCTGTTCCTCAAGAACCTTGACCATAGATCTCAACTCTTGATTCTCTTTCCTTAGTTGCTTAGCCATAATATGATTCTAGGATCACCTTCAATATATCAAGCCTCTTTAAAAGACCTGATCTGATACTAATTTTTGGAACCATAATCACTAGGGGGAGTGAATTAGTGTCTTCAAAACATACATTTTATTCCACTTATCAATTATGAAGCATTTATTCAAACACATAGATCAACCAATGTATAAACAAGCATACATAAGAGCATGAAGCATAAAACACATCATATATGTAGGAAACCCTCAAAGGGGATAAAACCCACTAAACCCTAAAAATAAAATATAGTCTTATAATGACAAGATCCAAATTTAGTGAAGCACCAAGTCTAAAAGGAGAACCAAACCCTACCTAGTCAAGCACTCACTCAACTAGTATTTAGCAAACACCAACTTAAAAGGAGGTAAAAACCCCCTAAGTGACTTAAAACCAACTCAACCACTTCAAAAACACTTATTTAAAAAACTAAATTTCAAGGAAATTCTCACTCATTCTTGATAAATCACCAACTCAGCCAAGATCAACTTAATCACCTCAAGATACCTTATTGCTCAACCAATAGATGGTGACCTTTTCTTCAGATATCTATCTTCTCTATATGAATTTCACTCATTATCATACATTAAGAACACATCTATGATGCATCTCTGATAGTCTCTCAAAAGATAATAAACTCATTCAACTCTTCTCAACCTTTTATCCCTCTCAAAACAACCTCTAGGCTTCTTGGCTCAATCTGTAGTCATATAAAATGTCCAAATTAGTAGTTTGAGTGTGGCTTGTGACACCCTATCCATAGATACTTTTTTCATGTTCTTGTGACCCTTATAGATACCTTTTTTCTCATTACTATCTATCAAAAACATTTTGAACGGTCATTCCACCTCAGCTAGGATGATTTTCCTAAGCCAATCTTATTCTCCCAGGTATAAAGATTATAGGACATGAGTGTCATACTGTAATATAGAACTAGACCTTAGGGTGTCCCATTTTTGTCACTCTTATCCATTTACATTTTGAGCCCAAATAGTCATTTTCATCTAATTTTTAACATTCATTATGTCAGCCTAGCGTGAATACATTTAACCCATGACCAATGGTTCCCTATAAAATCTTATCCAAAGTTCATTTACAATGGAGGTGAAAAGTCTTACAAAGAAAACAAGAATAAAAATAAAGCACTAAGGAAAAATTCACTATTCTCTACATACAATCACCCAAAATAGCTGTAAACACATTCAAATCCTCATACCAATACCTAGCCACCTCAAACACTCTCAATTTGGCATTTTTGCATTTGCATCACACTATTGCACAAAACATATTAGGTGGGAGAATTACATATGGCTTGATCCCTCTTTAGAGTATTGGTATGTAGGCAATGTGCCCACATAGGGGTGTGGATTACACATTTAGTGTATCTTACACACTAACCCCTCCTTTCTCAAAGTGATTCAAATACCATTTTATGATGCATGATGAAGAGTTAGGGCTTGAATATTAAATAAGATATACAATGAGTTTTGTCATTAATCAACACTCAATATTTCATAGGTAGGCTCACATAAGAACAATGCAAAAATCTAAAAAGTTTCAGGTCTCTATAAATATTTTGGACAATAATGGTAGGAGTGGAAAATAACACCAGACCCCAAAGCGTCCTATTTTCAATGCTCCTATCCTTTTGCTAAATGAAATCTAGATTTAGGTTGATGACACTATCCCAGTCCTGCACATCCAATTTTAGCCTTTGTTTCACCCATCTCAGTCCAATTTTAAGCTAAGTTATATTTCTTCTTATTTATTAATATTCTTAGAAAGGTAAAAAGGATAAATAAATTATACAAATTAGGGTTATATTTATTGTAATATTCTTTATTGATTTATTAATCCAGACCCTTAGCTAAAATAGGAATAAAAATCCATCATTCCCAAAATAGTTAAATCATTTTGTGAACCTGACTTACTTCATTTGTGCACAAAAAACCCTAGGGAAAATTATTTACTGATTTTAGAAATAATTTTTTGATTTTTTTCTTGCATATAAAAATCAAAATTTCATATTTAATTTTTAAAATTTACCATAGTAATTTTAAAATCATTTATTTCAAACCTTAGTTGAATATACTAGGTCCCTATGCTTTTGAGGTATCACCTTACATGTTAGTGAGCTTCATATCCTTTTTATGCATATTATAGTCTGCTATTTTAATTAAATCAGATTTCACATAAAATTAAAAATAGATCTCACTTATTTCAAAACATTTTTTGCAAACAATAAGGAGTCCATACTTGGTCCTATCATGTATATGAATGATGAAGTTTATTATATGTTAATGAAAAGCTTCATTATTTCCATTTCATGCATAATTTTTATAATATGGGATGATATTAAAAAATGTATTGCTAAACATGTGAAGATCCATTTCCTTCAAAGTAATGTTTACTTTTATTTAATACAAGGTTTCATTATTTATTTTACATACTCTCTCTCTCATATAGAATAATTTTCATTTTTATCTTGCTAAACATGTTAGAAATGTCATGTTACAAGTCAAAGTTTTTTATGCATTACTGCAAAGTTCCATGCTCTATATCCCTTATTTACTATCTCTCATGTAGAATGTTCTTTATAATCATATTTATATACAAATTATAACTCTAATTACATGCACTTCATCCCACATACATGGTTTCTACCTAGACATATCTAACTCTTTAACTACTTTTGAGTATCTCCCTATCACTAATAGATATAAGAAAACACTATCAATTATATCTATTCCTCTTCCCTTCAAACTTGGTTCACCTAGCTCTTATCCCACACCTACTACCAGCTCTATGCCTATAGTAGATCATGTATTACATGCTATCACCCAAGTTTATGAAGATAGGTAGGTTGATTACACCTATGGATATAACTTTGTCACTCAAATTAGCACCCCTTACAATACAGTTTCAACTCCTCTAATAGTTATAGTTATTCCTCTAGTTAAATTTTAGACACAACTAAGGCCTCCCTCACCAACACAGAGAGTTCATACACTTCCATAGAGGCCTCTCTTAGAGTGACCACTACATCAATGATAGTTTTAGGACTCTAGACAATTTCTAGCTACAATATTCACACCCAAAGTAGTATCATTAAGGTCTCATGCCTCTACAAATAGAGCACATTCTCAGAGAGATTATTCTACTACTAAATGGTTCTCTAAGAGCCCCGTAGTTGCATCCATTTCTTAGAGTTTTAGGGGGAACTCACAATCAGTTTCCACTTCAAATATTTTAGAGCACTTACAACATACATAGCTTTTAGAGTCACAGTCTCAACCCTTTCATCATGCTTCATGATCATGCATGATCCCTCTCCTTGATGTAGGACACCATGATAGGGAGTCTCTTATAAGACTCATCGGTTAGTATCATTTCTTCTCATCTTACTTGTACATAATTTCTCAGCTTACTTGTACATAGTTTCTTTTTGGTTTCTTGTACATAGTTTCCTTATGATTAATTGTACATAGATTATTTCAAAAATACCAAAAAAAATACAATATTTTAAAATAACAAAAGAAATATAACATTTAAAAATAAAAATTCATTCAAATAACTCAAAAACACCAAAAACATTTCAATTATATGCATTATCCATGCTTGACATTTTTGCTACCATGTTAGACTTACATTTTGCTGTTATATGCTATTGTTTATCAATTTATCTACATTACAATGCTTCACTTGATTTTCTTTGAATGTGTGTAATGACACCTAGATCCTTGATTAATTCACTCTACCCATTAAAGTGGCATCCTAATTCTACATTTGAGACATACATTAACATATCTACCCAGTGGGGGAACCTTATACATGACTCCACCATCTAGGTTATGTCATTCTTACACCATACACTCTAGTTATCATTTTAATGTACATTACTTGATAGCTTACATAGATTACTCTATCAACACTCAGTAGTATATAACATTTGTGTATTTCTTAGCATCTACCTAGTTTTGTACTCCATGATTTTCATTCTTTCACTTCTTGATTTGATTAGTTAGATACGATAGTATTTATAACATTTAAATGCCTTCCATTTTTACTTTGAATAGATAGATGTGATTGGATTTCTTAGTTTCTATTTTGTCTCTTCTATTTTCCTTAGGATATTTGCTAATGTCATTTTCTTTTACTCTTCTACGTGCCTGTGGCATTTATGCCAACCTTGCTTATTTTCAATTATATGTGTATGTGGCATTTGAACATGCCTTGTATGATTGCTTTCCTAGTTTGAGTGACATGTGCCCATGTCCCTTATTTTCTTGGCCCCTTGGCCTCTTTTGTATGCTACTTGCTTCTTGCCTTATGTTCTTGTTTAATTTTTTTCTTATCTATTGTTTGCAATGCCATGATCCACATCATGCATTATCTTATTTTGTTGGATGCCATGATGGACATCATGCTCCATCCCTCCTTGATAACTAAAAATCAAAAACTAACTAGATTTCTAGTTTAAGTTTAGTATACTTCACATGCTATCACATTGTTACATCTATCTAGCCATACCCCTATTGATCTAACAACCTCTAATACAAACTATTTTATATATTGAGACATATTTTTGATTATTATTGCTATATCATGTATTTTGTAGCATAACATACTTGCAAGGTTATTTATTCTAAGGGTAGTCATTATAGGGTCTTCATTCCTACCCTCAAAATAGGGGAAGCAAATAAGGGTTTTATCACAAAGATTAAAGCCTTCTACCAGTCAAAAATTAGTTTTTAGAACACTCAGAATAAAATTCAGAATTCAAACTAGGTAGAGCAGATAAAAAATATAGTGAAAAATAATGAATAATGATAAAAAATACTAAAGGACAAGAGTGCCATACTTGGACTATAGCATTAGATAAAAAGTGTCTTATTTTTGGTGCTCCTATCCAAACAATAGAAAACTCAAATTTTCTAAAAACAAATAGAAAGGTAAGATCAATTACAATTTTTTTTAGATATAATACAGTTTAGATTAAATAGTTTCAATATAATTTTACTCAGAGTATTCAGATATAGAGGAAATCATGTACAACATGATGGCTCTAACTTATAGTTTTAGATTGGGTAGTTGATACAATTTTCAGATCATAATCCATATTATAGACACTAGTGATTGGGGGCAATGTGTGTGGCACCTTTAAATTCTTTTCTTTCTAGTTCATTGTATTACCTAGGTATTCTCAGTAGTTATATGCCTTATTTCATTTGTATATGGTTGAAATCATTTTGGAGTGTATTTTTTATAAGTTTAATCTTCACCTTTCAGAGTGGCCAAGATTGACCTAGTTATTAGAACACATTCATATATCCATGCTACATAATCATATTATAGAGCATTCATGGGATTCATGAGCCATCCCATACAACACACATTCATATTGATATCATTTCATAGATTCACATAGTGGGAAATGATGGAGCCAAAGGAATAGCTAGCATTTGTATTCTTGAACATCTACTTAGAGGGATTGGACACGTAGTCCAAACATCAATTAACATATGAATGATCACATAGCTTCACATAGTGGGAAATGATGGAGCCAAGGGGATAACCTTTATATTATTCATCCACTCTTATGGAATTGAGCACTCAACTCCATTCATGATATTAATTTTGGTACATCACATATATATCATTACTCAACATCACTCAAAATCGCACATCTTCATAGGCTTCACCCTTGTAGGTAAGTTCAGGTACACTTTCTACTTTTCCTTTATCCTAGTATTTTGTTTTGTTAAATCACTAGAATAAAGAGGGGGGAAATATAATCATATAAAATGTACAAATTAGTATTTTGAGTGTGGATTGTGACACCCTATCCCTAGCTCCTTTTTGCATGCTCTTGTGACCATTCTAGACACCTTTTCACTCATTACCAACCATCAAAAACCTTCTAAATGGTTATTCTACCTCAACTAGGATACTTTTCCTAGGTGAATCCTATTCCCATAAGTCCTAATCCTATAAGATATGAGCATGATACTTGGATTATAGTACTAGACCCTAAGGTGTCCCATTTTTAGCACTTTTGTCCATTTGCATTTTGAGCCCAAATGGTTATTTTCATCCAATTTTATCCTTCATTATGTCAGCCTAGTGTGAATAAATCTAACCCATGACCTATGGTTCCCTATAAAAGCCTATCCAAATTTAATTTATAAGGGACATGATAAATCTTATAAAAAAAGAAAGAATACAAATAAATCACTACAATAAACTTCCTTATTCTCTACATATAGTCACCCAACATAGCTGAAAACACATTAAAACCTTCATACCAATCCATAGCCACCTCAAGCACTCTCATTTTGAAATTTTTACATCTAAATCACACTATTTCACAAAGAAAATTAGGTGGGATAAATACGTATGACTTGATACCTCTTTAGAGTATTGGTATGTAAGTAACATGCCCACACAAGGGGTGTGGATTACACGTTTAGTGCATCATAAAAAATAACCCCCCTTTCCCAAAGTGGATAAAATACCATTTTATAAATCATGATTAAGAGTTAGGGTTTTAATATTAAATCATATCTACAATGAGATATATCACAAATCAACACTTAAGATTTCACAAGCAAGCTCACATATGAACAACACAAAAACCCAAAAAGTTTCTGGTCTCTGACTAGTTTAGACAACATCGGTAGGAGTGGAAAATAGTGAAAAACACCAAAGTTTATTATTTTTTGTTCTCCTATCCCTTTTCTAAAAAAAAAAAATAGATTTATGTTGATGACATTGTCACAATCTTGCACAACCAATTTTAGCCTCTGTTTCACTTGTCTCAGTCTAGTTTTAAGCTAAGTTATATTTCTCCTTAGTTATTTATATTCTTAGTAAGTAAAAAAAAATAAAAATAAATTATAAAAATTATGCATATATTTATTTTAATATTATTTATTTATTTATTAATTTATACCCTTAACTAAAATAGGAATGAAACTCCATTATTCCTAAAATAGTTAAATCACAATTATGCCTCTTATTAGGCTTATTAGATCAATTGACCTTGACATCCACATGAAACACCTCTATTATATTTTTATAATATTATATCTCCCATATTTTTATGGTCTTAAAAACCTCATGCTCCTTCACACTTTGCCTTTTTATTCACTCATTGGGTCTCTTCTCTATTGCACACACAATTAGCATAATTAGGCCTTGTCTAACTACACATCACTTGCTCACATCCTCTCTTGGTCAACCAAAGTATTAATAAATTATGTTTAGAAAAAAATGTATTAGGACATGTTACACACAATAATAAATAAAAATAATATCACCATTAGGTTGGCTAAACTCACTGAGACCTCTTTCTTATTTTAGGCCTACTTAGAGACCCAATGCATTAGGTCTATCCTCTTCATGAAACAAATTGAATCACTATGGCCTGGATTAACATAAATAAAGAAAATAATAATTTAAAACACTTACATATAAACATAAACTAACCTCCTACATTCTCAAGTAGTCAAAAATTATTCACTTACTTCATGAATGCTCCATTAGGCCTTAAAGACCTATCAGGGCTAATTATCCCAAAAACACTATCTTCAAAGATGAAGATAAAACCACCTATATAAACACATTATATGAAAAATAAACATATGGATGGAAAATTAATTACCCAATTTTCATCATAAATCTCATTATAATCCATCACTTAGGCTCCAAATACTCAGGAATGCTTCATTAGAAGGCTCACTCTGATTTGCCAAAAGCTCTAAAATACAGTCTAGAATCTTTGACCACCAACATATATACATGTAATTTAAAACATTAAAAATTAATGTATAATATCCCATGAAATTTTTAAGGAATAAAAACATGATTGGAACACTTCCACACTGGTCATAATGGCACAGGAACATCAATCTCACTAACACATAAAAAACTACCAAAGACCCTAAAAACATAATCCAGATGAATGTTGTCTTCAAACCCTTTAAGGAAACTTAAAAAAACATATAATTTTCAATAAAATTTCCTATGTGATATATATAACATCCTATAATAGATATATCACAAGATATAGTGTCAACTATTGGTCTTTCAGACCAATTTGTTAAGCTTTTCTTTCATAGTTCTTACACAACCAGACAAACCATTTTGGCTTCCATATTTCAACTTCTTAAATTGAATCTAAACATTATATGAATAATATATAGGTATTTTATGTCCTAAAAATTAAAATAATATTCATTAAATTCATCATATAAGTACATATATCCTCCAACTCATCACTCTCACTTACTTAGAACTGCCATTTTACCTTGTGAACTAGTCATGATTATCTTGCATTCTAACACCTGTGTAGACATAATAAACATATAATAATAAATGAATATTATTATTATAGATATTTATAACATATAAAAACACAAATATATATATTTATAATGGTAAATATGGAATATATAGACCAATATCTAAAACTTACACCTTCACTGTCTCATCTTCACTAGACATGTCATCTTGTGAATAATATTTTCAATGTTTTCAATGACCTCAAAAGAATATAATAAAAATGGACATGTGTTATAGGTCATTAAAAAAAACCTCATGCAATATTATCCATTCATAATCCATTACAACACATTCCTAATCTCATTCTCACTTCTACCTAGTTTTCTCACTATCTTCCTCATTAGGCCTATTTAGCAATAGGTCATCTTACATGACCAGTTTAACATATTTAAGGCATAGAACATAATAATAAACTTAAATAATAATAAAATAAAAGTATCACACATCATACTATAATAATTTTCATGCTTTGAATTGGTCAACCCTACCTGCTACATAAAAATATGAGAAATAAGGGTTTTCTAGTAGCTTCCACTCACTCTTCCGATAGACTAATGCCACTTGGAGAAACTTGGAAGAGTATTATACAATATATAATAATAAAAATAGATAATATAATCCATTCTAATGTATTTACAATAATATATTTCATATCAGGTCATTACGAGGGTTTTAGGAGGGTTTAGTCTACCTTCCATTCTTAACAATCATTAATAAAGGATTGCCCCTCAAATAAAAAACCAATGCCAAGAAATTTAAGATAGGAATTTAAAAAAAATAAAATGATATTATTGTATCTCATTCAAATCTTTCATGTGCTAATGAGCATAAGAAAAATCTTCTTGGGTTTGATATACCTCATTCTGTGCACACAAAAATCTCAAAACCAAATTTCATGCTTTTTCCTTTAGTATATAAACTCAAACTTGGTCAACATACTTAAAAAAACATCTCACACATTTTGAAATTATTTCATGAGATCTATCACATTGTAAATGGATTTTGAACCCTCATTAGGCCACACTAGGTATCTTTGCATACTAGGTCTATACCTATGAGCCATACTTAGACCTTGAACACACCTTGAAAACTCTTGAAATGCTATCAACAGATAATATTAATGTAATAAATATTAATACCATTATCATACACTAATTTTCACAACTTCAAGCTCATACACATCCATATCATCATCATCATCATCATTCCTCTATAAGCCATACCTATGCTCAAGAACTAGTCTATCAACTAGACCTACAAGGAACCATACCAATTTGAGACCTTCTTAACACTATAGATGCACTCTAAAACTCATTATCATGTAAAACACCCTCATACCATGCTCAAATACTTCTACACATCTTCTCATAAGTCTGAACTCACTCACTTCACTAGGCTTCACTATTCATGCCTTCAGCAAGACAAGACTAGGCTTAGTGAACACCTTATCCACAAATAATTACTTATTATAAACTTGGTAAATCAATTAAATTATCACAAAAATCACTTAAACATAATAAACACTCTCTTTTAGATGATATCTTATAACAATACTAGGCAATCACTACTCATAAGCTTATCACATCTCAACATTGTGCCAAGACCTTATGTAGAACTCAAGGACCTACTAGATCATGCCTAAACTAACATGATCACTTACCATAAATATTCACAAGATCACCTCTAGGATATCAATGAAAATTAATTACTTTTGACATTAATGACAATATTAATTCTTCAATCATAACAATAAGAACATACCTCAACATTCTACCAAGTATTTTACTAAGTTGATTTAGGTCATTACTCTCACTTATGTCATTGGGAAGTAGATTGAAAAATTTATCCATTACTATATCATTTGTTAATATGGTATCCGATCTTGTATTATATCTCATAATGACCAATCTTTTGTAAAATGAGATGTTAAAGGTATTTTCAACATGCTCAAAATCAAACATAAGAGATCCACACCATATTACCTACAAGGTAACGGTCAAGATGAGGCACCTAATAAAACCATTATCACAATTCTAAAGGATATTGTTAATGACACTGACCATAATTGGCACTTGCAAATTTTTCCTATCCTTTGAGCTTATCATGCTAGTCATCAAATCCATACATGAGCCACTCTATATTCCATGGTTTATGGCACAAACACTATTATCTTAGTTGAGATAGAGATACCTTCATTATGGGTATCCTTAGATAACATTGTGGATGATGAAGATTATAGAGTTTCTAGGTTGTAAGAACTAGAGCTCCGTGATGGTAAGAATTTAGCTATCCTAGATAACTTGAAAGCATTCATAATAGATTTCATCAAAACTATAACAAGTGAATTCTCCCTTGGGAGTTTGAATTTGGTGACTTGGTCTTGAAGGAGAACCAAAATAACACTAATTATGAATACAATAAGAAGGGTAAATTTTAGCCCAATTGGCTAGGCATATATGTAGTCACAAAAAATTATGGATTAGGGACATACAAATTGGCTACTCCAAATGGTGAATATCTCTTAAAACCCATGAATATTATACATCTTAAGTGATTCTATGCTTAATTTTTTTTTTGAACCATTGTCTATGAGAGCCATTACTTGGGGGAAGCTTGTGCCTAAGTCATTTATTCCACCCTTATTTTTGTATACTCTAGACCACTCTATTCTAGACCATTTTAACTCTATACCATCCTATCCTAGACCGTTGTTTCACCTTGGACCATTCTAACTTGAACAATATTATTTTTTACTACCCTTAGAACATTGCACCTTTGGACCATTATACTCTATTTTATTCCATTTTAGATAATTATAACTATTATGATGTGAGATTGTACCCTTGTGGAGGAGTTATTCAAGCTCCCCCACTCCCAATCACAATATGGGAATAACCCCATGCTATAGGTAACCTATGATGGGGTGTTAGGTTGTGGAGCTAAAAGCTTCAACTGTTTGCAGACATGGAGGAGTTGCCAAGTGTCACAATCGCTGGCGTTGGTTAGGCCAATTGACGTCGGTCAGGGGTGAATAGAAGGGCAACTGACATCAGCAGTATGTCAGCTGATGCCAATCATCTCCAGGCAGATAAGGACCAACGTCAGTCTCCTGTGTGGTTCTAGAACTGTTCGTTGCATGAATAGTTAGTTTGTTGAACTGAGTGTTTACATGTAAAGGCTATTTCGAGTCTTGAGCTACGTGTCTAAATTAAGAGTCTAAGTTATTGTTTAAGTCTGGGATCTATTTATAGACCTATTGGCATGTATTGTAATTAAGGCAAGGAAAGGATTTCTTCCAGTTGTAGGATCTTGGTCTGCAAGTGTGTAAGGCCACATTTGAAGATCTACATGTGTAAGTAAGATCATTTGAGTTACAGGTTGTTGCAAGCTTATGGGAGATCTACTTGAAGTACTTTAGAGTACTTGTGTACTGACAGGGTTATTACTGACTGGTTGGAGGTGAACACCAATTCTGTGTGTGAGTTGTGTGTTGGGACCATTTTTGGTAGGAGAGTGAACTCTTGATTGAGAATTACTGGGAGCCCTTGAGGTGTGGGAAGCCTCACAGAGGTGGAAGAAGAAGTGGCATCTTCTTTATTGCATTTTCTTTCTAGATGAGTATTGAATACAAGATAGTGTATTGTCTCTCATATTCTGTGCTATTTGTGAATTCTAGTTACTTATTGCTTTTAGTTAATTCCGCATCTTTAGTTGCTAATACAAGGTAATCATATTGTGCTCTTTCTGAGGAGCAAGATCCTAACAAGTGGGATCAGAGCTGTTTGTTGTTCTTGATTCCCCATCAACTGGTATCAGAGCTTTTGGTTGGGATACTAACAGGCTGTATCAGATCTGGTTAGTGTGTGTTGATTACAAGTTACTCACAGGGGTTTTTGTTTGAGTGGGAGTATAGCAATGGCAGAAGAAAGTAAGCTACAAATGGAGAAGTTTAATGGCAAGAACTATCAATTATGGAGGATGCAGATTGAAGATTATCTGTATCAAAAAGATTTGTACTTACCATTGGGTGGGGTTGCATGCAAGCCCCTGGATATGAAGGTTGAAGAATGGGAGGTTCTTGATCGAAAGGCTCTGGGATCTATAAGGTTGAGCCTTGCATCGTCTATGATTTCCAACTTATCTCAGGCTAAGACAACGGTAGAGTTGATGGAATTTTTGGCAAATTTATATGAAAAACCCTTAGCTTCGAATAAGGTATTTCTTATGAAGCAATTATTTAATTTGCAAATGTTGGAAGGTGGATCTGTTCATAGTCATGTTAGTGATTTCCATGGTTTGGTAAACCAGTTAAGTTCAGTTAATATTGTTTTTGATGATGAAATTAAGGCTCTCTTAATCTTATGCTCATTACCTAAAAGTTGGGAGAGTTTGGTAATGGCAGTTAGTAATACTGCATCTACTTCAAAAATCTTAAAAGTGGATGATGTTGTGAGTGTAATATTGAATGAATAAATTCACAGGAAAAGCACAGGTGAATCATCAGGAAATGCTTTGAGTGTGAAAAGCAGGGGAAGGCAAAGAGAGAAGATCGAGCATGGGGATCAAGGTCCAAGATAGGCAGGAGATCCAAGTCCAGGTATGGCATAAAAACCTACTAGAAATGTGGAAAGCAAGGGCACTTAAAGAGAGATTGTTGGTTGGGTGAAGATCATCATGAAGGACATGAAGAAGAAGTAGATGTTACAGATTATGTTGCACAGGATGCTCTGGTATGTTCCTTAGATAAAGTAGAATCTTGGGTTTTAGATTCTGGTGCCTCTTTTCATGCATCCCCAAATAGGGAATTTTTTCATGAGTATGTCCAGGGAGACTTTGGAGAAATTTGTTTAGGGGATGGTAAGCCTTGTCAAATGGTTGGCAAAGGGAAAGTGAAGCTGAAATTTCACATAGGTAACACATGGGTGTTGAAGTAGGTCATGCATGTCCCAGTTCTGGAGCAGAATTTGATTTCTGTAAGAAGTTTGGGTGATGAGGGTTGCATAGTAACTCTCACAGTGGAATCTTGGAAGGTTACCAAGGGTGCACTTGTTGTAGCAAGAGGTAAGAAAGTAGGTACACTTTATCTATCTACTTGTATTACTGATTCTCCTTTTGCATTATCTACTTCAGCTGTAGATTTGAAGATGTGGCTTAATAGGCTTGGTCACATGACTAAGAAGGAGATGCATGTTATTGAGTCAAAGGGTATGCTTTCGGATTTGAAAAGCATGAATTGAGATTTCTATATGCAGAAGAAGAAGGTAACGTTTCTTGAGAAATCTGATGTTCATGACAAGAACAGGAAAGCCTTGGTTTTCAAGGAGAAGATGACAGATAGAGATCAATCAAAGGGGCTGAAGAATTTTGAGTAGAGCAAGGGTGATTTGGACAAGGGTTTGATCTAAAAAGAGCTCACAGGTAGAAGTCATTTCTCACAAGAAAAACATAGAGACCGATGTCAGTTAGAAAACTGGTGTCAGCATCTAGACAGGGACCGACGTCAGCTATGTGCAGCCCAATGTCGGTGACTCAGGATAGATAAACACCAGTGTCGATCAAGGGGAACTAACATCAGCAATGAAGCAGTTGCATGGAACTGACATCAGTCAGGTGTAGATTGAGATGTGACCAGCATCGGTCACTGAGATAGATTTTAGGCAGATAGCAAGCTGTCAAGGAGTCTCAAGCACCCATATGGAGGACTTAAAGGGTATGTAAGCCTCAAATTCATCATTTCCCTTCTTTACACTACTTGTTGCTCACTGATGGTCAAGTACCAAGAATTTATTAAAGAAGCAGAGTAGGTAGATCTAGGAAATAGTGGGAGCTTGGCATGGATGAAGGATGTGATTCCTTGGAGAAGAACCAAACAGGGGTTTTTTGATGGAGTTACCAGCTGGAAGGAAGCACTGAGAGACGAATGGATGTTCAGGATAAAGAAGAGTGGGAATGGACATGTGAGACAAAAGGCTAGGGTATATGGTCTTGTGTAAGCTACAAGACAATGGAGGTTTGACCATTGTGTTTCTCTTTACCAGGTTGGATAATATGAGCTACATTATCCTGAAACTATATTGTGTGCTTGTTGCAGGGTTACACTTACATGGAGTTATTGAACTAAAGGTAAAGCTAGTTCAGAAGTATGTCATGAGGAATCTAGGAGCAACAAGATTATTTGGCATGAGTGTGTTCTAGGGACATGGAAGGTCACAGATTGACTTTGTCTTTAGATGATTATGTGAAACTGGTTAGCATGTCGATGGTTGGATAGTTCTATGAATAGTGTCTTGATTCACATAATGAGGTTAAGTGCATGGTATGTACTAGACCTGAGATTTCCCAAGCAGTGGGAGCTATCATAAAGTTTGGATCCAATCTGGGAAAGAAGCACTGGAGGGCAGTTCATTGGATTCTTAGAGGGACCAACAGTAGGTGCAAGTTATTTTCTACATGGGTTTGTAGATGTGGATGTGGTAGGTGATTTGGATGATAGGAGGTGCACCACAAGATTTGTGGTGGTTGGTCTTCAAGAGTGATCTTGAAGAGGAATACAAAGCCAAGGGAACAAACTAGATGATGTACAGGTACAGGTATAGTTACATCTATTTATCTCCAAGTGGGAGATTGTTAGGTTGTGGAGCTAAAAGCTTCAACTATTTGTAGACATGGAGGAGTTGTTGAGTGTCATAGTTGCTGGCATCGGTTAGGCCAACCGATGTCAGTCAGGGGTGAACAGAAGGGCAATTGGCATCGGTAGTATGTCGGTTGATGTTGGTCATCTCCAGGCAGACAAGGAATGACGTCGGTCGCCTGTGCGGTTCAAAAACTTTTTTTTGCATGAACAGTTAGTTTGTTGAACCGAGTGTTTGCATGTAAAGGCTATTTTGAGTCTTGAGCTATGTGTCTAAATTAAGAGTCTAAGTTATTGTTTAAGTCTGGGATCTATTTATAGACCTATTGGCATGTATTGTAATTAAGGCAAGAAAAGGATTTCTTCCAATTATAGGATCTTGGTCAGCAGGTATGCAAGGCCACCTTTGAAGATCTACATGTGTAAGTAAGATCATTTGAGTTGAAAGTTATTGCAAGCTTATGGGAGATCTACTTGAAGTACTTTAGAGTACTTGTGTACTGGCAGGGTTATTACTGACTGGTTGGAGGTGAACACCAATTCTGTGTGTGAGTTGTGTGTTGGTACCATTTTTGGTAGGAGAGTGAACTCTTGATTGAGAATTACTGGGAGCCCTTGAGGTGTGGGAAGCCTCATAGAGGTGGAAGAAGAAGTGGCATCTTCTTTATTGTATTTTCTTTCTGGATGAGTATTGAATACAAGATAGTGTATTGTCTCTCATATTCTATGCTATTTGTGAATTCTAGTTACTTATTGCTTCTGGTTAATTCCACATCTTTAGTTGCTAATACAAGGTAATCATATTGTGCTCTTTCTGAGGAGCAAGATCCTAACAAGTGGGATCAGAGCTGTTTGTTGTTCTTTATTCCCCATCATGGGGCTGAACCTCTAGAGAATGTTGGCTTCCTTATGATGAATCACCTAAACTAATGTTTTCATAAGGAAAAGGGTTATAAAGGGGAAAAGGGATCTTAAGAAGGTAAAAAGGTGATGCACTAAATAATAATGGGAAACTCCCATAAGCTTGAACCCACACTAGATATTCATAAGACAATGCTAGCTCACACAACCTCACAATCTAGCTTAGTGCATAAGTGTTTCATGGAATAGGTTCAGGATAAACACTAATCTAGACCTACAAACAACTTAAAAATACTTTAGAAGAGGCAAGGAAGGAGGATAATGGATATGGAAGAATCTCTTTTAAAATACCATCATGCACAACTCACTAAACACTAATCCAAGGCAAGAGATAGGTAAAGAAAGTATTTTATTTCATCAAGAGGTAGTTCTTACAAATGCTTGATAGGGTTTAGCTGAATCAAGAGAAGAATATCTTGTAATATCTCAGAGAGTCCCATGCTCTTCAAGATCAAAGAGTCCTTATGAGAGTCTAGAATATGAGAGAGAGATAAAATGCATAAGAAAATAAGAGATATAAGAGAAAGGGGAGGAAAGAGGGGGAACACACCATCTGAGATCATTAAATGAGCTGCCACCACCTTTTGATCAAATCAAGATTAATACATCATAAAAAAAATAACCTTTATTTGCCCCAATAGCCTCTTAATCTTCATACTATTTGAGAAATATACTCGAGGACAAGAATGTGTCTAAGATGATGATTCATGATCCTACTATGAAGAAAAAATCCTTAGAGACCTTAAAAATCTATTAAATGCTCCAACTGCTTTATCTAACCACTAGATCTCCATCTCAGGACTCTACACCATCTTCTACTTGACCTGTTAATGAGAACAAAATATTCATATCTATAATTCTAACAAGGTCATCACCACATCTACTTTGAGAGGTACTAGGTACCTAATTATCAAGAATATGACTATTTTGTAAGATAAGGCACTTAATTAATCACATATCTACCCCCATTCAATATTTGAATATAGGTATATTATAGATTGAAAACTAATCCATTTATTGGTTTTCCTATAATTATCATGTTGATGAAAAGCCATAAGCTATGTAGTCTTTCTTTTGAACCATATTAGGTTTAAAAAAACCTATTTTAAATCTAAACATTGAGGGAATTGAGAACTCATTGTATGCATAGATCTTCTTTAAAGAAATAGCAAACATAGTCATAGAATAATCTTGGAAGCCCAAAAGATTGACCCTATATGTTACAAATCTTTGAACCAAAGGTTCATACAGAGCTTAAATGGTGTTAGAAATTTATTATTGATAACTCTTGACTATATGACTATGTATTTTTGACTAAAATAAAATGGTGGAACATACCTTTTGAAAAATTTGCTCTTGGTTTCACCTAGATTATGTTCAACCTCCACTTGAAAACTCTTGACTTTGACTTTTAATCTTGGCCATTAATATTGATCTAAGATTCTCATATTCATGCCACTTAGTATCCCCATGTTGATATTCAAGATCCTATATTTTTTCCATCCATTCCTTTGCTTGCACCACATTGTAGCTTCACATTCATCCCCAAGATACAATGACTAGTTGACCTTTTTCTCATCACTGATCTACTTTGGTATGATGGATCATGCACCATTGATTAGCTTGGACGCACTAGATTTGTCAGTGACTGTGCATTATTATATCTTTTTTTATTCACCCAATATCTTATGAATTTTAGCCACAAATTCAATCTTAGCATAAGATGACCTTTTGATTGTGAGCTCTCCATTAATCTTTAATGCATAATTTAACTCACTCCATTAGATCTTCTAGACCTACTAACATCACTGATCACCTAATCACTATTAGATATTGATTTGATCTTCTAAGATTTAGACACTTATCATCCACACATTCATCCTTGGACCATTTTTATTCAAATGGCTATTTGTCATAGCTTTAACTTAACATACCTATGCACATCCCACTCTAGTAGTTCATCTTTGAATGCTTATATCTTGAGATAGAAAAATCATGAAGATACAAAATTTGTAGAGCATGATTTAGGCATGAATAACTTCATGTCCATGTGATCTTTGGGTCTGAGAGGATTTTTGAGCATACTTATAAAATACACAAGAAAATTTGTCTATTTATTTCTCTATGATGTGCAATGATGGTCTAGTTCTTCTAGACTTATTCTTGAACTATTGTTTGAATCTCCAAGGCTCAAATGAACTTTTAAGGCTTGTGTAGAATTTCTTCATGCTCCTAAATTCTATGATCACCATGGAAACCTATTTTCTCAAATTTTGACAAATTACACTTTAAGTTTACTTAAAGTGTTTCTAAAGCTTTGCAAGCTATATGTGATCTTTGGACCACTCATTCCATCCAAAAATTTGTTAAAATCATCCATACAGGTAGAATCTTTGTATGTAGACCAAAACTGGTCAAAATTTTTGGTGACATCCTGGGGTTGCATTCTTGTTATGTTTGAGAACCTAGACTAGTTTCCTTATTTGATCTATTGGGCATAGAGTCACAAGTATTTTGTCTTAGATAACATGAAATAATTTAAGGTTGATCCTCTAGATAACTTCCTCTTGAACTAATACAAAAAATAACAAATAAAACAAAAAAAGTGCCCAAGGCACTTTGGAAAAGGAAACACACAATGAGAAAAAAATGTGCACAAGACACTTAGAGGAAAAGAAGAAAACTATTCTAATATGTACATGGATATAAATTACAAGTATATTCCTCCTAGATAAAATGGAAAATATTTATAATCACTCACTTATGGTGGAATAGGATGGAAAAAACCTTACTTTGGAGAGAAAATGATAGGTGAGATAAGATACTTGATTGATGAATATTTTGGCATGCACTCAAGTGGATGAATTGGGACAAACATGTCTCTAATGTAGACATAATAGTCTATTTATTCAAGGCTTTCTCTAAGTTGGACTATAAGAGCACCTAAAACCTCCTCATCTGATGGCTCTTTTGAACATGAAGGTTGATTGTCTAGGCTTAAGAAAAAAAGATCTAAGACATCTCAAAAGGTAGCTTCCTCTTGGTCATCTGAGACAATGCCAACTTCAACACCATCCTTGCTTTGATCACTTTCAAAGGATCCATATGGTGACTCATCAAACCATCCAAGGTTCAAAATGTCAAGTTCTTATGGCTCTAGATTTGACCATTCTGCTTCATTATTGAAGACATAATTACTACCTTCAATAGATAATTCATCTTGAGACTAGTCATCTTCTTCAACCTAACTTGCAAGTTCATTTTCATTCTCTGGAGGTGGCACAAGCTAGTTTATAACCTCTACCTAGTCCATGAAATCATGGTACAACTATTGCCATACTTCATCATGATCCTCCTTTTTTCCTATTTCTTTCTAATCTTCATCCTTACCCATACCAAATAGAAGCTCCTAAAACAAATCAAGATCCCCTTTGCTCTTAGTTACAATTTGAATACATATCCCTTCAAATATGAAGGCATTAATACTACCTTGATGCTCTAATTCATTAGTGTCAAAGCCATTAATCAAAACCTAAATTTTCCTCTCCTAAATGAAGTGGAATACCTATCATGATCTATTCATCATAAACACTAGAATTATATTATTCAAGCTCACCTATGACTACAAGCTTCTCCTCTATTATTTGTAAAATAGGTTCCTCCTCCATCAGGGAGATGGTGGGAGGGTGCAAAAATTTCACCTTGCTTGTAGATTAAGAATGTGTCCTTACAGATAGGGACCTTGAAGGATATTTTAGGTAGTTATTGGGAAAAAGAGAGAGTCTTAAATCTACTATAGGGAAAACTCATTGAGTTGCACTAACACCTCTTTTATTGAACTAGTTCTTGGACTACCTCAAATAACACTTCCTATTTATTCTTTGTGCCCTCTTTGATTGATTTTCATTAGGGGAAATCATAAGGCTTGGCCACCTTCTCCTTTGATTGAATATGTGTGGGAGAGAGTGGTTTCACAAGAGAGGGTATGAAACCATTAGGGTATGAAATTGTTAGAGTCATTGGCATAGGATAAGATCTAAGATGGGATGGCTTCATGTTCCTTAGTTGAATGGTTTTTAATGACTTGTTTGGTTCTTGACAAAGATGAGGTTTGACAAGCTTGACTAGGGGGTTGTGTTTGAGCATAAATAGTAGGAGAGGGAAATTGGGGTTTAGGGTTGGTTGCTCTCATTCCTAATAGAAATTGATAGTTACTTTATTTTCTAGCTTGGTCTTGCCTAACCAAGTATTCTTCTTGAAACCTCAACTCCTACTCCTAAACATAAGCTTGGTGTTTAAGATTGTATTATTTCCTATAGTACTTGTTTTCCTTATCAAAGTCTCTTAATTATTTTTCATGATCGATCCATATCTCCCTAAGGTTCTTTTTTGGTTGACTAGAGAGAGGCAAATACTGACAAGGTTGATACTTAAAATCTTAAGGGCCACTTGGGGTGAAGCCATGAACATTGATAACTTGATATGAAGGATAAAGAATGAAAGAACATACATTTTTACCAAATGGGTGATGATACATATTGAATAATGATGATGAGGAACTTGGGATACTGAAACCGGCTGATGAATACTTGGAGTCACCATTGATGTTTGCACACATGACTCAAAAGGTTGATTGGATGAAGAGAACATCAAAAATGTTCACCAATGAATAACATAGTAAATCCCAATAAGAGTGCCAAATAATATTATGATGTGAGATTTCACCCTTATGGAAGAGTTATTTAGGCTCCATCACTCCCAGTCATAATATGGGAACAACCCCAGGTTGTGGGTATCCTATAATAGGGTTAAACCTCCAGAGAAGGCCAACTTACTTCTGATGAATCACCTAAACTAATGTTGTCATTGAGAAAAGGGTTATACAAGGGAAAAGGGATCCTAAGAAGGATAAAAGGTGATTTACTAAATACAAATGAGAAACTCCCATAAGCTTTAACACACACTAGTTTTGCAGAAGATAATGCTAGCTCACACAACCTCACAATCTAGCTCAATACATAAGTGTTTTATGGACTATGTTTAGGCAGAAAACTAATCCAAACTTACAAACATCTTAAAAAAACCTTAGAAGAGGCAAGGAAGGAGTATAATGAATATGGAAGAATATCCTTCACAAGGCCATAATGCACAACTCACTAAACACTGATCCAAGGTAAGCGATAGGTAAATAAATTATTTTATTGCATCAAGAGGTTATTAAAAATGCTTGACTGGGTTTAGCCTAATTAAGAGGAGAATATATTTAAATATATCAAATATTACCCTGCTCTTCAAAATCAAAGAGTCCTTGTGAGAGTCGAGAATCTAAGAGAGAGTTGTAATGTGGAAGAAAATAAGAGATATAGGATAAAGGGAAGAAAAAAGGGAAACATGTCATCTAAGATCATTAATTGAGTTTCCACCACCTTTTGATCAAATCAAGATTAATACATCATAGATAAAATAACCTTTATTTGTCAAAATAGCCTCTGAATCTTCTCATTAGTTTAGTAATATATTAGAGGACAAGAATGTGTCCAAGATGATGAGTCATGATCCTACTATAAAGCAGAAATCTTTAGAGACCTTGAAAATATATTAAATGATCCAATTGATTTCTCTAACCACCAAATCTCCATCTTGGGACTTTACACCATCTTCCACTTGACCTATTTATGATAACAAAATCTTCATATCTATAATTCTAATAGACCCATCACCTTATCTACTTTGAGTGGTAATAGGTACCTGCTTGTCGAGAATATGACTATTTTGGAAGATAAGACACATATTTTTCCCCATTTTAAAATATGAGCATAGGTTTATTATAGATTAAAAACCAATCCATTTATTGGTTTTCCTATAGTTATCATGTTAATGAAAACCACATGCTATATAGTCTTGATTTTTAACCATATTAGGTTTAAAAAAACTTATTCTACATCTAAACCTTGAGGGAATAAAGAAATCATTATATGCATATATCTTCTTTAAAAAATAGTGAACATAGTCACATAATAATATTGTGACCCCAAAAGATGGACCCTGCATGTTATAGATATTTAAACTAGAGGTTCATATTGAGCTTCAATAGCATCAAAACTTTATCATTGATAACCCCTGATTGTATGACTATGTATTTTTGATTGAACTCTAATAGTGGCACATGCCCTTTGAAACATTTGCTCTTGGTTCAACTTGGATCGTGTTCGACCTCCACTTGAAAAATCCTAACTTTGACTTTTAATATTAGCTATTAATCTTGATATGATATTCTCACATTCATGTCACTTAACATCCCCACATTTATCATAAGGATTATTTAGTTAATGCATCCATTCCTTCACTTTCTCGATGTGGTAGCTTCACATTCATCCCTAGGATACACTAACTAGTTGACCTTTCACTCGTCATTGATTTACTTTGGTATGATGGACCACACACCATTGATCATAATATACCCAATATATTTTTTATTTATTGTACATCATTAGATATTTATATGGGAACTTTATATCTTTCCACTTATCATCCATGAATTCTATCTTAGGATACACTGACCTTTTGACTACGAGCTTACCATTGATCTTTGATGCATGATTTAACACACTCTATTGGATTTTTCATTCCCACTGACATCACTAATCACCCAATTTCCATTAGATCTTGATTCAATATTCCATTATTTTTACACTTATCATCCACACATTCATCCTTTGAACATTTGAATTCAAACATCTATTTGTCATAGCTTTAACTTGACATCCCTATGCATGTCCCACTCTGCTAGTTCATCTTTGAATGCTTATATCTTGAAATTAAAAAAACTCATAAAGATAAAAAAAATTGTACAACATGATTTAGGCATGAATAAATTCATGTCCATGTGATCTTTTGGCCTAATAATATTTCTGAGCATACTTATAAAATGCATAGGCAAACTAGTCTATTCATTTCTTTATGATGTGTGATGATGGTCTGGATCTTCTAGACTTGTGCTTGAAATATTGTTTCAATCTCCAAGGATAAAATAAACTTATGAGGCTTTTAAAAACCTACTTCATGTTCTTGAATTCTATGATCACCATGGAAACCTACTTTTTCAAATTTTGACAAACTACACTTTAAGTTTACTTAAAGTGTTTCAAAAGCTTTGCAAGATGTATGTGATCTTTGGACCACTCATTCTATCTAAAACTTTGTTTAGCTCATCCATCTAGGTAAAATATTTATATGTAGGCCAAAATTGGCCAAAAATAACCACACTAATATGGACCATTGTAACTGCATTACCCTATATTATTTGATTCTAGACCATTTTACCCCTAGATCATTGTACTTGAATCATTTATATTCTACTAAACTCATTTTCCTTCCAATTTGGATCGTTGTAACTTGGACCATTATATATAATAACTAATTATGATATTGATTATGATTCATAGACATTTTGGAGACATTCAGTACCCATTATATAAAGCAATTCAGCTTGAACAATATTTCATAGCTTCTTTTTATAGACAAGTATACGAGGGTATGTTAGCATAAAGTTTTTGCTTGATGGATGGTTTCTCAAATTTCTTCAACACTGCATATTGTTTTATTCTTGTTTTGATGATATTTGGTAGGAATTATTACCTTGATAGGATTTCATGGATCATTATATCCACTTTTAAGTTGTTATTAGATCTCTACCCTTGGATGTGCATCTCTTTGGTTAGCTGGTTCCCTGTACCATTGTTTATATTTACAATCCCCATTGTAGTTGATTTAGCTATTGTTTGAAATATTACTTGTGGAAGTTTATCTCCTAAAATAGGTAGTTCCCTATGCTATTTGTTAATATTTTATTTCTATTATTTATCCTAAAAATAAAAACATTAGAAATTAATGCAACCAAAAGAATAAATACATTGCCTTGAACCTTTATTTATTTTGATCCTGAACACTCTCATTGTTTTGTGAGTATCTTGAAATACGCTCTTTCCATTTTGTGAGTTGGAATAATTACTCTCTCATAATTCTTAGTTGAGTTGGGACACTTAGAAAAACCCCTAAACATTTGTAAACATTCTATAAAAATGCCTAGAAATCACAAAATCATGAAAATTGGCTTAGAATTTCTATGGGAGATATAAAGTCATCAAAATTTTTGGGTTGGGAAATCTTGTTTGTTCAGTTTGTTTATAGACCACCTTGGTATTTTTTCCTCCCATTTCTAGGATAAATACATTGTCATAAGGGCCGCACGGACTATGTAGGCAACACTTGGATACATGGAGTATCTTGGATTAGCTCAGCCACATTCACACTTTCTTTTACTTTTCAACCACTTATTTTCCTTAAGGAACCTGGGAATCCTAGATATTTCACAAGTAATCACTTTTCATTTAGTTTCACCATCCTTATTTTCTCTCATCCCACACTATCTACATTTTGTGAGACCCTTGTGTGCATTATTCATTTGAACAAAATCCATTTTTGCACCCTTGGTTTTTCTTACACTCTAAATATTTTACAAGCCTTTTCTCTTTCTCAACCTTAGATGTAGTATGCTCTCTAAATTACTATTTTAGTTCATTTGAGCCTACTCTTGCCTTGTTTTTAAGTGTGGTTTTAACCTAAAACCATACTTTTTCTCATACACTCGCTATTTTGTGAGACCCTTCCCATATTCCTATACAACAAACTCATGTTCCCTTATCATCAATTTTCTTCTATCCCATCTCCTGGGAGAACTACAACTAGATTGAAGTTCATGCTGGATCTTATGTTCACAGAACTATGTAGGAAATGTCCACTTACCTAGTACATCTAGAGTTAGCTCGGCTATCCCTTCCTTTTATTAAATTTTCCCCATTTATTTATTTTGTGTCATTGTTTCCTTATCACATGGGGGAAACTTTGTATCCATTGTTCTTGTGTCATTGTACTAGTATCATTATTTATTAGCTTAGGGGTCACCCTATCAGTAAGCATAACACCTCTATTACATGTGCATGAATAACTTATTTTCTATCTACACTAACATTATGATTAACCATTATTTGTGTGTGTTTATTTGATTTTTATTGTTGTTTTGTTGCATTCCCATTTCTTTTTATTTTTGTATTATTATTCTGTATATATTTTTATTATTGTTTTGTTGTGATTTGGTATCTCTTCATTTATTTTTATTGTTATTTTGTTGTTTTTATGTTATTGGGTTTATTTTTGTTTTGCTATCCATTAATTTTTATTAATTTTTTTTTGTTTTTTTGTTTCTTGGGGTTTTTTTGTGCTTTTTATTCCTCTTTATTGTTGTTTTGATATGTCTTTCTTTATTTTTGATGTTTTATTGTGCCTTCCTTCTTGTATTTTGTTTTACTATTTTGTCTTGTTTATTTTATCATTTTATTGTGTTTGAATACATTTTGTAAACACTTTTGAGATTAGCCTTCACTTAGGTTTGAATTTTTTACGTTTGCATTGAAATTAATTTATTATTGGTTAGTTTTCATAGTACACATTGTTATTACACATGGCTCTTGATTATTCATATCTTGATTCCAAGTTATTTAACAATTTTTATTTATTTTATTATTGTTAGTTTGTGTTTTGCATACATTGTTGTTCCTATTTAAGTCTTGATCATTCATATCTTGATTTTAAGTTAGGTTCCCTTTTTGTATTTTGTTTAAATGCAAATAGTTGTAACTTTGGTTTTGGTAAATTTTATTATTATCCTTAGTTATAAATATTCACATTTAAACCAGTCAATACAATAAGAAATACAATGTTATTATAAGTTATTCATACTTATGATTCATAATTTAAACTTGCTATAGTAAACACCAAGTGTTCCAAGATCTGAAAGTTAATGAAGCATTGAAGATCATCACTGGACATGCCATCTTGCATACCCAATACTTAAAATAAGATATATCCTATGCCAAAATTGTAAACAAACAAGACTTTATGAAAGACATGCATCTCTTGGCATACACTTTGAGTCTAATTGACTATTTATATGATTATTTTGGGATGTACATCTCCTAAACTATCCTCTAACATCTAGTCATATATGAAGTAGAGAAATACATATATCAACATCCATATGCTAACTAAGGATGTGCATCTCGTAAAACTAACATATATAATCATATCATAACAAGAGCAATATAAATGTAAACACCATGTGATAGTGAAAGAATATTAAGAGTCCATGTATAAGTAGCAATAATCCAAAAATAAATGTCATATATATCTCTCAAAATCATGTTTTATGTAACATGAGAATATCTATACATCTCATAATATAAAAAGGAAAAGTTACAAAATCAACTCTGATCATGGCCATCCCTAGGGGACTCTAATAAAAGATTTATCCCATCCCTAAATCTAGTGATGCTAGTGATGGAGGCACCATGACTACCTAATGTTCTACTAGCTATACAAGTAACCACTCTAACTCAGTAGCATGTCTATATTTGGAGGTGCAACTAGTCTATTGTGATCTTGTGTACTCCTTATAAGATGCCATCCTCCTC
Source organism: Torreya grandis (assembly GCA_037957365.1). Classification (NCBI taxonomy): domain Eukaryota; kingdom Viridiplantae; phylum Streptophyta; class Pinopsida; order Cupressales; family Taxaceae; genus Torreya; species Torreya grandis. The sequence goes on along the minus strand of JARHVA010003010.1, from coordinate 1,124,358 downwards.
TCTATAAGAAATGACATCATCCTTTATATACAAGGTATCATCCTTATCTATAATCATGTTGACCAAGGCTCTAGCTACTCTCAAACCAGTGTTTGTCCCAACTCAGTGAGCCTTGTCTTGCTCCTATTTGAGTCTCTCCACTTGTGATACTAGTCTTTCCCTATCCACCTAAGATCTATCTTGCTCCCCAACTAATGTCAGTAGATCCATGTCTTATGTGGCTAACTAGGCTTGAACCCCTATCAACTACACCAAATATCCTCTCAAAGTAATAATCTCTACATCTCTTTCTATAATAAGACCTTGTAATCTAGTGGTTTTTCCTTGAGATGTCACTAACTATGCTTGTAATCTAGCCACAGTGATTTATAACCTCAAAATATCCGAGTGACATGTTATGATCTCTTTGTGGAGTTTGTATATGAAAACTTGGTCCTTCATAGATCTCCCTATGTTGGAGGGCCCAAGCTCTCATATCCTTGTCCTTATCCTTATCCCAAAGGTCACAACATATTTTTTACCCATCTAGTGACCCTCATTTCAACATGGGTGATCCCTCATATCCACATCTTATCCACCTAACTCAACCATCCCTATATCATCTTTAGGATCTTAATGTAATTGAGGATGTGCTACCTATAATAGAATAGCATATGGGATCACTGGATGTACTAGTATCTAACCTCATCTTTGTAGTGGGGCCTATTCTCAATCTCTCCTCACCTTGACCCACCTTTGACATAAAACTAGATGTTATGGTAGTGGCCTCAATAATTAGATCGATCTAACCCCAATCTATCATATGACATAATCATAAATAACACTTACATCTACAACCCCTTTAACATAATCCCATAGTATATGAAAAACCCTATTATAGTCCATAACTACCTCAACCTTTAGCATTGGTGGTACCCACTCCTTGATCTCTATGGTCACATGCACAAATTAGTTTAGACTCTCTAGGACATCTTGATGCATGATAAACTATCATTAGACTTGATCTGGCCTATACCACTCCACCACATAATCTTGATGACCTATAATATAGCATGGCATGATCATATAGTCAATCATGAACAAGTACTCAACCCAAAACCACTGTGTCACTATGTAAGGTCACCATATAAAGTACCTATCCTATGGTGGCCAAGCTTGGTCCTCCAAAGCATCCATGTCAATACTACCATCTACAACCTCTAAATCTATTATCATACCCAATAAGTCCTATGATGCAACTCATCAACCAATTAACATCCAAATAATCTTGGGGCCTCACATCAACAACCATAAAATGTGGTGTATATCCTTTAGTGAAACTATGGCCTTTCCCATCAAAAAATGAAATGTATATGTCTCCAAATTCCACCTCCTTGCTAGTGCTAAAAAGTATGCGTAGTCTATGAAAATCACTGGCAACCATGCTAGGTGATTCAGGTTTATTTCCACTAGGATGCCCACAAGATCATTCATCATAATTCCCTATTATTGTAAAACCTAGGAACACTTCTCCCATTATGTGATAACTTTGATTTTCTCCTACAAGTTAAACACAAAGAATTAGGTCAATTACTTTTCTTATTAATTAATACATTTCTTATAATTTTTAAGCCTAGACTAATCATTTATGGGCCTCACTCTCTTTTCTTCTAATTTTGGGCCTATATTAATATCCTATGGGCCCCATCCTATTTTTTTCTAGTGATCTCACCATTGTTTGGGTGATTCCATCATTTAACAGGTCATTCTAGCTAATTTTTAGGGTGATCACACTATAATTTGTAACCTCACTATTTAGTAGGTCATTCTCACTAAATGATAGAGCAATCTTGTTAAAGTGATAAAATTCACTAATTAACTAGAAAATTTCACCCTCATATGCAAATTTGATGATACCTTAGAAAACTCACCATTATGACCCATAATCCCACCAAAAGGTTAACAAATTATTGATCTTGTGGTGATTCTACCATTTTCATGGGCAAACTCATTGATTTCCAAATTGGGTAATCAGTGGGATCGATAAAATTACTACTTCATAAAAATAATAAATACCATAAATGAAAAAATTAAATACAAAAAAGGTACCTACAAATGGTCTACTCCTTGGTGGTCACTGATATTCTCTCACACACTCTCCAAGGTGATGGTCATGTGGAATGTTATCCATTTTTCTCAACTCTCTCATCTGCAAATCTCAGAACTTTGAATTTACTATAGCCAAGATGTAAATGAACTATTTCTACCCTCAAGGGTCAAAATATAGTAGTTTTTAAAAACTTTTCACCCCCTGGGCCTATAGTTTCTTCATTTTACCTCTCTTGAGCTATTATTTTAACCCCTTTTATCTATTTTTCCTACCACTTTATTCTTCTAATTGCCTCATTTTTAAATTCTTTTACTTAAATTTACTTCATTATTATTTCTTCTAATCGAGGGACCACCCATCAAATATTTTAATTTTTTCATCTTCCCCTTGAGGGGGAATCATGGGCTACCCAAATGATGTTTGGGAAATTTTTGTAACCCTATTTATCCATGACTCATGCTAAATTTAGTAAAAAGTAGAAGCAAAATTATTATTATTTGATTATAGTGACCTTTTTATTCTTTAAAAAGGTGTTGTTTTAACCAAATGTCTCACCATGCCTTCTCAAACATGGGTAAAATGTAGACATATAATTCCTATCACTATTGTGTTGAAATTATCATTCTAAGAAATATTATATGATAATGCACAATCGAGGCCAAAATCACTAAACAACTTTAAATCATTCAAACTTATCACATACAGGTACTGATTTATGCTAATGTATACCTAAATATGGCAATACATTTTATGTGATTATTATATTTTGTTAAACCATTTTGAGTCAAATTTTGACCATGTAAAATGACACCCTAGACCACTACATTTTTCTAATTTAGTATCACATGTCATGTGCATGTGTTATTTTGCATCCATAATAACCTGATTAGGGTATTACCTCGTACACAATTAACACCTTCTTCTGATTATACTCTAGTCAAATTATGACTCAATACTATGAAATTTTTGACTAGGTTGATTAAGCATGCAATAAATTTCCAAAGCATTATAAAAATTTTATCAAACTCACTTAAGCACATTAATCCAAATTAGAAGTCTAAGTGGAAATTCCATGATATTTTGTAATATCTATTTATTGAAAATTCAAAAATACAATCATTTAAAATATTAAGAAAACACTTGAGTTTTCACCCACCCCTGCCCATGTGAAACCTCTTTCCTATACAACCCCATGCTAATGTGATGACCTCAAAAATTGAATCCATTTGAGGCCACACATTTGGTTTTCAATCCAAGGGTTAAAGTTTAATTTGATCAATATTGAAAATATATAAATAAGAGATCCAAGACTACCATTTTTAAGCTTTAGTTATACAAACTTATTAGACATAAATTGCAATAGAAAAACTTCACCTATTTACACATTGAAAAATCTTGTGAGCCTAAGCCATTGGTGCACTAGGAAATAATGGAGGAGCATGCTACTCTTCATAACATAGACTTGGAACATCAAATCCAATGAAAAACACATTTATTGGCCACTCTTGGAAGGAAGGATGCTACTTGGAAGGTTTGATGGTATTCCTTTCTCAATTAGGTCTTATAAGTCATTAGTAACACCCTTTAAAGGAGTAAGCTTGATATGTTAGACTCTTTATGCTTATTTTTAGATTTTTTCTTGACTAACACTTGAACTAACATGTCTTGTAATCTTGATTTATAGGAGGCACCTATTTTATATTAACAAGTGGTGGATTAGGTTGGACACCCTTACCTTTTTTAGTAGTGACAACATGGACTATAAAATCCAATATATTCCATGGGAGAATAACAGGGATGGGATGGTAATTATCACTCAAATAATATCTAAGTGGAATAAATCTACATTGGAATCTAGATATTGACTCCATGGGATTATAAAATGAGTTATGAAGAGAGATTAAATGTTGATTTTTTTTAAGCCCTATCATTATATTGATGGATTTGACTATTTACTTTAATGATAGCTTTGCTTAAGAAATTATAATAATAAACCACATTTAAAATCATAAATTGGAGACCAAAATGGGTTATAAAAGCATCCATATTTCACATATTTGTAACACAATGAAATCTGATTTTTAACTTGTCAAATCTTATTAAATCAAAAATTAGAAATCAATAACAGAGAAATAGTAATCCCTAAATCAATATTTAGGGTTTTGGGGACCAAAAGTCAAGTTTACCAAATGTTTAACCCTAAATTGAGATGGGTAAATATAGTAAAGGGTTAAGAATATAAAAATGAATAAGCACAAGGGTGATAAATAAATTTATAGCAAGTAAATTAATTGCAAACTCAAAAATAATATTCTAAATTTAAATACTGAGATATGTTAAATATAGTAAGTATAATTATTAATTGATTTAACAATAAAATGAACATAAGATTACTTAGTTGGTCAACTACACGTTTGGATATGATATGGAATAAGATGGAAATATATGAGATCTAGATTTCATATCAATCATTCAATTCTATAAATTCAACCTTTGTATCCTCAAACACTTGCATTGACCTCAAATGGTTGCATCGATACTTCTATTAGACTTAAACATAGGTGTCAAAAATGGAATAATTACTATATATGGATGTGACCACCTAATATATCATAGGTCTATGTCACCTTCACTCTAGTGTCCTTAGATTTGGATTATGGGCTATTTCTCATGGTCAAATAGCAAAATCTTAGTTCTTCTTCATAGTACCCTTAGAAAAAATGGGTTAATGAGCTCATAGTGTTGGGATAACCCTAAAGATCCCTCTATCTATTGGTGTTATCTACATAGCCACTATTTTGAAGAGAGCCTTAGACTGATGTAGTTATCCCTTAATATGTTAGTTTATGTGTACACAAGGGTGCATTATGTGAAAAGCAAGTACAATAGTGACAGTTTATAAATTGGAAAATAGGACTTAGGGGTTTTTATTTCAGTACTTTAAACTTGTAGATGTGTTATGCCTAGATTTATATAGAAATAGAAGAAAATAGAAAAGCTTTGCTCACTTGAATGCTTGATTTAATACTTTTGGTAATTTGCCTTGTGAGTTATTAGGTTTTTTATAGGTGAGGAATGAATGAAGGTTGATATTGTATATATATCAATCCATTTTGGAAATATCTCACATTAAATCACTTAGGCTGACCATATGTATACATATCAATTATAAATTTGATGAATTTAGGGTACTGAATACTTACCATGGAACAAGACACTAGTGTTGATGTAGGCATTTGGATGGGATGCAAGTGGCTAGGAAGTTAGAAAATAGGCACAAGTCTCAAACTTGTGAAGATAAAAAATAACCAAGTTTAAAGTACTTTGAGCATGATAGAAGGTCTATATTGTTAGAATAACATTGTTCAAACTAAGAGATAAGTAAATTGTCATAAAAATATAGTTTATGTGAGCCTTTTAGTAGTGGGAAGGTATAGAAGCTAAATCTACATTAATGATACATATTTGCTAAGTATATAATATTGAGGTGCTATATAATTCAAATTTAGAGTCTGCAACAATATGCAAGCCTTTGTAGACTATTATCATGATGTGTTTATGGCCCAAATATCCAAATGAGAAAGAGAACTTTCTCTCAACAAATTACTCTAAGTGGTTCCATATAATTTTATAGATTCACAATAGGTGACATGAGATAGGCTTGTTTCTATTGAGGATATTCATGAGCTAGTTATGAAAATGTCTATTGATAAAACCCTAGGTATTGATGGGCTTTCCTATGAATTCTATCAAACTCTTTGGGAAATAATGGGTCCAAATTTGTATAAAGTTAAATTTAAATCTATTCAAATCCATTATCTTGATAATCTCATTATGAACTCCCAAACTAAGGGGTTTGGAGATCATAACTAGTTGGTATCTTATTACTCTTATCATTATCTCCTTTAAGATCATCATTAAAGCTCTTACTCTTAGGGTTAGATATATTCTTCCTCTCATTATTCACCTTAGGTAGACAAGTTTCATCCATTATAGATACATCTAAGATAACATCATAATATTTTGGGAAGTAATGGAGTGGGCCCAATGGTGTCACCAAATTTTTTTGTTTGTCAATATTGATTTTGAGAAAGTTTGTGACATAATTGAACATCTTTTCATTTTGGTTATGTTTCTAGCCCTAGGGTTTAGCCCCTAGTTTGTTAGCATAGTTCAGATGATTTTTTAGGATGTAGGTACATGCAATAAAATTAATGAGCTTCATTATAACTAATTTTTTCCCTTTGATTATATCCATTAGGGTTTCCCACTATCTCCCTCCCTCTATTTGAAAGTTGCTAAAGGCTTCAGTTACTTGTTGGCTAATTATTCTCTCATAGGTCTAGTCAAGGGTATCTCTCTTCACAACACTCATTCTCAAATGGGAAATTTGATGATGAATCCTTCATTACATTGGTTGAAGAGGAGAAATTCATATCTAATGTTATGGAATGTCTTGAGGTGTTTTATTTAGATTCCAACTCCTCCATTTAATTAGACAAAACCTAATAGTATGTAAAATTCTTCTCCCCCTTGAATGTTTGGTTATTTTTATCACATCTTGATTTATCTCAAAGTTGAATAACTTATTTGATCCATGGATTATTATGGTTTATTATTTGATTAACTAATATTTGATCAAGCTTAATGATATATGTTGATTATGGGATAATTTGTGTTGCTTAATTTGCATGATTAGTTTGATAAGAGTTAGCAGTAATTTTACATTTTGTATATTGTGATCATGTTTTTTAATTATAACACATTATTTTATGGATATAATGATGTTTTGGGCTAACTACCTTCATTTTTCTGAGGTGGATGCAGGGAAGAATCTTCCCTTAGAGTGTGACAAAAGGAGAGCATCATTAGAGAGGGTGATTTAGATGGAGACATTAGGGGATGATAGAGAATGAATATGAAAAACCCTTACACACACCACATTTTTAATTCATGATTATATTGTTTTATAGATAGTTTTAGTATGCTTTGTTTTATGTTTGAATGAATGCTATGATCTTTTATGTTTTTACTAATCTAGTTGCTATTAATGATCATGTTCATTTATTTCAGAGATTTATGCTAATTTGGTGATCGTAAGTAGCTTATCTTGTTTAATGTAATTACTTGGTTAAATGAATTAAATTATATATCTTGTACTTAAATTATTGCATTAATGGACATGGACATATAATATAACATTATTATGTTATGACTAATTCCATTATTTCTATTCAATCTATAAGATTTAGATAATAATAATAATTAAAGATTACTATTATGATATTATATATGTTTAATTTAAATGTCAAAATATAAATAAAATTATTTTAATAATCATTTTATTTGAATAAATATTAATCAAGGGCTTAATATCCATAATACAATATACATTGGTTATTAATATTAAATGATTTAAGGAAATCACTGTGTTTGGAAAGTATGTTTTTTGGATGGCATTATAACATTAAACTATATTAATAGTAGTAAGACTCTACACACTCTACATGCTTTCCTACCTATGTGAATTTTGAATTTGGACATGGCTATGGGGGAACCCATAGCTCTTCTTCACTCTCCCCCTTGGTACAGGCTATCCATGAGAATATCTCAGGTTTCCATTCCAAAATCATGACCCAAGGTGATGCATTAGTTCCCAATGCATGGAAGAATGTCCTCTTTGGGTGATAAGAACTATGTGAAACAAAAGGTTTTCCACTATTATTATATTTAGAGGATGGTTCATCCCTTAATCTCGTTGATCTCATGGTGGAAAGAATTATTTATTTAATGGAACACACTCTTGTGGGTAAGTTTTTGACTTCAGACCAAATATTGATCTGGTAAGGAGATGGGTTGCTATTAAATGGAAAGTGAAAGGCAGTGTCTCGATTAGTGGCATGGCTAGGGGGATGTTCTTATTCAAGTTTATGACTAGTGAATATCTTGACCAAGTTTTCACAGGAGGACCATGGGTGTATGAAATGCACAAACTCTCAATTTGCAAATGGAAACTAGGCTTTGATGTTGTTGTTGATCTAAACAAAATGGCCCTAGTTTGGGTGAGGCTACTAGTTCTCTCTTTAGAATACTAGGATGTGGAAGTGATCACTTGGATAGAAAATACTTTAAGTCACTTCATCTGTTTAGACAATAATACCCCAAAAAAATATAGGTTAGTATTTGCCTACTTCTATTTAGTGTAGACATTAATAAAACTCTACCTAATTTCATTATGCTCAAGTTAAAATTCAGCCAATGGACACAACCCATCCAGTATGAGAATGCCATAGTTTTTTGTTAGAACTGTAATAGGAAATGGTACCTTATTATGCAATGCAAAGCCAATAAATATAACTCTAGTGTGTTAGATAACCAAATTAATGGAGAATAAGTGGATTATCCTTTTAGAGAGGACATCTCAAATATCATCAGTACTCCCCAAAAGGAGAAAAAGGAAGATAAGGTAAGGGAAGAAGATAGAGGCTTGTCTAATGGCAAGGAAAAATATCATGAGATTTCTACCTCTAGGGTGAGGCTCTTAAGACCCCAAACATTGAGTCCAATTTGGATAATCAACTGACTGGCCAGCATGGGTTGATGACCCCTTATTTAATTTTTTTGATCCATAATCAATAATTAAATAAGTGTCATAATAGTGGAACACACACTTTTAAAGGATCAAAAACTTATTTTAATTATTTAATAAAAATCAAAATTTTAAGTGATTATACAATTTTAAAAATTCACATGGGCTGAAATTTTAAAGTGTAAATAGAGACAAATTGATAGAAAATACCAAACATGATTTGACAACAGATTTTGGCTTAATATCCTATGTCTCCAGATCTATTTCAATGGGGATCATTCCTATTAATTTGTTGTAAAATGCTTACAAATCCTTCATAATTCTTACAAATTATCTTCTCAATTTTTGAATTCTAACAGAAGTATACTCTCAAACTTTAACACAAGCTTTAGGCTCTCAAAACACTCCTTATGTCTCTACAAACCCTTTATACCAAGATTAGCCCACCAAAAACTTCCTAAAACTTGCCTTCATGGAATAACATTGAAAAACATGCCTTCAAATAGAAACTCAAACTCTTTATATAGTGCTCAAGCTCCTGCGTGCAATAGTGGGAGCTTTATCCTTTTACCCCAAATGCCAAGGTTTAAGTCCATTGGCATTGATTTTTAATGTTTAAATACCACAAAATCCATGGTAGATAATTCCTATATGTAGGCATTGGGTTTGTTATTCAGTCTTGGTAATTTTTGGCATGGAATATTCATTGAAAAATTGGTATGTGGGCTGTTTTGATGTGGCATGAACATTCGATAAGCTTGACATGTGAGCTTGGTATGTGGCAAGGTGGTAGGTTGGAATGTGGTAGGTTGTATGAAACCTTCATGGCATGGAATATTTGATGGTCTTGGTATGATAATTAATTACATAAAAATATAGTCAATAGGTGATTATAAATTTTGAGCATGGAATAATAAGTGGTGACAAGCCATGTGGTGGCTTGAGGATCCACCACATAGACCACTCCAAATTTGACACTTGTTCATGTTTCATTAACTCTATCAGTGGCAGGGTCCCCTTATGAAACAAAAGCAAACTCCACTAGCTATGGTCCCCATAGTTGGCTTTTTATGTTGGTTGAAGATGAATTATAAACCAAACCCAATATTTTTTTTTACACATGAACTTTCTGCCACATGTCACTATACCATTGGTCTACTAGAAATATGCCACATCACCCTATGTCACCTTTTTGACCTATTTAATCTAGGAACTTCAACATGTGATATCTCACACATATGAGTTCAAAATAAACCTATTCAAATTATACCAAAAAGCTCTCATTGAGATCCATGTTGTGCCAATGATCATTTTATAATTTTATGACTTCATTTTTGGAGCAAAACATACATCCTCCAAGATCAAACCTCCCCACTAGGATCTTTTAGATCTCCAAAAGTTGATTAATTGGTAAAGAGGTGAGGGTATTTATCCCTCACTCTTTTGGCATCCATCCATTTGGCCTTGTTCAGGTGTATCCCTTTAATACCAACATGAAGATACTCAACATTTCCCCTTCACAAAGTCTGAACCTTCCTATCAAGAATTATATCTTCCTACAATTTTGTTAGATACTCAGGAGAAAAATCATCAATAGAAGTAATGGATACACTTTGATCATTATCTACAATCATTAAAGGCTCATACAATTTCAAATTTTCTGCATTCACAACTAAATAAATTTGCATGTAAGATGGAAAATCTATCCAAAAATCATTTTTGCCAATCTTTTTCATAATCCAAAAAGGACCATACTAGATTAGTTTCAAATTTTTACCTTTACTTTTTGGCTTTTCCTTACTGATGTGAAGCCATAACAAATCACCTAGAACAAATTAGTGATCAACATGATGTTTGTCATGTCTTGATTTATACTTTGCCTAGCTTTTCTCCAACTAATCTTAGACATTTTGGTGTACCTACTGTATCTTTTAAATTAACTTATTGGATTCAAAAACATCATTACATTCATTATTAGCTGAATCATGTTGATAATAAACATCTAGAGGAAATTTAGGCAAATATACATACCAAAATTCAAAAGGAGATTTCATAGTAGAAGAATGAAGTACACAATTATAAGCATGTTGAATAAGGCATAAATGTTCATCCCATAACATGGGATGTTTACTAAAATATCCCCTAAGTAAATGTACCACTGTGTGGTTCAAAACCTCTATCTGACCATTGGTCTGTGGATGAAATTTAGTGCTCTTATTCAACTTAGTGTCCATTAATTCCCATAATGTTGACCAAAATTCCCCAAGAAACTAAGAATCCCAATCAAAAACAATAGAAGTGGGAAAACCAAAATGAACCCATACATGCTGAAAGAATAAGTGTGTTGTACCTTCCCTTTTAATTTTCTTAGTGTAGGGAATCAAAACACACATCTTGTTAAATGTATCCACTACTGTATACAAGTAATCATGTTTCCTTCGTGACATAGGCAAACCCCCTACAAAGTCCATGGAAATACTTTCCTAGGGATGGGTAGGAATAGGTAAGGGAGTGTAAAGTCCCAATTTCCTGTTACTAGGCTTGCTTATGGCACAAAGAACACACCCTTTGATATATTTGGTAACATTTTCCTACATATGGGGTTAGTAATAATACATTCTCAAATGTGTAATTATTTTACCAAATCTAAAATGACCAAAAATAAGAGAAGTGTGTGCTTCCCTAATCATGTGCACCTTTTCATTTTAAGGAATGCAAAGTTTACCAAATGATACAAGAGTCCATTATGCACATGATAGTCTGATTCTTCTAACTATTTACCACTCATCAAGTCTTTATACACATCCTTAAATTTATCATTATCATCATATTTTTATTTATAGATGCAACTACCATAGGAGGCCTAGAAAGCATGCCAACAAATTTATTTTAAATAGCTTTCTTATACCTAATCATAAGATGAAACTACTATAGGAAACCCATCTAACAAAAATGCCTAGATTTTTGTAGCTTGGTGTGTGACTGGAGATACTGGAAGGGCTGATGATATATATGTATCAGTGTCTCTTTGCCCATCAAGTAATGATTCCACTTTTTAACACTTTGAACCAATGCATACAATTCCTTATCATAAGTCGGATAGTTTTTTACAACACATGTAAAGGTCTTAGAATGATAGCATACTAGATTCTTTCCTTTCATTAAGATAGCTCCCATAGCATAATCACTTGCATCTATCTCAATCTCAAATGGCTACTACAAATCAGGAAGTGCCAAGACATGAGCAGTACTAATATTTGTCTTTAAAGTGTTGAAGGCCCTTTACTATTTTCCTCCCCACTGAAAGACCTATTTTATACTAGTCAAAGAATGCAAGGGTGATGCAATAAGTGAGAAATTAGTAATGAATTTACTCCAATATTATACTGTACCAAGAAAAATTCTAACCTTAGTCACATTATTGGATTTAGGCCATTTAATTATAACCTCCACTTTTGTAGGATCAATTTTTAACTCACCATGTCCTACAATATAACCCAAGTAAACCAAAGAGGTCTTACCAAATTCACATTTAGATAATTTCAAATAAAGTTACTCCCTTCTCAAGGGATCTATGACTTTCCTAATATGAATCACATGATCTTCCCAAGATTGAATAAAGATCAAAATATAATCCAAGTAGACTATAACAAAATCATCAAAGAATGCCCTGAAAACATCATTCATCAAACACATGAATGTAGCCGATGCATTTCACAACCCAAAAATCATGACAAGTCATTTAAACAATCCCTATTTTTAAAAAAAATTAGTTTTATAAATGTCACCATTATTAATCCTAACCTGATGATAACCAATTTTCAAGTCTAACTTAGTGAAATAGACAACATTTCTTAATTGATCTAGTAAATCATCAATACAAGGAAGAGGATAATGATTCTTAATAGTAATTTTGTTTAAATCATGGAAATCAACACACATTCACCATGTGCCATATTTATTTGGCACCAAAATGATAGGTAAACCAATAGGAGATGTACTAGGATGAATAATACCCTTTTCCAAAAGTTCCATTACCTACTTTTTGATTTCCTTGTTAACCTATACATTCTAATGTTAGGGAGAGGAAAATCTTGTAACAACTAAATTTCATGTTGAACTCCCCTTTTAGGGGGTGACCCTTTAGGATTTTGAAACACATCATCATAACTAGAAATTATTTCAATCAATTCTTTCTTATGTCTATAATCACAATTTTCCATAGCTTGGGAATATTCTTTTTCCTTAGGCTTATTCAACATGAGACAAAAATTCTTGCTTGAATTGATTAGTCTTTTCATTTACCCTAATGCCACCAAGAAAAGACTCATCTTAATGTGGTGTGCTTTGAATATATATCTAATACCATCATTAACAAGTAAGTACTTATTCTCTTCCATATAGAAGATTTATTTTATATCATAAAGATAAGGGCTTCCTAAAAAAATCTTGCATATGTCCAAAGGGACTACATCTAGATCAACCTCATCCATGAACTTGGATGTGATGGCAAATTTCAATATATAGGTTTTGGTTGCTTGTATATTTGCATCATCACACACCCAACCAAGTAGATAGGGTTTTAGATGGGAATTGGTTTGTAGGCCTAACTTTTTAACAATCTCTTCAAAAATAAAGTTTGCCTATGATCCACTATCAAATAGAGTGTCAATATTAGTATGCTTTGAAACAACCCTAATGTGGAACAATTCATTTCTTTTCTTATCATCATGCATAGTTTTCTATTTTGAATAAGAAACAACATTAAATGACTTGGTGCTAGAAATAGAAAGAGAAGAACAATTCTACATACTCATAGCTGTGATCTTAATTTCATCCCTAGAGTTTGAACCTAGATCCTGAACCATAATATTAGTTTTCTTATCCTTATTCCTAAACCTATTAAGAGGTCTTAAATCAGGATGTAATTTACAACACTTAGATTCATCATGATTTTTCTTATAGTGATTACAAATTGGCTTACTTTCTTCTCTATGAAAATTAAAAGTGGTTTTTGTTTACCCTTTCTAGAACTTTTCCCTTTAGAATACTTAACATAAGATTGCTTACTTTTAACTTTAGGAATATATGATTTTGTCTATTTTCCTCTAGCCTCTATATGAATGGATTTAAAACATGCTTCATCTAAATTAGTGGGATTGAGAATAATAATCATGTGTTTCAAGTAACTATGCAACCCACTTATGTGCTTAAGTAGTGTTTCCTATTTATAAAGAGGAATATTCAAAAGTAAAGCCTTTTTCCTAAATTCTTGTGTATATTATTGAACACTTTGGACTTTAGTTTATCTAAAAGATTTCCAATCCATCATGGCTTACTGCATATAGCTTAAAGGATAAAATTTATTTCTAAGTGCATCAACAAATTCACTGCAAGTAAAAATTGATTTACATGTATTAAGCTTATTTTCCTTCAATTTACTTTCCCATGAGATGATAGCTGTGCCTCCCATTCAAAGAGTAGCCAAGTGAATTTTAACCTCATCTTATGTAATCTTCTAGACTCTATAATATACTTCAATTTTGTTTATCTAGTTATCTAGCTTTTCTACATTAACCTCACCATTAAACATCAACAATTCACACTTAATATCTAGTTTTAGTGAAGGAAGAGATTCAACATTTTTTTGTCTTTACAATCATTCAAAGAGGAGGAAAGTTTCTCAAAAATTTTACCACCTTCATCATGCTTCATTTTCATTTATCTTTCATGGTAAAGCTCATCAACCATATACTTCATTTCCAAAAAGGCCTATCAAAAAGCTCATTCAGACTTGAAGTCATCTCCCATTTCCATAGTACACCTTGATCTAACCTTTGGATTGTACTCAACCAATTCTCCTTTATCACACCTAAATCTCAACCTTGTCAACATACACTAGCAATCTACATGATTAAATACCAATTCAGATTTGATACCAATTTTTTTATTTATAATTGATAATTAAACAAGTGTCGTAATAATAAAACACACACTCATAAAGGATTGAAACCTTATTTTAATGATTTAATAAAAATAAAATTTTTAAATGATTATAAAATTTTAAAAATTCACATGGGTTGAAATTCTAAAGTGAAAATAGAGATAAATTGATAGAAAATACCAAACATGATTTGATAACAGAGTTTAGCTTAATAGCCTACATCTCTGGATCCACTCCAATGGGGATCACTCCTATTAATTTGTTGTAAAATGCTTATAAATCCTTAAGAAGTCATTCAAATTATCTTTTTGGTCTTTGCATTCTGATGAAAGTATACTCTCAAAATTTAACACAAGCTTGAGTCTCTCAAAATACTCCTTACATCTCTATAAACCCTTTATACCAAGCTTAGCCCACCAAAAACTTCCCAAAACTTGCCTTCACAAAATAACATTGAAAAACATGCCTTCAAATATAAAATCAAGCACTTTATATAGTGCTTAGTATCCCAAGTGTAATGGTGGGAGCTTTATCCTTTTAACCCAAATTCCAAGGTTTGAGTCCTTTTGGCATTGCTTTTGGGCTAAGGCATATCAATTATCCCATATTTAAGAAGTGAATGCCTTTTTTTAATGTTTAACAATCACAAAATTCATGGTAGATAATGCCTATACATAGGTATTGGGCTTGTTATTCGGTCTTAGAAAGTGGTGGCATAGAATCTTCATGGAAAACTTGGTATGTGGGTTGTTTTGATGTAGTATGAACATTCAGTAAGATTGACATGTGACCTTGGTACATGGAAAGGTGGTAGGTTGGAATGTGGTAGGTTGTATGAAACCTTCATGGCATGGAACATTTGATGGTCTTAGCATGATAATTAATTAATTACATAAAAATATAGTCAATAGGTGACTATAAAATTTGAGTATGGAATAATAAGTGGTAGAAATCCACATGGTGGCTTGACAACCCACCATGTGGACCACTCCAAATTTGACACTTGTTGATATTCCATTAACTCTATTGGCGATAGGGTCCCTTTCTGAGACAAAAGTGGACTCCACCAACTATGATCCTCGTAGTTAGTTTTTTATGCCAATCAAAGATAAATTACAAACCAAACCCATTTTTTTTACACACAAACTTGTTGCCACATGTCACTACATCATTGGTCTACTAGAATTATGCCACATCACTTTGTGTCACCTTTTTGACCTATTTAATCTAGGAACTTCAATGCATGATATATTGCATATATAGGGTCAAAATTGACCCATTCAAATTATGCCAAAAATCTCTTGTCGAGCTCTATGTTGTGCTAATGATCATTTTATAATTTAACAACTTCATTTATAGAGAGAAACATAGATCCTCCTGGATCAAACTTAGAAGAGGGAGAGATACATTAAGTGGCTAAGACTAGTGCTAATATGATTTCAAGGAGTTTTGAGTTGTCTAATGTGGATAATGGTAGTGAATACATCCTTAAAGGGATTGGAATCCTAGTCAAAGGAGAAGGAACTAATAGTAAATTACAAGGATTCATTTAACCATGGAGTAAATCCCTCAATCTAACCCTTGGTATGGGATCTAGTAAGACTGATAAGGACTTAGATTCTAAAGTTTGGACTACTATGAAGAAGAAAAGCAAAGGTCAAGGAAAGAAAATTACTGATGTGGGTGTTGATTCCAAAGTAGGAATATCTACCCAAATATAAACTAGATAGAAGGCTATCAACAAGGACATTGCATTGGGTAGATAGAGGAATCTAGAGATTGGCTCTAGGAAAGTTCACACAAAATGAAGATCTTGTCTTGGAAGATTAGAGGGATTAATATCCCTAAAAAAAATTCCTTATCAAGAAATGCATTTTTGATAATAAAATTGATATCCTTTTATTACAAGAAGTCAAGATTAAATTTGAAGGATTTTAGCTTATTTCCAAAGAAATATGGCCTAACATTGAGTATTATATAAGTGATGCCTCAAGAGCTTCAGGAGGTATTGTCACTCTGTGGAATAGTATTTTTTTGAAAGGGATTATTATCTTTAGATGCAAGAATAGTTTCAGTGATGGTTACTCATAATAAGTCTTGGAATTTAGTTGATAGTTATGCTCCTAACCAATGAAATACAAAAAAGGATTTGTGGGATACCCTCTCCACCTAGATTGGAAGTAACAAGGAGGATTGTTGGATGCTTTCTAGTGATTTCAATTTACCACTCTATCCTTAAAAAAATATTGGTGGTATCTTAGATTACACTAATGACATGGTTAACTTAGCTGAGTTTCTCAAAAACATAGGTCTAATGGACCTTGATATTCAAGGATAACATTTCACTTCATCTAATCATAGGAGAGATGAGAATTTAATACAATTTAGACTGGATAGGGTGCTAGTATCCCCTAATTGGGATTACATTAGTGCCTATCTCCTTGAATCTCTCCCTAGGAAGACCTCTGACCACAACCCTCTCCTTTTATCTTGGAAGGATAGATATAATAAGGGTCCTTTCCCCTTTAGATTTGAATGTATGTGGATCCAACATTCAATATTTAGAGATCAATTGGCCAGTTGGTGGAACATCACTGTTCAAGGATCCCCCATGTTTAGGTTGGCATATAAGCTAAATATTGTAAAGAACAAAGTCAAAGGTTGGAACACATCTACTTTTGGAAACATTTTTGAGAGTAAAAGGAGGATATCTACCAACCTTGTTGATATTCAGCTATAGATGGCTAATGGATACATCACTAATGATATGGTGCAACAAGAGGATTATTTAAGGAAGGAATGGAGTGATTTGATAAAAGAGGAGGAAATATTCTAGAAGCAAAAATCTAGAGTGCAATGGCTCAGGGAAGGGGATAAGAATATTGCCTTCTTCCATCAATCTACCATGAGGCATAGGAAGAGGAACACCATTAACAAGTCAATGGATGAGAATGGATCCTTGGTCCAATCGAATATTTAAATGGGGTAGGTGGCTGTCAACTACTTTCAAAATTTCTTCATTATTTAGGATAGAATGGAGAAACAAGAGTTAATTGACATTATCACTAACCAACTAAACATTGAAGATAATAAACTCCTAATAAAACCTATGATAGAAGAGGATGTTAAAGCTTGCCTCTTTTTGATGGGTGCTTTTAAGGCCCCAAGCCTGGATGGTTTCCCTCTGGCCTTTTTCCAAGTGTTCTAGGAGATTACGGGGTAGGATGTCACTAAGGCAGCTACTAATTTCTTTAAGTCTAGAAAATTGTTGAAATAACTTAATCACACCTTTATAGATCTTGTTCTTAAGAAACTAGATCTATTTATATGGCGGACTTCAGGCCCATTAGCCTTTGTAAAACTATCTACAAGTTAATTTCTAAGATTTTGGTTTTTAGATTGCAACTGATCCTAGATCATTTGATCAGTAATAACCAAAAGTGGTTTGTACTAGGTAGACAAATTTTAGATTCTACTATATCCACTCATGAATACATTCACTCAATGAAGGAAAATAATTTTCTTAGGATGGTCTTCAAACTAGACATCTCTAAGGCTTATGACAGAGTGGATTGGGACTTTCTTTTCAAAATCCTTGAGAAAATGGGATTCTAAGATAGAGTAATATAGTTCATCAAAACCTATGTCACCACCATCAAGTACTTTGTCCTTGTTAATGGGGTTTCTAGGGTATTATTCAATATAGGGAGGGGTCTTAGGCAAGGTGACCCATTGTCCCCCTACCTATTCAATTTTATAGCTGAGGTTCTCAGAAGAAGTCTTATGAAGTTGTTAGGATCCCAAGAAATAAAAGGTATTAAACCTACTTTAATAGTGGATCCTACTATCATCAAATAATTTTTTGATGACACTATCCTATTTGGATCTACCTCAATAGTGGAAGCTAAAAAATGGATGAAAATTCTTAAAGATTATGAGGATGCTTCTGGCCAATTTATCAACTAAGATAAGAGCCTGGTCTACTTTTTCAAGACCTCTTTAGACCTTCAACAAAAAATCATGGGAATAATTGGCTGTTCAAGTGGTGAGATCCTAGGTACTTACCTCATCCTACCCTTAGATGTTAAATATGTTCCCCCCTTATACTATAATTCTATTTTTGAAATAATTTAAGAGAAGTTGGCAGGGTGGAAAGGAAAGTTGTTGAATCAAGCTAGAAAATTTCAATTTTTGAAGGCCTCACTTCAGGGAATTCCTATTTATTTCCTTTCCCTCTTCAAAATCCCAAAATATATTATAGATAAATTTGAAATAATTCAAATAAATTTCCTATGGACTACAGTGGAAATGAAAAAAATAATTGCCCTGGTTAGTTGGGATAAAGTCTGCAAACCAAAATTGCAAGGAATTAGAAAAAATCACCTAACCAACAAAGCCCTCTTAGCTAAAATTGGGTGAAATTTCATGAGTAGTAGTAAGGAATGGGGTATTATTATGAGAGAAAATTACCTATCTAATAATAACCTTGATGCTCTCCTTCACACCATTGATATCCTTAGAGGTTTGGTGATTTGTAACAATGTAATAAAAATCAAAACATTACTTCAGTAGGGCATTAAGTGAAAACTAGGGGATGGTAAAAACATCAAAATTTGAGAAGATAGATAGATAAAGGGGATCCCTCTCTAAAATATACAATATTTCTAAAGACTTTTTGATAGATCCATTTCCCACTTTGGGAAATTAGTTGCTAATTATCTTCTACCTAGTAATAGTGACTAGAAATAGCTATTAGATTGTTGTCAAGACCAAAATGACCTTCCCTTAATTGCTAAGGAATTTTAGGTCCTTCTCCAAGATTGTAAAATTTATATATTCCCCTAAAGGGATAAATTGTTGTGGGCATAGGACAAAATGGGAGTTTTTACAGTCAGATCAGCTTATAATCTACTCCTTGAGTCCAATGAGGACTCAAAATTTTGGAGAAGGGTCTAGAATCACAACCTTATTCCCAAAATCAATCATTTCTAGTGGATGTCCACTCATAATAAGATCCTCACTATGGATAATCTCTATATTAGAGGCTTCCAAATTCCTAGCCATTATACTCTATGTAAAAAAGAGGAAGAATCAATTTACCACCTCTTATTACATTGTGAGTTCTCTTGGGAGGTGTGGAACTTTGATTTGCAAAACCTGGGTGTCTTTTGGAGCATGAATCATGACCTCTTAGATGTCATTAGAGGTTGGTTTTCCCCCTTTGTCCACCCTTTATGCAAAGATATATGGGATCAGATTCCCCCCATCCTGACTTGGGAACTCTAAAAGGAGCATAATAATAGGTTATTTAGAGATAAAGCTAAAGATCCCAAGGAGGTTTTATATAGTTTTGCTAAACTACTATCTCTTGCAACACTTTGAAAGCTATATAATTTCCTCTTAATAATTTGGAAGAAAGCAGCATCAATCGATGGAGTGTCCTGGCCAATATTTTCAAAACTGATAACTCTAAGAAGATTGATCATGCTTCTACCATATGGGCTCCCCCTTTTATTAGATAGATGAAGCTCAATTTTGATAGGGATACCAAAGGTAACTCAGGTGAGGCTAGTGGGGGTGGTATACTGAGATCCAATAAGGGAGAACTTATTGCAGCCTATGCTAGTGGAATGGGAGAAAACTCTAATAATGTTTCTAAAGCTATGGCCCTCCTTTGAGGGCTCAAGGTGGCTCTTACCATTGGAATTAAAAAACATATTAATCAAAGGTGATTCCAAACTTATAATTTATGATATTAAAGAGAAAGATAAGGTGGGTTGGAAGATTGATCACATTATTCAAGACATAAAGATACTCTTTATGGGTTTTGAGGGTTTTGAGAATAAGCATATCTACAGAGAGGGCAACCAAGTGGCAGATGCAATGGATAATTTGGGAATCAATATTTTCCTTATAAGGTACTGGAGGAACCTAATCAATTTTACTACCAATGTTAGAGATCACCTCCAATTAGAGGCCAAACCTCATTCATCTCAATGACTTATATAAAACAATATTACTTAGAATATATTTTAATATATATTCTAATTAAGGGTTCCATGATAGACATTTGCCATCTGGAGGGGAGAATAAGTTTGGTCATCAATATGGGGAAGATGATGTATGAGTACACTTTAATATATAATAAGTGACACATTAGCAAAATTAATATTAGCAAAAGCTTCAGACATTTACCTAGATGTCACATGAGGCAGCTCCAATTTTCGATGGTGCATTCTCCAACTGATAGCTCACACAAGTTTCACTATGCTTAAAATTATTACTTGATTGACATGACTGATTTGAAGGATGAGATTAGGTGTTTGAGTGGTCATAAATGTTTGTTAAATGATGATATCCACACCATTTTTTTTATAATTTTATACATCGAACCATATTATTTTTGGGTGCTAAAATTTGCTTTGAGCAATCCTCTCCTCAATATCAGGAAGATATTAACCATGGGTAGAGACAAGGTCTGAACTGAGCCATTATCCTATGTTGAGTATAAAGTAGATGCCATACTATGGATCATTTTATATGAGGGAGGCATTTCATCATTCCTAGAATGTCTCAATGGATTTGATGAAAAAATTTCAACCTAGTTTGCTATATCTTGGGATGTGGATCATAAGGTATGAGTTGGTGGAATTGAATTCAAAGGTAGTGAAGATACTATTACAAAGGCTATAGGTTTATGATGCGAGGGAAAAATAATGAAGAAACAAACTAAAGTCTAGGACCTTGAAGGAAAGAAAATATTTTTTAGAGAAGGCAAGTTGCTAGTATGATTGCAAGGTAGATTTGATAGGGAGAGCCTCATCAACCCCTGGGACAAGGTCTATTTTTTATTATAAAATATATTACCTTTGAGGGTAGATTTAAGTGTTAATATAATTATCACTTTGTTATATTAAACCATTTTCATCACAAGGTGTTTACTAATTTTTCATTCTTATTTTTGTCATCTCTTGAGTCCTTTATTAAAATTGCTAAGAATGCACATGAAAGCAACCCTACTGTCACTACCATCCCATTCCATCAAGGCCTAATTTTTTGTCTCTGTCATTTACACCTATAACTTTGCTACCTAAACCCATTAAAACACATTTTGTTGATGAGGCCCATGATAGTGATTCAGATGATAACATTCCTTTGAGTGTCAAGTTTGGTATCCCTTTTAAAAATAAGGCCTCAAGCCCTTTTGTGAAAGATTCCCTGAGCCCCTTCAAATCTTCCCATAAATATAAGGACCTCATCACTATTACCTAAGTTTCATGACCCCACACAAAGAAAGGCTCCATATCTCCTCTCCTATAGAGAACCATGTTATCAACTCCTGAGGGTGATGTGACTAGGTCCCTCATTTTATAGCAAAAAGTTACAATTGAGGGATTGTGTGAATTGAAGAACAACCCTTCAAACTCAGGTGATAAGAAGAGGAAAAGAGACATTTGAGAACAAACTATGCCCAAAAATTTAGGTAATAAAAAAGATAAGTACACTTCTAGGGATGAGAAATAAGTAAAACTAGCTGTGGACAAGGAGCATTCTGAGCACTAGGAGCAAGGGAAGGAGGATGTTGATAAATATATTGGCAATGAAGTCCAGGGGAACACTTTTAGGAGCCTAATCATTAGGATATATATTAGATTGATAGGTGGTAAAACCTTAGTGTTAAAAATTATTAACTATTTCTCAACCTCTGATCCAAAAGATGAAGTAAAGATCATAAAGGTCAAATCCACTCTTAACCAATGGGAGGAAAAGGATGGCACAAACTACTTCAAGGAGTTAAACAAATCCTATAATTATAATAAGGAGGATACTGAGTCCATGGATACTCCTAAGAAAGAAGCTATTTATGATAAATTTTTTGACAATTGTATTTAGATTAAAAAGGATTTGTAGGAGGTAAAGAATGGTCTTGACTCTCTTAAAAAAAAATGAAAGTGTTGTCCACCTTGTGCATGAAAGTCATCTACTAAGATACTAATTATATATTTATCCTGTTGGTTGTTTTGAGTGAGGAAATGGAAAATGAAAGTAAGGCTATCATCAAGGAATAAATCCTAAGTTTCCTCAAGGAAGATTGGAAAGCTTTGCTTAACTAGTCTTGCTATTTTATGCTGTGTATAGGTTTTATTTTTGTATGCTCTTCTATTAGTCTATTATTTGTTTGTTGTTATTATACTATTTGTGTCCATAAACCTATTTTGATACCCTTGGGGCATTTTTTAATAGGGATATGTACCCTTTTTTTAACTTATCAATACCAAAAACATTAAACTATAGTATTTGAATACATATTAGTATTGCCATACTATGTAGTTAATATGTTAATCGAGTGGTTGAATTTTCATGGAAAGTTATGTCGACTAAGTTGATATTCATTGTATGAAATAAAATTGGCTATGTGACTATTTTTTATTTGGTTCTTTGGTCCGTTTTGTGAAGTTGATGGGGGAATAATTTAAGTCAATGTTATGCATGTTTTAGGAAGGATATAAAATGATTATTTTAATTAGATTAAAATAAGCCTTGAGATAATTAGGGTTTATAATAATCCATTGAATTTGAGTTAACCATCATTTTGAAAAAATCATGGAGTTGGCTATGTATTACATTGTGACAGACTGTGGAGTTGGTTGAGCTATTTGGGCATGCATAATTTTGAGTCAATTTTATCAGCCATTAATGGTGGGGAAGGTAATGGTGAATAAGTGAACGAATATGAATAAAAAGAAGAGAGGGAAGGATATGGTAGACAACACACATCACACAAAATATAGTGGAGAATAAATAGAAGAAAAGGAATAGAAAATTAGAGTGAAGAAAGAATAAGATATTCAATTTCTTGGCATATTTACTAGGTTGGTTTTGTATTTCAATTTATGTGTGCAATATGTTAGGTATTTTGAATGGAATGGTTACTGATTTTTTTTGGGAATGTTATGGCATGTTTAAAAAAGATGTATATAAGGCCCTGTGGAAGGCTCAACCTCCAAATAACCCTACATCCATCCCAGGGTAACCTAAGGGATTTAGGGTAGGGCTGTAGGATTTTCTATGTTTTTTTGGCTTTAAGTAAGCTTGAATTAAACTCCTCTTCCATTCAAAAGTCTCTATTTTACAATGAAAATGATTAATTCTTGGTGGGTATATATTATTTGGCTCAATATGATTATGTCAGACAAGTCATGATATATATTCACTAAAGTATTTGATATTATATATTAAATATTTGGATAGTATGGGAACTTGAATTTGTGTGAACCTAACTAGATCTAGGCATAGATGCATGAGTTTTTTAATACAAAAATGGATGGTGAATACATACATGTATGTATGTATGTATGTATTCACACACACACACATATATACATATATATACATACACACACACACACACACACACACACACACACACACACACACACACACACACACACACACACACACACACACACACACACACACACACACACACACACACACACACTCAATTCAATTTGAGGATGTATATACATATACTTATATATAAAAATATATTTATATATGTATACTTGTATCTTGATTCTTAATATATATATATATATATATATATATATTGAATTGTCAAGATTTAATGGGTCACTGCATGTATTACATTAAAAAATTTGAAGTTACCTATTTAGGCAAATTGGAGGTTATGGTTTCATTTGGGTTTATGTTGATTTTAGTATCAAATGAATTTATACATATAGGTCAAAATTATAGCTTATACTATTGACTATGTTATAAAATACTAGGTCATGAAAACTTGTTCATTATGGTTTTGGGAACAGTTGATTTAGTCAAATTATGTAACCCAAAAACAAGTAAGTGAATGACTGACTGTAGATTATGCATAAAAACATACTTAGAATTTTTATAGATTATATAAGTTTTAATTATGTTTATTATATGCATGAACTGTGCATATAATAGATATGACTATGTATCCAGAATTGTCTTTTAACTATGAAAAGTTTAACATAGTCAATATGAGGATTGGGTATGTGGGTTTAAATGTATATATGCACATAATTATACGAACTAGTCTATGTTGTTATATTTAAAGACCTAGATGAGACCTAGTCAGTTGTGTGTTTGGATTTAATCATATATATTTTATTTATATATAAATCTCCAATCGATTGAAATGGGATGTTTTGATTAAATGAATGGTTGGATGTATGCAGTATGTGGATTTTATGAAAGTTTGTAAGTTATATTTAAAAAAGTTTTTGGGGGAAAATTATCTAGTTTATAAAAGGGTTTATGGGGCTATTTTATTGACTGGATGTATATATTACATATACAAAATATTCTAAGACATGGATAGTGGATGTCTACTTAGAATATACCATATATGATAAAGTATTTATTTTATATTGAAAATAAATTGGAGAGTTTTCACACACACACACACACACACACACACACACACACACACACACACACACACACACACACACACACACACACACACACACACACACACACACACACACACACACACACACACACACACACACACACACACACACACACACACACACCATATAACTACATGTTTGTGGACTATGTAATACATTTTATTTGATCATACCATTTATATATATGTATTTTTGTACTCAACTATGATGTGCATGGAAACATAATTACCATATGGTGTGTAAATGAATGCTTGTTATATATATTTTAATCTCATAAATTTAAGCATTAAAATAATGTATTTAAGAGTTTAAATATAAAGCATTTATGATGTTTTGGATTGGATTTTGTTTATATGTGAAACATAAACAATAAAGGAGCTTGTGATATAATGTTGTTTTGGGGAGAAATAACATTAGGTAACTAGAAGTTTTTATGTGATCATACCTAGATGGTATGTTCAAGACTAATTATGGATTCTATTTATTATTTTTAATAAACTAGATGTTATGGATTCATTGCATTTGTGGAACATAAACAATACATTAGCTTGTGATATAATGGTGTTTTATGAAGAAATAACATTATAAGTTACTTTGTATTTTAGTTAATTGGTAGTTTTGATGTGATCATACCTAGATGGTATGTTTAAGACTATTTTTGGATTCTATTTATTATTTGTAATAAACTAGATGTTATAGATTTATTGCATTTTATTTGATGGACTAAATGAATGTATGTGATATTTCTGTACTTATCATAATTTTTATTAGTTAAAGCGAAATATTTTGAATGAATCTACTGATTTTAATATTATTATTTATTTTTACCAAATCTCGCATTCATGACCCTAAATAAGTAGTGGACAAATTTCACTAGCGTAACTAGCACCATCAATGTAAAATGAGGTGTAATTCGATTGAGTGGTGTGTACGAATTCGATCGATCCTAGAGATCATTTATTATTGAAAACTTTGGCCCAAGTATTATTTTGATTAAAAATTGTCATTTCATATGTTGATATAATTTTTATATTATGCGATATCATATTATAACAGATTTATTTATGGTACACATTATGTATTAGATATCTTCAACACACAGGTTTTGGTTTGTTACTCTAGATTCCTGCATGATGCAGGAGCATCTCATGATGACCCCAAGTTTGACCCATTTTTATTATTAGCTTGGTTGAGTGTCATATAGTTTTTAGATGTCATGGTTAGTCTATTGGAGGAGTCTAGAGTGTCTAATGGTGCATAAATTTGAATTTGAACATTTCCTACCAAAACCTCCTTCTTGAGAAATTTGAATTTTGTAAACTTTATATAAGGATTTTTAAGCATTTATGGAGTTGGAAAAAATATGTTAAACATGTAAAGGGGATATAGACCCTATATAAGTTTCATATCATGTTCATGAGTCATAAGGTTAAGGTATAATTTAGTCATATTATGAAAATTAAGAAAATGCAAAGTTGACAAGAGACCTCCACGTAGGGAAAATGTCCAAGAATTAGTTATGTTTCCTCTTTAGTAATATAGGAGTTAGTTATTATTTTTTAGAGGATGATTCCATTCTAATGAGAGGATGTAAATTTATTGACAATATTTTGAAAATAAGATATGATGAAATTTTTGTAATCCTATTACTGAAAGAATGAGGAAACAGACCCTGTTAAGGTCATTACATTTATTGCATGCAATATATGTTTATTAATGGATGAGTGGATTGATATTGATTTAAAAAGTATGTTTTTAGGATAATTATTTTTTTTACAGAGAGACTTAGAAGGAATAAAAGAGAGCAAAGTCCTTGTCAAAGGAAGAGAATTGACAAACCCTTATTTCAGAACTTGTATGGTTTTTATTATGTAGACTGTATTTGCTGATAAAGAAGATTAAATGGAATTTGATGATGGTCATACATAATATTGAAGGAATTTTGGATTTTAAATTAATTTATAAAATCAATAAATAATAAAATTCATTTAGTTTTTAGATATATTCAAATAGACCCTTGTTGTGATGTTATACTTTGTGTACAAGACTATGATGTGTTGTAATGAGGTAATAGATTATATATTTGTATTACCAAGGGTGAATGAAGATTGTTTTTATTTTAATGAGGAAGGATTTAAATAATTAATCCTAATAATATATAAAATTTATATTAGATAAATAAATAAATCCTAAGTTTATATCCTGAACCTTGTTTTGTGCATATAGTCCATGAGGTTATTTTATACAGGAAATGATCTTTCCAAAATTTGATTCAAATTATGTTAGATTTGAATAATTATTTTGAATATAATTAAAGGTTTTTGGGGTATTATTATGACAAATATCTTGATTTATGCATTTCCAAAGAGACATAGACCTGTAGGTGGTATTGAATGTACACAGTCAAATAGTTTTTATTATGAAAAGCATAATAGTGGATTGGGTTGGTAAATATAATTTTTGGAAAAAATTAATAAGGTTAAAATATAACTTATTAACCTTTAAAAATTGGTCAAAACTTATCTAAACACTTGTTATTACATATTAATAGCCCTCGGTTGAAATAGTGAACAAACAAGCTCTAACCTAGGGTTTTGGAATATAGAGAGATTACATCATTAGTTTTTTATGAAACTTTGTAAAAATATAAATTTTAAGGTGTTTGAATATATTTAGAGGTTAGTTTTATGTGAGTGTACTTTTGGGTATGGATTTTGAGGGCTATTTGTAAACTAGACCTTAATAGGCCTAAATAGAGGCATAAAGAGGATTGAACTAAGGGTTGAGACTTGGTAAAGAGTTAGAATAGAGAAAAGGGTATTTGAATTAGGAATTAGATTTTCCTAATAACTATTTATATATTTTATAAGTCAAGGAAAGCCCATAAATAGGGCTATGAAGACCGAGTGAAAATTATGCAGGGTTGGGTAAAGGTAAGAGTTGAACATTAAATAGTTTTTGAGAGTGGATGAGTGGAAAGAGAAGGGTAATGAGATACTATATAAATTGTCAAACATATTAGAGTATATCTAATAATGAAGTGATATTTGGAAACATTACATGAGGAATTAAACTAATAAGCATTGTTATAATAAAAGTGTTTTAAAACAAGGCTAAAAATGTTTTCTTGGTATATGCTCTACATCATTTTGGTATCAAAGCTTAGGGAAATATTTTATGGATTATTGAAAGGATTAAAAATGTGTTTTGAAGTATATTTTAGAATAGGTGATAAAATATAATGCTCCATGGAGAGAACTAGCAGGGATGATGAGTTAGTCAAGAGTTTGATGGACCAAGTAACACAACTGATTACTCCATTGATGATGATAATGAAGACTATAGAGGATGTTCTCAGGGAGAGAGAACAAAGAGGTGATAGGTAGTAAGGTGAATCTTTGTAAGAAATTATAGAAGAGAGATAAAATAAGGAGGTGGTATAAGGGAGACCACAAGAACATGTAATAGTTCAAGAAGATGGCATGGAGTAGCACCATGTAAGAGAGATCAAACCATTAATAGATGATATATTGAGGAAAGATGAAGGTCTAATGAGACAAGGACCAAGACAAAATTTTTAGGGGTAATGTTTGAATTGCCAATGAGAAAGACACAAGGCAACAGAGTATCTAAGGAATGTGAGCAATAATATGAAATAATAGAGAGTAAGAGAGATGAATGAAGATATAATACAAGATAGGAATGAGTCTTTACTCATGAGGAGGATTTTATTTTAGTAGAAGTAAGGCAAGGAACCAATCCAAAGGAGAAGCTTTTTAAAAATTAGATGTAAGGCCCATGGTAAGGTATGTAATTTGGTTATTGATAGTGGTAGTACTAACAATATAGTTTCTTTAGAGATGGTGTAAAATTTGAGGTTTAAGAGGATGACATATCTATAACCATACACAATTGCATGGGTTTAAAAATAACACTAAATATTGGTAAGTGAATAGAGTTGGGTTGAGTTTCAGATAGGAAGATATAAAGACCAAGTTTTATGTGATATTTTGACTATAGATGTGTGCCATTTATTACTAGCTAGACCATGGTAGTTTGATAATCATGCCATACATGATGGGAGAGAAAACATATACACTATAAGGTAACATTGACAAACATATGTACTTGTTCCATTGAAAGGTGAAGAGGAAAGAAAGGATGAAAGAATCATGATGATGATGTAGTGTTGGAGTAAAGCTATGGAAGGTTTAGGATTGGTCAAGGTACCAAAAGAAGAAAAGAAAGTGAAGAGTGAATAATTTAAGGTGGAAGTAAAGATTTTTCAAATTAAAGAAATCATAACACAAATGAGAGTGCTCTAGGAATAAGATAGTCAAGGCAAGCATGGCATCCAAGTCCGTGAAAGAAAAGATAGCAAAATAGAGTTTGATATTGTAGTTGAGATGGAAAGGAGATTGTTTGGGATGAACACCAAACAAATGAATAGGTTGGGAGTTGAATTGTCTAAGAATGAGGTATCCCATGAGAGATCCATGATGGCTTCAAGTTTAGTTTATAATATGATGTTTAGTGATGAAGGTGTAGGAAAAGAACATGCAACCAAAGGAGGAATGATGAATGAACATAAATGTTTAAAAGAGAAAGTTAAACAAGAGAAGGATTTACAAGAGATGGAAAATATGCAATAGTACTATGGGAGACATAAAAAGGATGAGATATGGAAAAATAATGTGCATCCCATGGATATGTAGGAGTTAGAGATCAGTCATGAAGATGATAATGTATAGCAGCAAGTTAAGAATCTATACAAGAATGAGGAGTGCAAAGGACAAACACAAGTTATGCATGAGAAGGAATGGGTAGTACAAAGAATATTAGTGAAGGAAGAAGAGTGAATATTGGAATAAATGATTTAATATGGATTTAATGATAATATAAATCATTTTTTAGAAGATAAATATTGGAGTACCCTATATGGCAAGGAGGAAATGGTAGCAAATATGTTTTCTTTAACAATTATGGTTTTATGTGCAGGTATGTTGTTGAAGGAAATGAATCCAATAAGGCCTGATGTGGGGCCCAAGAGAATGTACACATATATGAGAGGAAAGTGGAGTTAAAAACCTTCATTGAGGAAGGTTCAATGAATTCAATCAGCAACATATACCGAGTGGATGACTTAATACTTGTGGCAAAGAATTCTTAGCTTGTTAGTATGATATAGGGGCATCTCATGATGGCCCAAGTTTGACCCATTTTTTTTTTATATTGGTATATTATGTGTAATATATTTTTTATATGTAATGGTTGGTCCATTGGAGGAGTATAGCGTGTTTAATGGCGCATAAAATATGAATTTGGACATTTCCTACCAAAACCTCCTTGAGAATTTTGAATTTTATAAACTTTATATAAGGACTTTTAAGCATTTGTGGAGTTGGAAAAAGGATGTTAAACATGTAAAGGGGATTTTTACCCTATATAAGTTTCATAACATGTTCATGAGTCATAAGGTCAAGGTACAATTTAGTCATATTATGAAAATCAAGAAAAGGCAAAGTTAACAAGAGACCTCCACGTAGGGAAAATGGCCAAGAATTAGTTATGTTTCCTCTTTAGTCATATATGAGTTATTTATTATTTTTTATATGATGATTCAATTAAAATTATAGGATGGAAATGTATCTAAAATATTTTTAAAATAAGATATGATGAAAGTTTTGTAACCCTATTGCTGAAAGAATGAGGAAACACACCCTGTTGAGGTCATTGCATTTGTTGCATGCAATATATGTTTCTTAATGGATGAGTGGATTGATATTTATTTAAAAATTATGTTTTTAGGATAATTATTATTTTTATTCATATATACTTATAAATAATAAAAGAGATTAAAGTCCCTGTCAAAGGAAGAGAATTGATAGACCCCTATTTGGGAATTTGTATGGTTTTTCTTGTGCAGACCGTATTTCATGATAAATAAGATTAAATGGAATTTTATAATGGTAATACATCATATTAAAGTATTTTTTAATTTTAAATGAATTTATAAAAACAATAAATAATAAAAATTCATTTGGTGTTTAGATATATTCAAACAGAGCCCTATTGTGATGTTATACTTTATGTACAAGATTGTGATGTGTTGTGATGAGGTAATAGATTTTGTATTTATATTGCAAAGGGTGATTGAATATTTATGTTATTTTATTGAGGAAGGATTTAAATAATTAATCCTAATAATCTCCAAAAGTTATAGTAAACAAATGAAGAAACCATGAGTTTATATCTTGAACCCTATTTTATGCATACAATCCATGAGGTTATTTTATATAGGAAATGATATTTCCAATGTTTGAATCAAGTTGTGGTAGATTGGAATAAGTATTTTTAATGTAATTTAAGGTTTTTGGGTTATTTTAATGACAATTATCTTGAGTTTTAAATTTCCATAGAGACACAAACCTGTAGGTGGTAACTGAGTGTGCACAGTTAAATAGTTTTTGTTATGAAAAGCATAATAGTGGATTGGGTTAGTAAATATAATGATTGGAAAATATTAAAAAGGTGAAAAAATAACTTAGGAACCTTTAAAATTTGATTTAAAATTCTACAAAAGTTTGTTATTGCATATTAATATCCTTTGGCTGAGATAGTGAACAAACAAGCCCTAACCTAGGGTTTTGGAATATAGAGAGATTCCACCATTAGTTTTTGATGAAAATTTGTGAAAAGCTCAATTGTAAGGTGTTTTAATACATTTATAGGTTATATTTGTGTGAGTGTACTTTTGGGTATGGATTTTAAGGGCTATTTACAAACTAGACCCTAATAGGCCTAAACAGAGGCATAAAGAGGATTGAAAAGGTGGACCAAAGATTGAACTAAGGGATGAGACTTGGTAAAGAGCTATAATAGAGAAAAGGGTATCTAAATCAGGAAGTATATTATCATAATAAATTTTTACAAATTTTACAAGTCAAAGAAAGCCCATAAATAGGGTTACAAGGACTAAATAAAAAGTATGTAGGGTTGAGTAAAGGTAAGAGTTGAACATTGAATAGTCTTTGAGAGTGGATGAGTGGACATAGAAGGGTATTGAGAGCCTATATAACCTATTAGACATATTAGAATACATATAATAATGAAGTGAGATTTGGAAACATTGCACGAGGAATTGAAATAATAAGCATTGTTATGAGAAGAGTGGCTTGAAATAAGTTTAAAATTGTTTTCTTAGTATATGATCTGCATCACCACACCATTATTATCTATCCATTCATGAAGGGAGGGCCATACCCTTGTTTGGGAGCTAGTGTGGGGGATTTTTGGTTGGTGTGGAAAAGTGCTCAGATGATGCTTTCCTTCTTAGTTAGAGTACTATACTAGGGACTACACTTAAGATTGTAGATTGATACTTGATTCATGGAGAGTTTGCTCTATGAAGCTTTGTATCATGTTTTATCATTTGAGATGTTATTATGTATTTCTAAAAATTATAACTTTTATACATTATATTTATAAAATAGTGGCTGTAATGTTGTATTAGTCATGGTTGAATTTGTACTATTTTATTTGTGATTAGAAGCAATATTTGTTGGTTTTTTAGTATTATTTATGATTTTTATATCTATTCAGGGTGATCCTTAGCTAAGTGGATTAACTATAAACATATTGGTTAACTAAATTAATACAATTAGTTAAATATCACTAGTTAGGTTTCTCATGGTGGAATCTATATGATGAATATGTGTAATTAATTTTAAAAAAAATTTCTATATTCTGCTAAAACCTAATGGGATCGTTACATTATGGTATTAGAGTTGAGGCTCAAACTCTAGGACTTAATATGTCTGCTAATGAAAAATTATTCTCTTGATAAATAGGAAGAAAAATGGTGTGTACTAGACTAGGAGGTGAGGATACTTAAAATATCAAAACCCCTATTGATCCAAATCAATTTTCCACTGAGCAAGTTACCAAGTTAGATTTAATCTTCATAACCATGCAAGAGACCAAGGAATAAATTGTAACCATAGAAAAGGAAGTGCATATCCATGAAGAAGATAATTCTTAGGAGGAACCTAAAGAGAAGCCTAATGACCAAGAACATCTTCAAGAGTGTAGGCATGAGGAGGTGCCACAAGATGTGAGAGCTTGTGTAAGTATAGAGTTGGCATGCGACACGAAAAAGGTGAATCTACCCAAGTTTGATGGAACTATTTTGGGGGATGAAGTTGAAGCATGGCTGATAGAAATGAAGAATTATTTTGAGATTTGGAATTATTATGAAGTCACAAAATTAGTATGGGGAGATTATTAGCTTATTGTTGAAGTAATGACTTGGGGGGTAAATCTCAAGATGAACCTTGAATTAACCACCACCACTTGAGAATTTTTTTTGACATTATTTAGTTCATGATGGCTTCCAAAGCTATATCTTGACCAAAATCTTACAAATTTTCAAAATATTAAGCAAGGGAATTTGTTAGTGAATGAATACTATGAGCAATTCATGAATATCCTTAAGTATGTACCTCAGTATCAAGCATATGAGAGGTTTAGAATCATAAAATTTATCATGGGATTGAAACCCAAAATTGGATATGAAGTAGATGTGCATGGTCCATCTGTATGCACCAAAATCCACTCACCTCAACAATTACACTAATTCCATTAATTTAACCTATAACTATATTTCCTAGCTAATTAACTAATATCCATTCCCTATTTCTTACATCCCATAAACCTTATCCTACCTCACAACCAATTAATCCCCTTTATTAATCTACTCAATAAAAATATTTACCTACTAACTTACTCATTAATCCACTTTCCAATTTAAAAATATAATTTATTCTACCTACCAATTTACCACCCTAATAGCTAAGTATTCTTATA
This sequence comes from Torreya grandis, assembly GCA_037957365.1. NCBI lineage: Eukaryota > Viridiplantae > Streptophyta > Pinopsida > Cupressales > Taxaceae > Torreya > Torreya grandis. The sequence goes on along the minus strand of JARHVA010003010.1, from coordinate 1,090,411 downwards.
CCTCTAAAACCTAATAGAGATTTATAAAATTGGAGAATTCTAGAAATCTCTTCCATTCTAGAGATTTCCAAGGAATTTAAAATTCCTTGGAAATATCCTAGCCATTGATCTCAATGGCTCAAAATCAAATTTGAGCCATTGATCATTCCCTTCATTTCTTATATAACTAAGCCAACTCCCTCCATGAAAGGGACATGAAAAATTAAATCCATCTTGCCATCTTGTATCCAAAACCATCTCTATTGCATCCATATAACCTTTTTCAAAAGCCACTATGAAACTTAAAAGTCCATTGGAAGCCATTATCAAACAAAGACAAGCAATCCAACATCCAACTATTTTACATCAAAAATCCATTTGGTAATGTTGAAAAGGAGCTACAAAGACGTAAAATGATGGTGAGAATTCTCATGGCAATCTAATTATCTTTTTTATCCCCTATATTATATGTTGTTTATATTTTAGGTTTTTAATGCTAAAAATAGTAATATAGAGTGAACCTAAAATTTAGGCTACATTTTGGTGACCATGGTGGGACTGATCCCATTGTCCATAGAAATATATAATTTATTGTTTGATTAATTTGTTAACAATGGTGGATGAATTATCTTGTTCATAAATTGCTAAAATTTTGGTAGAAACTTATATCATTTGCATAAATATTTGAATTAGATGTTATTCTGATAAGTAATGCATATTTTAAATGAATTGATTAGTTTAAAAAAAATTTAAATCATGTTTTATATAAAAAAATAGCATAGTGGGAGGTGATCCTTTTTATTTAACAATTTTTGTATCCTAGTTGTGATCTTTTTCTATTTTGTATTATTTGACCCCCCTCTTTGACCCCCCCTCTTAACCCATAACAATATTTTTCTAATGACCTTGTCCCATCTAAATCTCATTACATCCATCCAATATCCAAATCAATCATTTATTATCATCTCTAAAGTCATCTGGGGCATGGATTTTCCATTTCCCCACTACCCAACTTACTCCCAAGTTAGAAATACATCAGCTTGAGGTCTACTAATACTATGTAGGCAACACCTAGTCATAATTTTGTGCCCTGAGATAGCTCAACCACTATTATCCCCTCATGCCGATCTTATACCAATCTAATCACTCAATAATCACACATCATTTTAAGCTATGCATCTTATGTAAAGTGGATCCCCATTATTAATCACACTCTTTTATAGTCATTATTGGTTTTTAAGCCATATTTAGCATATGTATTTTCTACAGGACTTATCTAGCTTGCCTTCATCTCATGTTTTTATTTCTCAAATAATCTATCCATCTCAGGAATTTAGTCTTATAAATCCAATTCCTTTTTAGACATTGGTCATTTGTCGAGAACCCATATCACAACTAAGCCACTTTATCCCCTTGTCTCTAAACATGGGGCATCTTAATCATAGTTGCATCATTACTTGGGACATCCCAACTCCATTTTATCATCTTGATCTCATCCCACCCTTGGGGCTTATATTTGAGTGACCCTCTGGGGTGGTTCTCTCCATATGCTCCATCGAGGGGGCATCATATCTTTTGACACCATCTAAAATTGCTTCTACACATGATTATGGTTCTTATTTGAAATAACATTACTTCCTCCCTCTTGTCCACTTGTAATGCCATTTCAAAGAGGGGGAAAATGTATGCTCTTAAATCCACTTACCCCGACAATTACACTAATTATATTAATTTAACCTATAACTATATTTTTTACCTAATTAACTAATAGCCCATTCCCTATTTGATACATCTCAAAAACCTTATGCTACCTCACAACCAATTAATACCCTTCATTAATCTACTAACTAAATCTATTTACCTACTAACCTACTCCTTAAGCCACTTAACAATTTAAAAATACAATTTATTCTACCTACCCATCTACCACCTTACTAACTAGCTATTCCTACACCCCTAAACCCTAATAGATATTTATATAATTGGATAATTCCACAAATATCCTCCATTTTATCCCTTTTTCCTCTATAATTCTCCATTCTAGATATTTTTATGGAATTTAAAATTCCTTGGAAATATCCTAGCCATTGATCTCAATGGCTCAAAATTAAATTTGATCCATTGATGATTCCCTCAATTTCCTATATCACTAAGCCAACTCCCTCCATGAAAGAGACATGAAAAATTGAAGCCATATTTCCATATTACATCCACAACCATCCATATTGCATCTATATAACCTTTGTCAAAATCCACTATCAAGTTCAAAAGTCCATTGGAAGCCATTATCAAACAAAGATAAGCAATCCATTTGGCAATATTAAAGAGGAGATACAAAGAGGTAAAATGATGGTGAGAATTCTCATGGAAATATAATTATCTCTTTTATCCCTTCTATTTGATTTTTTTTAGATTTTAGGTTTTTATTGCTAAAAATAGTATATAGAGTGAACCTAAAATTTAGGCTACACTATCTACCATGGATCAGGTGTTTGATAAGGTGGTCAAGCAGAAACAAAAATTGAAATATTTTTCCCAAGTTAGAGATAAGTTCAAAAATAGATTTAGAATTTCTAAACCAGCCTTCAAGGAGAAGAATTAGAAGTAGAGGAGTGGAGATTCCAAAGGTTAGTTCAAGAATTAGAATGTGAAGTTATACAACGGTTCAGGGAACATGAAACCTGGTAATAGTTTTAAAGGTGGTTTTAAGGGAAACCAATAGATTAAGAAGAAAGGATCAGTTGGAGGTTGATTCATTTATGGAGGTGACCATTTTGATTGAGAATGTCTTTAAGATAAATCAAAGAATAAGGGTTTAACTTCTTAGAAAGGTGTATTTTAGTAGCAGATTCATATAATTATTAATAATTGATAGGATGAGTATCAATATTTACCCATAAAACTATCAAGTATTTTGTTTGATCATCCAGTTTCTATTTTTATTGACATGAGAGATGCAGAATGTTTCATTACTACTAGGATTTTTAATGAATTATCTAGAAAATATGGAGTTATGGTAAATTCATGGTCAATATAGTATGAAAATCAATCAAAGGTCAAAGTTGACAAGTGTCTAATCAAAACAAAGATTAAGTTTCTTGAGTTCACTATAGTAGTAGATATTTTTGCAACACCATTGGGAACATATTATGTGATCCTCAAAGTCAATTGGATTATAAAGCATAAAGCTAAGGTTTATTGTTTTTTAAATAAGGTTGAGTGTCAAGATGATTTTGGAAATTAGACATAACTTTAGGATGAGAAAATGTAGTTGAAGCTAAGGTAGATATCTACAATTCAAATCAAGATAGCTCAAAGGAAGGGATGATAGGCATTTATTTATAAGATAAATGAGATGGAAAAATCTAAGGACCATCTATCAAATATTATCCTTTTCTAAGAAAATTATGACATATTTCTAAAAGAATTAATAGTATTTCCACCTAAAAATGAGTTTAATTTCTCAATTGATATCATACCTGGATCAAAACTATAGTCTAAAGTGTCACATATAATAAAAACCATTGAATTAGTTGAGTTAACAGCACAACTATAGGAGTTGTTATTGAAAGGGATGATTTAATTAAGTGTGTCACCATGGGGTGCATGGGTTATCTTTGTCAAGAAGAAAGATGACACTCTTTGCCTATGTATAGATTACAAGATGTTGAATAAAATAATGATCAAGATCATATATCCATTACCACACATTGATTATCTCTTTAATCAAATGCGAGGAGTAATAATCTTTTCTAAGATTGATCTTAAAGTAAGGTATCACCAATTAAGGATTCATGAATAGGATATTCTGAAAACATTATTTAGGACTCGATATGGGCATAACAAGTTCACAGTGTTACCATTTGGATTGACAAATGCTCCAACAACATTTATGAATCTTATGAATAGTGTGTTAAGAGATTACCTAGATTGTTTTATTTTGGTCTTTATTAATGACATCCTCATTTATTCTAAGGATGAGGAAGATCACTTGTAGCATCTAGAATTGATTTTTTAATGTTTGAAAAAGCATAGGTTATATGGTAAATTGCATGTGTGCATTTTTACAAAAGAAAGTGTAGTATTTAGGACATATTATCTCTATGGATGGTATTTTAGTAGATCAAAAAAATATAAGCGTCATTATGGAGTGGTCAACACCAAAAAATATACATGAGGTAAGGAGTTTCATGGGATTAGTGGGTTATTATAAGAATTTATTTTTGAATTTATCTAAGATAGCTAGTCTAATTACCTCTCTTTAGTAAAAGCATTAGAGTTTTGTCTAGTCAGATAAGTGTGAGATAGCCTTTTAGGAACTAAAAAGGAGGCTTAATTTAGCACCAGTGCTAAGATTTTTTGATCCTAATGATCAATTCTCAATGATCATTGATACATTTGGGGATGGACTTGGAGGAGTTATTATGCAAGATGGATCAATGGTAGCATATGAGTCCAATAACTAAAGCCATATAAAGTGAATTATGCCCCTCATGACCTATAACTTGTAACAATTATGCATGCTTTGCAAGTTTAGAGGCATTACCTATTAATAAAACCATTTTAGTTCAAGAATGATAAATTAGGATTCAAGTACATCTTTACCCAATCGAATTTGAATGCTCTTCAAAGATGATGGTTAGAGTTCTTTCTTGATTATGATTTGATATTAACTATATCAAAGGTAAGGAAAATATAGTAGTTGATGCTCTAAGCCATAAGAAGTACATAAAAATTATGGCTACTATCAAAATTAATTTTAGGTATCAAATGATAAAATTCTATTTAAGAGATGAATCCTATGATTAGATCATCAAAGCATTATCTGAGAATGCTTAGAATCCTAGGTATAAGGGATTCAAGATAGATAATGATGGTCTTTTATGGTAAAATGGTAGGATGTATGTTATTTATAGAGATAATATGAGGAGAATAATGATACAAGAATTTCATAATGCCCCATATTTAGGACATCTAGGAGTAACCAATCTTATGGCTAAGCTTACACTACTCTATTTTTTGAAAGGAATCAAGAGAGATGTAATGGATTTTATGTCTCATTATATAGAATGTCAGTGTGTGAAAGATGAACATGTGCATCTGTATGAATTTTTATATCCACAAAACATACTAGAATGGAAGTGGAAGGTGATTAGTATGGAATTTTTATAAGGGTTTCCATTATCATGTAATTGACATGACATGATCTTGATTGTCGTTGACAAACTAACCAACGTATCCCACTTCATATTAGTTGAATTGAATAATGATGCACCTATGATTGAAAAGAGATTCATGAAGGAAGTGTATCAATTCCATGGTTTCTTAGATAAGATAATTTTGTATTGAGATCTAAGGACAACTTATAGATTTTGGTTGACTCTGAATATAGCTTTGGGTACATAGTTGAACTTCAACACTGCTTATCACCCATAAACTAATGGATAAATAAAATGAGTTAACTAAGTTTTAGAAGATATCCTTAGTATATATTACATGGATCAACAATATAAGTGGGAGGATTAACTTTCATTGGTTGAGTCTTCTTACAATAACTCATACCAATTAACATTAAAAATAGCTCTGTTTGAGGCATTATATGAAAGGATGTGTAAAACACTAATAAATTGGGACATGTTAGAAGATAGGGTAGTCTTTGGACCTGATATGATTTTATAAATGGAAGATCAAGTTGAAATAATTAGGTATAGTTTGGCCAAGGCATATGATAGATAGGAAAGTTATGCTAATCTAAAGAGAACAACTAAGTAGTTTTCTATTGGTGATAAATTGTTTCTGTGGGTTACGCCTAAAAAAAGCTCAATTAAATTCAAGAAGTCAATAAATTTTTTAATGAGATATGTGAAACCCTATAAGGTTTGAAAGTGATCAATCCTATAGCGTATAAGCTTGCATTGCCACTAGCTCTAGCTCTTTTTAATAATGTTTTCCATGTGTCTTATCTTAAAAAGTATGTTACTAATCCTTCACATGTGTTGGACTGGAATGATTTATAGGGTTTATACCCTAGGGTGGTCATAGTAGAACCAAATAGAGTAATTAACACTCATAAATTGCATTTTCATAATAGATAAGTGTCATAATACATGGTCTAGTGGGACTAATATTCTAAGGATAGTGCCACTTGGGAAGACTATGATGAGTTTTACAAGATGTTTCCACATTTATTTGCTTGATTTACTATTGCATATTATATTATTTATTGCTGAATAATGTTTTAAATTCATAACTTATGTTTGAATAAATGTCATTAGGATGATGACCAACTTTAGGAAGAAAAGATGTCAAATCCTAATTTCTCTCTAAGATGAATAATCTATTTGATTCGTGGATTATTATGGTTGATTAGTTGATTAACTAATATTTAATTAAGCTTGATGACATATGCTGATTATGAGATAGTTTGTGTTTCTTAATTTACATGATTAGATTTTTATAAGTTAGTAATACTTTTACATTATGTATATTGTGATCATATTTGTTAATTATATCACATTATTTTATGGATATAATGATGTTTCGAGCTAACTACCTTCATTATTGTGAGGTGGATGTAGGATAAAAGCTTCTCTTAGAGTGTGATGGAGGGAAAACATCATTAGAGAGGGTAGTTTAGATGGAGACATTAGGGGACAATAGAGAATGAATCTAGAAACTGTTGCACACACCACATTTATATCTCATCATTATATTGTTTGATAGATAGTTATAGTATTGATGAATTCCATTGTTATTATTCGATCTATAGGATTTAGATAATAATATTTAAAAATTATTATTATGATAATAAATATGTTTAATTTAAATTTTGAAAGATAAATAACATTATTTTAATAGTATTATATTTGATTAAATATTGATCAAGGGATTAATATCCATAATATAATAGACATTGGTTATTATTGTTAAATGATTTAAGGAAATCATTGTTTGCAAAGTATGTTTTGTGGATGGCATTGTAACATTAAACTATAGTATTTGAATACATATTAGTATTGCCATATTATATATTTAATATGTTAGTCAAGTGATAAAATTTTCATAGAAAGTTATATTGACTAAGTTTATAGTCGTTGCATGAAATGACATTGGTTATGTGACTGATGTTTATTTGGTTAGTTTGTGAATTTGATGGGGGAATAGTTTAAGTCAATGTTATGCATGTTTTAGAAAGGATATAAAATTATTATTTTATGATTATTTTAATCATATTAAAAGAAGCCTTGAGATGATTATAATTTATAATAATTTTTTGACTTCAAGTTAACCATCATTTTTCAAAAATCATGGAGTTGGTTGTGTATTTCATGGTAGTGGACTATGGAGTTGATTGAGTTATTTCAGCATGTATAATTTTGAGTCAATTTTATTAGCCATTAATGATGGAGAAGGTAGTGGAAAATAAGTGAATGAAGATGAATAAAAATAAGAGAGTGAAGGCTATGGGTAGATAACACATAAAACATGTCATATAGTGGAGAAAAAATAGAAGAAAAAGAGGAGAAAATTGGAGTGAATAAAGAAGATATTCAACTCCTTGGCATATTTATCAAGTTGGTTTTGTATTTCAATTTTTATGTGTAATGTGGTAGGTATTTTGAATGGAATAGTTATTGGGTTTGATTTTGTTTGGAATTTTATGGAAAGTTTAAAAAGGGTTGTATGTAGGGCCTTATGGAAGGCTCGACCTCTACAAAACCTTACATCCATCCAAGGGTAACCTGAGGGATTTAGGGTAGGGATGTATGATTTACCATGGTTGTTTGGATTTAATAAAGATTTCCTTAAACTCCTCTTCCATTTTAAAGTCTCTATTTTACAATGGGAATGAATAATTCTTGGTGGGTATATATTATTTGGCTCAAAATGGTTATGTCAAACCACTCATGATATATATTCACTAAAGTTTTTGATATTATAGAATAAATATTTAGATAGTATGTGAGATTAAATTTGTGTGAACCTAACTACATTTGAGCATAGACACATGAATTATTTATATAAAAAGGGATGGTGATTACACACACACATACTAGGTTTAGTCTGAGGAGATATATACATATACTTATATATTTGTATATGTACACACACACACACACACACACACACACACACACACACACACACACACACACACACACACACACACACACACACACACACACACACACACACACACACACACACACACACACACTTGTATCTTGATTCTTAGGGATTTAATGGGTGACTGCATGTATTACATTTAAAATATGAAGTTACCTATATAGGAAAATTGGAGATTATGGTTTTGATTAGGTTTATGTTGATTTTAGCAACAAATAAATTTATACATATAGGTCAAAATTATAGTTTATACTATCAATTATTTTATGAAATACTAGGTCATGCAAACTTGTTCATTATGGTTTTGGGAATAATCAGTTTAGTCATATTATATAACTCTAGATTATGCATTTGGATTTATGCATAGAAATATACCCAAAATTGTTATAGATTATATAATTTTTAATTGTGTTTATTATATGCATGAACTATGCATATGATAGATATGACTGTGTATTTAGAATTGTATTTTAACTATGAAAAGTTTAGCATAGTTAATAGGAGGATTGGATATGTAGGTTTAAATGTATATATGCACATAATTATACAAACTGGTCTATGTTCTTATATTTGAAGACCTAGATGAGACCTAGTCAACTATGTGTTTGGATTTAATCATATGCATTTTGTTTATATGTAAATCTATAATCAATTGAACTAGGATGTTTTGATTAAATAAATGGAATGAATGGTTGGTTGTGTGCAATATGTGGATTTTATGAAAGTATATAAGTTATATTTAAACAAGTGCTTGGGGAAAATTATCTAGTTTATAAAAGGGGCTATGGGGTTGTTTTAATGACTGGATGTATGCATTACATATATGCAATATTCTAAGACATGGACAGTGGATGTTTACTTAAAATATACCATATATAATAAAGTATTTATTTTGTATTGAAAACAAATTGGAGAGTATATATATATATATATATATATATATATATATATATATATACACACACACACACACATACATACATACATACATACATATGGTATAATTAAACGTTTGTGGACTATGTAATACATTTGATTTGATTATACCATTTATATATATGTATTTTTGTACTTAGCTATGATGTTCATGTAAACATAATTACCATGTGGTGTGTAAATGAATGCTTGTTATGTATTTTAATGTCATAAATGTAAGTATTAAAATAACGTATGTAAGAGTTTAAATATAAAGCATTTATGATGTTTTGGACTGGCTTTTGTTTATATGTAGAACATAAAAAATAAATGAAATTGTGATATAATGTTGTTTCATGGATAACTAACATTATAAGTTACTTAGTATTTTAGGTAACTGGCAGTTTTGATGTGATCATACCTGGATGGTATGTTTAAGACTATTTTTGGATTATGTTTATTATTTGTAATAAAATAGATGTTATAGATTCATTTCATTTCATTTGATGGAATAAATGAATGTATGTGATATTTCTATGCTTAGCATAATTTTTATTAGCTAAAGGGAAATATTTTAAATAAATCTATTAGTTTTAATATTATTATTTATTTTTACTGAATCTTGCATTCATGAACCTAAATAAGTAGTGGATAAATTTCACTAGATTAACTATCACCATCAGTTAAAGATGATGTGTGATTTGATTGAATGGTGTGTATGAATTTGACTAATCTTAGAGATCATTTATTATTAAAAATTTTAGCCAAAGTAATGTTTTGATTAAACATGGTCATTTCATATGTTGATATAGTTTTCAAATTTGTGTGATATCATATTAGAACAAATTTATTTATGGTACATATTATGTATTAGATATCTTCAACACACAAGTTTTAGTTTGTTATTCTGGAATCCCAAACTATCATTATATACCCATTTGTGAAGGGAGGGCCATCCCCTTGTTTGGGAGATAGTGTGTGGGATCTATGGTCCATGGTTGGTGTGGAAAAGTTCTTAGATGATGCCCTCCCTCCCAATTGGATTACTATACTAGGGACTACACTTGAGATTATATATTGATACTTGAGTCATGGAGAATCTAATCTATGGATATTTGTTTCATGTTTTATCATTTGAGATATTATTATGTATTTCTGAAATTGTAACTTCTATACAATATACTTATACAATAGTGGCTGTAATGTTGTATCAACCATGGTTGAATTTGTACTATTTCATTTATAATTAGAAGTAATAATTTTTAGTTTTTCAGTATTATTCATGATTTCTATATCTATTCATGGTGATCCTTAGTTAAGTGGATTAGATATAAAACTATTTGTTAACTAAATTAATACAATTACTTTAATATCACTAGTTAGGTTTCTCATGGTGAAAGCTATATGATGAATATGTGTAATTAATTTTAAAAATAAATAAATTATTGCTATATTTTAGAAAAACCCAGTGGGGTTGTTATAGTTTCATTACAAGTGGAATTAGATTCAACTTGGAGAATTATTTAAATTTTTGGGCATCCCTTTTGCCTTTAGGGATACTCCCTTTGATTTTTGGTAGTATGTGGTGAAAGGTTTTGAAAATAAAATTTCCTATTGGATCTTTAAACTAATATCATTATTATCAAAATTCCAAATTTATGATTAGGTGTTGGATGCCATTCATGTTTATTATTCCTCTTGTTGGGTCCCTTGTAAGTCTACCTATGCTAAATTGGAAAACATATTGAGGGATTTATTGTGAGTAAACTTTGCAAGTAGTTGAGGGTTCCACTGAGTAGCTTGGGATATATACTATAAGCCAAGATATCTAGGAGGGATTGGTATTATATCATAAATGATCTATTTATCACACAAATCATGGCCTTGAATACACACACACACACACAGATGTGTGTGTGTGTGTGTGTGTGTGTGTATTCAAGGCCATGATTTGTGTGATAAATAGATCATTTATGGTTTGGATGGTAATGAGAATTGGAAAATATTCCTTATGAATTATATCACCCATGTAGCCAAATGGGGAAAGGATTATAGAAGGGTTTGAATCTTAAATTTTTTTTCTCACTTAGGTCTCAGTCACCATTATAGGAATATTTATGGTTAAGAGCATTTAGAAATATTTTGAGCTTCTAAAAAGGCATTTAATTTGGTTTGGTGATGTGTTTAGATCTAGACTATCTCTTAATTCTCAATCTATATAATGGTCTCTCGTTACTACTTTTCATGAGGTCCCTTTTTCTCTTGTGTCTTATAAAAAAAGGATTTAGATCTATGGAAATGGAATCAAAGTGATCTATAACCTCTTTTTAAATAAAATAGATATTGGGTGCCTTGGTGTATATTATGTCACCAATTTAATTTACAATCTAATGATCTAGAGTCTATCATAAAAATTAAAAATGCCATACTTGATATAAATCTCCATAATATTTGTGTGAAAACTCCCTCAAGATGGTGGATTGGCTAAAAGTATCCTATTAAGATCCCCTTGCTTTGGTATTAATTTGTAGACACATAAATTTGGTCACAAGTATGTGACAATTATGAATATTGACATATTCCTTACCACATGACCTGCACATAAATACATGACTCTTATTTACCATTCCTATAAGTAATTTGTCTATATGCATGCTCAACCCTTTGTTTTTCATTACTATTACACATAACTCTCAATGTAAAATGCTCAAATTGTATAAAATAACCTTCAAAATGTTCCCTAAAAAGTAAATATGTTTCTAATCTTCATAGATTAGTATACTTTAAGTAGACAATGTCATACTGCACCCTTGTCCAGTTGAGCTGATTGTGTCCTATGATAAAATAAGTTTCAAAATTTGAAATAAATCTTTTGGGTCTTCTTTCATGTTTCATAAGGTTAACTAAAGTGAATTTTCAAAAGATTCACCTATAAACATATATCAAGAGTCATTCATTATCTCACTTGATTTTCACTTGGTAAAAGTACACATACTTTTTGTACAATGAGAAAATATGTTCTATTTTGACCAAATTTTTAATTATTCATAAGGAGTAGCATAAGTTAAGTCAAGGTCCCTATGAATCATTTCAAGGGATATCATTATCAAGTATCAAATCCATATTCTAATTTCATACACATAGTCAAAATATCACAATTGAACATTCGATCTAGGTGGGAGAAATATGTGGAAGTAGTTTATATCATTAGAGTATTATATATGTAGGCATTAGTAAGTCATCAAGGGGGTTATTGAGGTTAGCTCAATCCAGTACATTCCCCTCTTTTTATTGTAGGTTTTTAAGCTATCAAATTTCCTTAAAGTTTTAAAGACAAGGGAAAACATACAATGATTTATACATGGTCAAAACATAAGAGTGATATCTCAGATTTATCATCATCCTTAAGTGCATTAGGTGCAATGATTAATTCATATGCACAGTCAACCCAGACAAGTTCATGGTCAACATAATTAGGCACACTACACTAATATCTACCTACTACACTCTTGTCTATAAACATATTCTACTTTTACCTCTGATTTTTCATTTATAGATTATTTCTTCCTCTATCTCTTCTAGTTTGTTATCTATCATATTCAATTGAGATAAGTCTATAGTCAATGGAATAGGGTGAACTATGCCATCATCTACCTACTACACTCTTGTCCAATTCAATTTTTTATTCTTTTCTTGATACTGAGCTTGCACAATCACCTCTTTTTCTAATTTTTATAGCCAAATAGTTAAAATAGTCAATAGAGATCATTATTCATTTTAATTATATTTCTCTTCAGTGCTTTCCCAAAATAAAAACTTTCCATATTCAACAATTTTTCACAATTAAAATAGTTGAATATTGTATTTATTTAGCATTTTGATACTTAGTGTTTTATTAAAATTATGTTAAAACATATTGGTTAACTTGAACCTTTGTTTTCAAGCCTTTGATTTTTAGTTTCATTTTTCACTTTGCTTTGTTTTCCTATAAACTATGTTCTGATAGTTTTAAAACTTATAGGCACTGTCATTCTGAGCAAAGTGGTTGTCTATTTTACTTACACCATGGTGTGAGGGATATTGGCCCAATACTCAAGTCATTAAATAATACCATATACATATTTTAGTTTTCTTTTACCTCATGGTTTATTGGAAACACCTATTATTCTATATAAGGTTATAGTTTGCAGTTCTTAGCATATATTTTTCCTGATGATGAATCATGATTAGTGATTTTAAACATGTTGATCCAAAAATATCATAGAATTTTGATCCCCATAAATATAATTTTAATTCCAATATAATATTAAATAATTATATATATTACCTATAATTATATTTTCAACCATAGGAAGCCTTCTGACTTCTATTCTTGTAGTGCATTAGTAAGCGGTTAGCCCCAATATGTTAATCTCAAAATACCCCACGATATGGGATAGTGTGGTTAGGAGAATGAAAAAATACTTTGTAGCTAGTGCCTTCACATATGTATTCATTATTTATGATTGAGATTATTATATTTAAAATCCTACAAAAAATACCCTTGACTAGTTGCAACCTTTTTATTTTCTTTTTTTTGCACATTTACATGCCACTTAGTAGATTTATATCCTCCCTACCTCAAAGACATAGTTATATATTAAGAAAAAATATTATGGAGCATAATAAAATTCATCTAATATCCTATCCAATAGATGATATATATATTTATGATCATTATATTGATACAACCTTAAAAATTAAATAAACATTGAAGATAATGTCAATGATCAAAATAATCAAGATAATAAAACTATACATGATAATAAAGATAATCTTGAAAGTTTAAATATAATTGATTGCAATGAATTCAATGGATTAGATACTAAGAAAGTCAAATAATTATATGATTTCTTCCAAGGACTTCAATAATTCCTCTAATAAGTGGATAAAGTTGTCAAATTACCCCTAGCATTTAAGAGTACACATCAAACACAAATTGATTCATATCAAGAGATTCCTTTCAAAGTGGTTAAACCTTATACTTTAGATGTTTTAATTACCATTGTTACTAATAATCCTTCATCAATCCATACTTGGGTAAATGGAATCACTTGGTTTATAAGAGATTAACATGCCTATTTATACAAGGGCATCATACACACCTTCCTTGATCACGACACAAGGTCCATTCCAATTTTTCCTAAAACATCTTATCTTGAGTAAAATATTTGAATTGTACATTCTAAAATATTATCATTAAAATAAGGTGTTTCTAAAGTTACTCATGCAATGGTTTCTCATATTCTGCTTCATAGTCTTTGGCACTTGAAATAGCCTCTTGTTTGATTTGTTTATTTTTAATTCAAAAATTAAATGATATAAAAAATTATTATAATTTGATTCATGATTTATAATATATATAACCTAAATGTATAATATAATAATTTATATAATATAAAATGAGTTATAAATAATAAATTGATAGGTAGATATGCAAACCTAGATTAAACTAAATTTATGTTGACTATCGATGGTAACAAACTAAAATGACCCTTGAACTATGTCACAACTAAAATTATAATTTCAAACTATGTTGGGATAGGTCTACACTAGGAGTACTATCTGTTGACTATGACTTCATTTATGTTGACTGTGTGATTTATTTTCTTATGTAGGCACTTACAGTTATTTATCCAAGTTTATCAATTCTCTATGTGTGATTGTAGATGATAAATATGGATTTATATGATATTATAATCTCATACACTTGATAAATACCAATCATGACTTTGACCTTCAATTAATTACATTCCTTCTATTGAAAGGCTTGCATTTTGCATCTCACTATGCCTAAATATTTATCCTATAAATAGACTCTAATATTCTAATAACCTAGATCATTTATAGCCCATTATATGCATAAAAATTGAGATACAAATTAAACTATCAGTTATATATATTTATCAATTATATATTCTCCTAAACACTATGGTCTAGAGATGGACACTAGAATCGATACTAGTGATGCTAGTGTTTGTACCTTACAAATGCTCAAAATTTCAAATATTTTGACATGTATAGGTCAACCTATTTTTTTAATTTAATATTATTATGAGATATTTTAAAAAGGTATGGTATGGATAAAATTAAAATATCTTTCATTATCATCATGTACTTATCAAGCACGTATCTAACATATACCAATCAAATTCACCTCTCAAGCTCATAATACTACCTTATTATCCCCTATTACTAAATCAATCATAAGAAAAATATTATTATAGGTCTAAAGCATTCAAATAACATCCCATGAGAATTATTTGTCAAGTTTCAATATATATCACTACATGTATTCACATATAACATATTCTTACAATTGTTTACACATAAATCCACATAAGGGTGAGAACTACATAAGTTTGAGGATTTGTTTAGATTATATGGCTATGTAGGTAGTTATCATTGACAAATGGGTATTTGATATCAGATCAATTTCATTTGAGTCCACTAACCCATGTTTTTATAAGGTGACACACCAAGTTGGAGGACTTAGGGTTTTGATCAATTGACTAATATCTAGAACATGTGTGTGCAATCCAAGTTAACAATATGTAAGGTGATAATGAAACCTAATAGGTATAGCTATAATTTATAGAATAGGACTTGTGTTCTATACATTACATAATCATAAGTTTTAGGATGGAAGCATCGATGATAGTGTCCCAAGTTCAAAGGCAGTGTCCAAGCTGACAAAGAGTTGATTTCCAAAACTTGATGAATCATAGCTGAGCATCATCCTGACTGTTTCTATACCTAAATTTCATAGATCCATTTACACATCAATAAATAAGTTAAGTATTATTAATTCTTCATTTTAAGTATTCAATTTACTATTTAGTGTTATACTTTCTATATTTAACATACTTTCATAATTCAACAATGTATATGAATATTATGAACCTGAATTATTTAATTGACCTATTTTTTAGAATATCTCACTCCTTAGTTGATTATATTATTCTCCATATTAACTCTTTTATATAAAGGGTTGACAATTTGATGAACCCAACCTCTGATTCTTCTTACACAACCATATCTTACTCTAGGTTTTTTAGCCTTCTAGGGTTTCAAATTACTATGATTATATTCAATTATATATTTTTTCCATTATTATTGGCATATTTGTTTTCATTTATAAGAAATGGAAAATGTTAATAATAAAATTAATTTTGAAATTACATATAAGGAGACATTAATCAATCATCTAAATATAAATAATGAATTAATAGATGCATTTTTATATGTTACATAAGATGAAATCAATTAACATGCTAAGGTTAATGAATCCAAATCTAGTGATGGTGAATCTTTAGGTGGTACTACTACATATTTAATCCAATTATCCCTCACCTCAATCACACCATTGATTAATACATTTTTCATAGGACAATCAATGCTTCAAATCAAATACCAATTTTGATGCCTACATCAATACAAGCAGTGTTTACTATAGAATAGTAATCTAAATAAGGCTAGATCATTATTAGTGAATGTGTATACACCATAATTTAGTCAATAAACCAAAATTACTATGTATTTTGTCACTCTTTTATAGGGAGGTATTATTGATGAATATATCCCTTGTTCATATGGTCATTTTGGATATTTTATCTTTCTTATGTATTATTTTCCCTATTTATTGCACCCCTAGTGGTATTGAGTCATCCCTTCCCAATCACATGGGCCACTAGCCTATTCTTCCCAATCTTAACTTTATTTGGGATCTCAAGACACTAATACACTTATATATATATATATAATAATAATAATAATAATAATAATAATAATAATAATAATAATAATAATAATAATAATAATAATAATAACACCAATGGTGCTAGTGTCCACCTTTTTGTCACTAGTGTCCAACAGTCATTTTCTTTTGTTTTCTAGGTCCTAACCCTCACTTGAGCTTTCTCTTTTGTTTTTATCCTTATTTTGCATCTTGTTGGCCAAAAAATAAGGGTATTACATTAAAATAAAAGTTATTTTATATATAAATATCCTCATAAGGAAATTTTACATATAGTACTTACTATTTTGGCACATAATTACATAAAATCAACTAATAGTACAACTCAACACACCACATATTATTAGCTATCACATCTAAACTTACATGCTTGATCAAATAAGGGCCTAAGCAAAAGTCATTATAGCATACCATGTGAATTTGTTATGCATCTTCCCTAAGGGTGAACTAAATGTGATATGAGATCCATAACATTGGGCTTAATGTAGGCAACAACTAAGATAATAAAGGTTATATCCTATGCGATCGTAATATCCCACAACATAGTTTTTTCATTTGTATTTCATTTGTTTTTTATTTCATGTGTGTAGGTTATCATTAGGGTTTTGAAAGATATTTAGGAAAAATAGTGACACAAATGAGTTTTTAAAAGTCAAAAAATCACCTACAAGTCCTTCAAACTCTCTCATAGTGTTTTTGAAAGTTTTAGGCAGCTCTTCTAAGAAGGGAACTAGTGCCATAATTGAATACTAACACCACATAACACTATTGTCCTCATAAGGTTGATACTATCTGAAGTCTATTTTCAATTACAGTCATAGGACAAAATATGTCTGGCTGATCTCCAAGCATGTTTGAGTTTCTTGAGTCATGAAAACACCTATTTTTCTCTAGATAAGTACATTTTATTTACATTTTTACTCTTTTTAGAAAAACTTGTCAAATAAAATATTTCCTATATTTATTTAAATTTATTACTATACTCATCCCTTTAATAACCTAAGATTTACATCTATTAAGCCCTAAATAGTTAAAACATTTGGAAAAGTTGACTTACTTCAAATATTGCTTAAAACCCTAGTTTAACCTAAGGTTTACTTTTTCATTTTTTATGCACTAAATTAGAGTTAAAAACTTATATTTTTTCCTAATTTTTGGCATAACCTAACTCATAAAATTATTCCTAGATTAGGGTTTCATTGATTTAATATAATTTAATGTTTTTCTAAATAACCCTCATCAAACCCTAGATCTACATACTAGGTCCCTATATATCCAAAAACTAGCCTTTAAGACTTCAAGTACAATCCTAATTTTTCCACACATTGGGTTGAATATTTCCCATAGTCACACATATACCTATGTTAGATTACATTCTACCTACTTTGTACTTGTTATTAATTATTTACATTATCTTCTTTGGTATGTTTAGAATGACATCTAAGAAGTCTCTTACCCCTCACCTAGGTGATGAATTTATAATTTTTTATCATAATTATAATAATGAATGGACAAATTTTCAAGGTTACACATTATCACATGATAATTTTTTTATTTATAATGATGATGATGATGATGATGATGATGATGATGATGATGATGATTATTATTATTATTTTTGTAATGATGGATGTGAGGATCATTATGAGCATGATAATGAAAGTGTGACAAGGATATAAAAGATGAATCTTGTTGTTTTTTCTCTCCCTCTTCTTCCACACCTCAAAATCAAATTAACAATATAATGCCAAAATAACACCTTATTGGTAGTGCTTTATTCCAATGTGATCTTAGCTTTTCAACTATTTTTTCTACCTCCTTATCAAATTAAACCATTATAAGTGCAATAAATGAAATCTAAATTTTCATGATTCAATAAACATAAAAAAGAGGAATTAGGGAAAAATTTATTGGCTATTTATAGCCAATTGGTGATAAGTAGGTTTTTTTGATTTTAAAAATGGCTAATTCTACAAAAATATACATAGGTCAAATTGCCAAAATTTTATACAATTTCATAGTTTAGGACATAAATTCATCTTATAGATTATACTCAATCCTATTTCATGACATAGATTATCTAGAGTTACTATACATGTACAGGTTTGATTCACCAAGAAATTATATAAGACATGTATAGGTTAATCTAAAATCACTAGGTATATGTATCTGTGTGTGTGTGTGTGTGTGTAAATAATAGGACCACCTAGGACACAATAAGTTTAAGGTAATAATTATATTTATTACGTGAAAATGTTTTGAATATTATTTGGTAGCACATGCTCTTCCTTATATATGGTTTTAATAACTAAAAAACTTGATAATAAATAATTTTCTAACCTAATGTTTATTTTATTTCTAGCATTGAATGTGGTGTAGGTGGAATTAAAGCTATGGGGATTGAGGTTCAAATATTGCCCCATTTATTAGTGAATTAGAGCCAACATATTAAGGGTTCTAAGGTAAAATTTAATGTTAGTTCAACACATCACCCACAAGATTAATAAAAGTTGCTCAAATACATATGTGATGATTATTGATATTTCTTATCATGTATACAAGCTCTGGGTGGAAGTGAAAATTTTGTAGTATAAATATTGGGATGATGGGTTGGAAATTAAGGTGAAGATATATATTCAATCTTTATACTTTTTATAATCTTATTGTGTAGTGTACACATCACATATATATAAGAGGATGGAATGGTTATTCCTCATGGTAAGCATTGCTGATCCTTTTCTGGTGAAGAAACGTGAAATGATTTGGAAGAGCTAATGAGGAGATGATGATGTTTGTTATTATAAGGTGTGAATTATTTGGAGGAATTTGTGCCTATTATTGTACCTGCTATTGTGGAGGAGAATAGTTCCCTAATATTAGCAAGGAGTTGGACTTACAAGCCTAACCCATTAGAGGATTATAAGCATTATGGTAGTGGTTGGAACCTATCCAATGATAATTATTGGGTTGTAAGTGCTGAAATATCCAACCCATTTATTGGAACTAGTGAAACTGTGAAGAATTTTGATATTTTCTCTTGTGTGTATTTTTTTAGGTTGTGTAAATATTGATGGATATTCAATGTGTATAGTCCCTAACTTATTTAGAACATGAAACACTTTTTAAGGACTTTATATATATATATATATATATATATATATATATATATATATATATATATATATATATATATATATATATATGAATTCTAAATACCCATTAGTTACATGTGCATACATATTGGTTGTGCAAATTTGTGTATATATATGTATGTGTACCTACTTATCCTGGAAATGTTAGATATAGAACATGTTTATGCTTATGCTTATGTGTATAGAAATACCAAATACCAACTTTTTTGAAGTAGTTAACCATGCACACATGTGTAAATAGATGTCAACGTGCATATGATATTATACGTATATAAATATAATATGTGTATACTTATTTGTTCTAGAAATGGTAGATAGATAACATGTATATGTAAATGCTTGTGTGTTTTTGAAATCTTAGATACCCTCTTATTATAAGTAGTTTAAAAATTAACCTATGTGTATATATATATATATGTGTTGGTACATATATTTATCATAGTAATCAGAGATTTTAGTTTAGGGAAGAGGACTAAGTCTCTATACTAGTACTTGTAAGGTTGTACCCACATCTTTTGGTGACTATAATATATATTGATATATAATATAGCCATGCCCTTATTCATTTATTTTCATATCCTAAATGAAATCCCCCTTACTATGGGATTGAGGACTATTCCTGGCCCCATACCTACATCTTATAGAGACTATATTTATATATAATATAGATATTTCATTATTCATTTAGTCCCATACGCTTATTTTATTCATTTAGTCACATACTCTAATTTTAAATGGTGTCCCCATACCTTTACCCCCATGTCTCTATGGGACTATGATATTTATATGATGTGTGTATACATACCTTTACCTGTGCCACTGGTATCTCTAACTGACTATATATAGACTATATATAAAATCTTTGTACTATAAATGATATATATAAAATGTTTATATGCATGTCTCTATATTCAAATCCTAAATATCCAGTTGCCAGACATATTTTAAATATGCACTTATGCATATATACTTATTGCTTATTCAAATCTTATGTATGTGTATATATTTATGTGTTTCTTTGTTCAGGAAATGATAGATATATAATATGCATATGCTAATGTAGATATTTAACATGTGTATGTTTTGATGTAAGCATTATAATTTTGAATACCCACTTGGTAGAAGTATAAATTTAATGTGTACATGGGTAAATTAAGATAATGTTGATTAATACATATCTATGGGCAGTCTATTGGGTTTACAGGTGTTTTGTTTTTTTTATTATAAACAAATGAGAAATTTATTTCCTCTGAGAAATAATGAAATGTAAGATACTTATTTTAAACAATTCACAAAGAACAAATGAATAAATGTAATAGAGCCTCATGATCATAATGTATTTTGTTTTTAAATGTTTAAGGTAATAATTATATTCTAGTTGGCATGGTTTATTAATTTAAATTAAAAAACATTTGAAAGTCCAATATTGATGTGGTTAAGACATTTTGGTATAACTTATTATATAGTTTATAATTTTAAATCTATGAAAATGTTTTGAATGTTTTTTTCAATTATGTCATCCTCACATTTCATAGTTGTCTTGCCATATGGCCCCATAGCTAGCTTATACTCTATACTCTGATTTTTGTCACAATTTTTACTATAATTAGTTTATTATATTATGTATTTGGTATTTTGAGAGACTTATAGAGGTTTGTACTTAATTTATAAATAATATGGCCATCAAATTTGGCACCCAAAAAGGATAAATTTAATCTTTAAAAAGGAGGACAAATTTAATCATTAAAAAGAAAGAACTATAAAAAAGATCTTGAATTTAGAATTCTCACCCTCTAACCTCTTTCTCCATTGGTTTTTTAATTAACACAAATTACCTCTTATAAAATAAATCTAAATATGTTCTTCAAATTGCTTAAAAACCTAGAGCTACAAAACCCTAAAACCTAAGTTTACATAACTTCATTTCCATTAAAATTTTATTGTTTTATGGTTATAGGAATCACAAAGTGAGTGATATTTACATGAGGAGTCCAAGGAGTCTAAAAATCCAATAATGAAGTATAATCCAAGTAAGAAATACAAGCCCTACATGTTGTGCAAATCATGAAACGAGCAATAATTTCAAGAGGAGGTCAAGGAGGAGTATAAGTAGCCAAAAATGATGTATAATCCAAGTAAGAAATACAAACCATACATATTTGTAGATATTTTCACACTTTTAATGAATTCTGAATATCTTTTAAGGGATTAAAACTATTTCCATGTTATTTGCCTTGTGAATGTGTTTGGGAAAAGGGGTTTAACTTGGATTTTTTGCAATTATTTCTTGATTTGAATATGATGATTGATTCACTAGCTATTTATAAGTTTTTTTAAAGAGTTAATAAAAATTTCAAGTCAATTTATACTGGCATGGTGATTTTGACAAATATTTGCCAATGAAATTATACCTTAAATCTAGGATTCACTCAGATTTTATAATAAGATTTTAGGGGTCCCTTCTTAGAATTATCCCTGAGATCAATGTACATTATTTACCCTTCTTAGTACAATTTGAAAAAACATGTATAAATGATATTACACCTTTTACCAATGCACAAACTAAAGTAGACAAAATTATATTATCACCTTATTTTACATTCCAAGCTCAACACAATGGTTCTTTGAAAAATGTTGATAGTGAAAATATATCTAACTCTTATCCTACATATCATAATATGCCAAATGAAAACATGATCGACACTTCTTATACCCTTGAGTCCAAGATTAAAAGTAATAATCATACATGCACTCCACATATAGCTAGTGAAGACATGCATTGCATTACACTCACACATGATGATATATTACATAATAGTAAAAAGTTAAAATATTACTCTATTATCTCCCTTAATGAGCATGATAATGATAATTCTTATACTCTTACTTCCATAAGTGAATTAAACTCTAATTTTGATTAACCTTGGAATAATGATGATTACTATGATTTTGGTGAAGAAGACATTGAGTTTAAAATTTGTATTTCTCTCCCTAATTCACCTCTCTCTCATGTTTAAACTAATGATAATTCAAATGTTAAAAAAACACACACATTTTTATGTTACTAGTTTACATAACCTAAATTTAGATGATAATAATGTATCTTCTAGTCCAATAGCATGTGATACTTCTTTGAAAATTAATGAAATAAGAGATAACAATAAATATCCATTAACCGCCATTACTATATTAGAAAACGTTTCAAACCTAACCTGCACAAGGGTGATATCTCATTTCCATCTCACCAGGTCCAAGCTATCACGCATCTAAAGGTTATAGAGAACAAACCAATCCTCTCTAAAAAAGGTCCTAGAGGTAGTGTACTAATGGCTAATATTAATAAAAAAATTCAAGAGTTAAATGAACCCCTTGATGATGATAATATACATTAACAAAATTTAATCCCCTTGATGTATGCCATGGGTGATTTGCAACAAAATGTACAACATATCACATTAGAAAGTAAATCATACCACTCTTGGGATAATTCTAATTCCATCCATGGCAATCTTATTCAACATATAATCTTCACTAAAAAGTTACCACCCAAATTTTAGATACCAGTGTTACCAAAAATTGATAGATGTGTAGACCCATACTTTCACCTTCAGGATTATAGGAAAGCCATGGAACATGTCACTAAAAATTTGGTTATACTACACTTATTTCCAGATTATCTAGAATGTGAGGCATCAAATTGGTTTCATCATGCATTCCCTAGTGGTTCACTACATACATATGATGAGTTAGAAGTAGTATTTCTTAGGCCCTACATATAGAATAAGGGACCTCAAGTCACATATGAGAGGTTTCCTTCATTACACTAGGGTGAGATAGAACTAGTAACTTAGTACATTCTAATATTCAAGTCATGTATGCATTATTTGATTTACCAAATGACATATTTAGAGGTATAATACATCTTTGATAGAGGCCTCATTTTCCCTCTTAAGGATAAATTATTATACTAGACATCTAAATCATTCTGGCATCTATGTAACATAACTATGGCATTAATGAAAGAGTTGGGACTTTTTACTACACATTCTGAGGAAGATTTGGATGTAGGATTCTTGAGCCATAGTCATATAATATGGTACAAAAAATTACTCCACTTATGATTAAAAAAAAGTGGAATAACCAATCAACATACTCAACAAGGGAAAAAATCCACTTCATAGAGCACCTCCTATAGTGAGTAGAGCACAAGACACCAATAAAGGGGATATACAATTTTTAGATAGAGATAGGCCTCATGATATATTACATTATTAGATAAGGAGATGATCACACTTCCTTCTACTCATAACCATACAACACACCATTTAAACATGATACATAATAAACCATATTGAAATTCTCATGAGATAAGTGGATATTTAGACAACAATCATTATGCATTATGAGATCATATTGACTAGTATGTTGATAGAGGCATTATAAAAGTCACATATGGGGAATTGAGATCTTAGTCTCCATAATATACTAAATCACAATCCTCTATGATCAAGTTATCACATGATGTTCCCTTAAGGATCTATTGGTTACTAATCATATGATCCATGTGGTTTCTAGAACACCTATTTATGAGAGATCTCATGCACCATAGATTCAATAGAGATGGAAACCAATTCACAGATATTAGAACATAGTCTTAGTTTACCCACTAATTAAGATATTTGGAAACAACCACATAGATCATAACATAGTCTTAGTTTGACCAACAATTAAGATATTTTACAATAGTCACATAAATCAGAGCACAATTTCAATTTGACCACTGATTAAGATATTTATAAGAGATCAAAAAATAAAACATAGTTCAACAAATTATTAAGATATTTATCAGAGATCAAAAAGATTAGAGCATAGTTTTAATATAACATCCAATTAAGCTATTTGCTACATAGTCTACACATCAAGATACATCGACGCATCATGAACAATATGGTAACTTTTTCACCATGCCATTTGGGTTCAGATAGTGCATACTATAGTTATATGATCCACACTAAGATATCTTAAGATAATATTATAACACCCATACTAACAACCAACATTTATAAATAAATAAACAATTCATTACCATTACTTATAAATGAATTGTTTATTTTTTTATATATAATCAAACACATGTAAAAATGCATGATGCCACAAATCAAAATACCAATATACACAATGCCAATATAAAAACAAACATCCATATAAATTTATAACTTAGAGATTAATTTTAATAAAATACTATAAATCACTCAATAATTTTGGCTTGGTCACTAGGACTATCCCCATCACTCTGACTCTTTGATATATCTATACTAGAACTAGAGGATTCATTATCTCTTTGAGACCTAGATCAAGACTTGAATCTACTCTCTCTTTCATAACACCCCCAACTTGACTGACACCTATTCATACTCTCACTATAGGAATATATATTCATCTACTATATGTCTACTCGCCCCACCTATAGCATTAGGTGCAATCATAAATCATATCTATGGATCCACACATGCCTCATCCCTATCAGTGTCTGTTCCCCTATATGTTGTAGTAGTAATAGTTTCTTGATCAAACAAATGAGAATGAATGCCAAAAGCATTAGTGGCCCTCTCCACTAGTCCGTCATCTATGGTATTATCAGGTATATACTATGTCATTACTTAGAGTGTAGACTCAATGGTAGTCTCACAATACTCATCATCACCTAGACCTACACATACTAATATAATACATCAGATACCTACCCATTTACATAAGTAACAAAGTATAATATATAATATATAATGGTAACCTAACCTCCAAGGTCCTAAGGGGCTCAACATCTAACATGTCCTCTATGATGATATCACCTTTTTGGAATAGTGGTTCCCATCTATGCTCCCTCCACCATGATACATAGGCATCAGTCACTCCTACATCATCCACATTGGGTATATCAATAACTAGATCGTAATTTATCAATCGAAGTAGAGATAACATTATAAATGATGGTCTAGGCCTACTCCCTATCCTCACTAGAGATTGATAAATCCTCAACCACACTAATGGTGTCAATGGTACATCTTGAGTAATACCTAATTATCATGTCACTCACTCATATTGAAACCTCTTGAATATATTGATCTAATGGTCATTCAATCAAAAAATCACTTACACCTATCTTAGCTAAACACCATCCTCAAGCCATCTCTCATATCCCATATAGGGCCTCTAGATAATACCTTCATTTAACAACCTATCAAGCACATGCCAACAATGCATCATGCTCTTCTTGATCATATGGGTCATACTAGTCCACCTATATGTAAACATCTAAAGGTGAGCCCAATCATCCTATTAATGAGAACTACTCTACTCACTACTATATGCTTTTAAGGACAATAATGTAATAATGTAGAAAACCCAATACCACTTGCACACAAATCTTGAGTGAAGTGATATAAAACTTGATACAAGTGGGCTAGTATAGTATGACCCCATGAGTACACACCATCATGCTCATATATATATATATATATCTCATGCATCCTATATGAGACATATATATATATATATATATATATATATATATATATATATATATGTATCCCATGCATCCTATATGAGACATATACCCTTCTCTCATCCATAGAAATAAAAAAAAATTAATAAAACTACTAAGAACTTACATAATCATGAAACATTCACTATGACAATAAAAGACAACAATACATTGCTATTACTCCCTACTCGATGAGTCCTCATAGACATTACAAAAAAAACCCTCATATCCCACTCTACAACTTGGTCACAAATATGATCATGTATCACTACTATCTAACCATTAATTGACAACCTTAGAATCCTATAGACATCCTCTAAGGTGACAGTCATCTCCCCAGTAGGTAGCCAAAATATATTGGTATTTGCATTCCATGTTTCACATAATGTTGTCATCATATGTTTGTCCCAGGCCATCAGTTTCAATAATGCTACATGACCCAAATCATATCTATCTACCATAATCATCTCATCATCTATCAGGGGAAATCCCAATAATAAATCCATCATCCAACCACTCTAAAACTCTCTCATAAACACATCTACCTATAAAATACAATTAAATATATCATTATCATCATAGAATATTAGATAAATATACAATAATCATCAAACATTAATAAGTAATAATAAGCACCAAAAACTTGGCTTGGTGGACACTAACACTGCATATGGGATAATAGTGTTGGACAATAGTGCCATACTTAGGACATTAGTGGCATGTCTTGGACACTAGATCCATTATCAAGACAACAGTGCCATATTTTAAAAAATTACCCTAAACTACCAAATTTTCACTAAAAATAATAAAAATTTACTAAATGTGTCAAAATCAAAGAAAAAGGATAGACTACTTACTAGGGTAACCTCCTCCCTAACTAGGATACACACTTCCACCTCCTCATACTAGGTCACACTAATTCCTTGTCTCCTCGACATACTCTCTAACTTAGAATAAATAATCACTATCATGTCAAATGGTTCAAATGAGTTGTCAAACAAATCAACCAACCTATTTAAGCCACATTTTAAAAATTCCACCTTACTAAGGTTGACCTTGCATGCCAATTTGCCAACTAATACCAAATTCTTATAAACGTAATATCTATAGAGTTGTAGCTTTGATTTGTGATCCATATCTTATGCATGGGAATTGACCCTGATGTACCTCACCCCATATTAGTTCCAATAATATATTTATCACATTTAACTCTATAAAATGACAAACCTATTTCCATTAACAAAATCAATATACACCAAAGGTCTATCCCACTATTGATTTAAAAAAATGACTCTATTATAATGTATAAAATAGTTGAACCTTAAAACAACATTACCCTAGATAATTATCACCACCATACCAATCAATATCACTTTTGGTTAGACACCCTTACCATAGTTTCAAATCTCTCACCAAAAGGGGATGTATACACAATAAACACATAAATTGGTTTGAATATACAAATTTTTAGACATATAATTTGAATCACACACACACACACACACACACACACACACACGCATGTTTACTCAGATATACATATTCATACACATAAGTTTAACTAGATATATAGTTTGACTTAGATATACAAATATTTAGACACACATATTTACTCAAATATACACTTTGACTAAAATATATAGATGTTTAGACACACATATTTACTCAATTATAGATATTCATACACATAGGTTTACTTAGATATATAGCTTGACTCAGATATATAGATATTTAGATACATAGTTACATTACTTAGATATCAGGTTTAAGGGAATGATGCAGGGCATATGTCCTTGATCTCATAGGGATTCACCAAATCTTAAAGATGGAATGGAAAGTTATACCATTATCTATGTTATAATTTCCAAGTTACACTCAAATCATCACTAGGATGTCACTAAGATTTCACTAATTTAGATCACATGACCATCTATGGTAGTTGATCCATAGCCTTTCACCCAACCTAAATTATGTAGGTTGAGTGATAGTTTTGACCTCCAATTTTAGTTTACATACTTAGATTCAGTCTAGATATCAGAGTGGCGGAAATCAAGCCTTGGTTCTCAAAATTTTTAGTTTACATTCTTAGATTTAGTATAGATATCAGAGTGGGGGTAAGAAAGCCTTGGTTCTCCACATTTTTACTTTACATACTCAGATTTAGTCTAGATATCAGAGTGGGGGCAAATAGGCCATGTTTCTCCATATTTTTAGCTTATATATTAATATTACTATGAATGTGGGAGAGTAGGTGATTTTGTACACTGAGTGGGGGTGATATCACTGGATCTCATAAAAAATGTGAGTGAACTCATTTCAAATCACAAACATATTTTGAACACCAGAATGGCTTTTTAAGGCTCCTCAATTTCTTTTTAAAAAGAGAAGTAAAAATATGTAGTCCATGTCATAGAAAAATAGGGCATCAAGGTCAACCTATATAATATCTAAGGTACCATAGGATCTCATACCTCCACAAGAATTGGTTAGAAGTGCCATGTTTTTTCTAAGTTTTGGTGCCTTGGAAAGTCAACTTAGTGGTGATGGAAGAAGGGGATTGACTACTTGATCATTTACCCAAACCCCTTGTCATGCACTATATTGATTTTCAGGACCTTCATACTAAACATGACCATGGAGTACAACAAAAAAAAATCTTACAATGTTACAAGGAGAGGTATCATCATTAAGAGGAAGAAAGATCTAAAAATTGACACCGAACCAAAAGGGATTAAGTTTAGATATCAGAGTGGGGGAAATTAGGCCTTGTTTCTCCACATTTTTAAATTTACATACTTGGATTTAATCTAGATATTAGGGTGGGGGGGTAAATAAGGTTTTTTTTCCTCACAATTTATTTAACTATTTAGATTCAATATAGGGGACACACACATAAGGATTTCCTCTTCATATACTTCATTTTAGCTCCTATCCACTTCTTTGACCAAGAAGTGGGCTAGGTCTAGAGCACATCTTCATAGGTAAGTATAGTTACATGTTCCTCTTTTTATTTTACTTTAGTACTTTCATTTCATTATAATACTAAAATAAAAAGGGGATAAATGTATAGACCCTAGTTTGGTCTATCAATCACAAAAACTGTCTTTTATCACTCTTTCATAAAAATGTCTTAGTGATGAATATAACCCTTGTTTGCATGGTCATTTTAGGTCTTTCTTATGTATTTTTACCCCTATTTTTTTTTACCCCCAATAGTCCTAAATCATCCCATCCTAGTCACAAGGGCCCCTAGCTTATTCTTCCTAGTCTTAACTCTATTTTGGGACCTCAGGACACTAACATCCTTATCTGTATAGTAGTGCCTTTGTTACTAGTGTCCACCTTTTGGAACTAGTGTCCAAAGGTCATTTTATTCAATGTTTTGGGTGCTAACCCTCTTTTTAACCTTCTCTTATGTTTTTATCTCTTTTTTGCATCTTGTTGGCTGACAAACAAGGCTCTTACATTCAAATCAAAATCCCTTCTATATAAAGAGCCTCACAAGGCATTTTACATGTATAACTTACTATCTTGGCACATAATTACATAAAATCAGTCAATTTCTTACCTCAACACACTGCATATTACTCAGTTATCACATTTAGACTTACATGCTTGATCAAAGAAGGGCCTACGTGAAAGTAATTATAGAATACCATGCATGTTAATTATACACATTTCCTAAGGGAGAACTACATATGATCTAAGACCCATATCATTAGGGTTAATATAGGTTAGGATAATAGGGGTTCTATCCTACACATTTTTAATATTCCATAAGCCATTTTTTCCCTTTATTTTGTATTTCATCCATTTGTTGATTCATGTGTGTAGGTGTTCATTAGGGTTTTGAAAGATGTTCATGAAAAATAGTGACACAAATGAGCTTCTAAAAGTAACAAAATCACCTATAGGTCCCTCAAATTATCCTATAGCATTTATGAAAGTTTTAGGTAGCTCTTCTAAAGACACAAACACCATAATTAGACACTAGCACTACATGACACTACTATCCTCATAAGGATGATAATGTCTAAAGTCTATTTTTAACTATAATCATAAAAGGAAAGATGTCTGGATGATATCCAACCCTTTTCTACCCTCCTAAGTCATGGAAACACCTATTTTTCTCTAGATAAGTACACTTTATTTACATATTTACTATTTTGGGAATAAATTATCAAATAAATTATTTATTATATTAATTTTGAGTTCTTGATATACTTAGCCCTTTAATAACCTAGGATTTACATCTACTAAGTCTTAAACAATTAAAATAGAATGCAAATCAGAACAATTGAAAGACCATAATATTCTAAGCCTATCCACTTGGTTTAAGCAAGAATATCAAATGAATAGTCAAATAAAAGATAAAACATGAAGTTTATATCTTCTTTAAAAGAAACCACTTGCTATTTGGTCTGAAGAGTTATATGTTTGGCCTGTAGAGCTAGAGGTACTTGGCAATGTCAACTCCACATGTGGTTAGTAAATACATAATATTTTTAAACTTTATCATTTTCTAACACTTTATTTATTATAAGACCCTATCAAGTTTCAATTTATTTGAGTGCATGCCTTAAATGGTGCACTAGTAAAGGGGTGGGTAGACCTTTAGTGCTTCATAAGATTTTTTGTCCTTATACCATTACCTAAAACCATTATAAGTTACTTTTATCCATTTTCCTAAGAAATTAAAACCCATTTATCCACTCATATAAGCAATTCAGCTTCCTAAATATCCCCTAACTATGCAAACACCTACTTTCTTCATTTTCCTACTATGTCATCTAGGTTGATCTTGTTATGGATTGAGTGAATGTTATGGAACTACATCAACCTGATGAACATAGTTTGAGACCTAACGACTATCTTTCCTACATAGATGATCTTGTTGGCTAAATTCTAAGGAGGTTTATGGTTAATATTTAGATATATATACCCCCTTCACTTCAATCCAATAGAGGGGAACATCCATTTTAAAATTATTAAAACTCATAATTATTCTATTTCTACACTTGAGGATTCATTGCTTAGGGTATTTGCTTGGAAGGAAAGAATCTTATCTTGTGGGAAAGTCTTGGATGAAAATTAGGAGTCTTTTAGCCTAGAGCTGATTTTTATAGTGTGATACTTAAAAATCCACAACATCCTCTTACAAAGCACCATTATCCAATAGAGAGATTGAGGGATGCCAGGTTCAATTCAAGGTAAGTATTCTTAACTTTTACTCTTTCATTTGGTAGATAGATAATGTACAAGGTAATATGATGAATGTTTTACTCCTTGCTTAGTTTACTTCTACATTGACTTGAGTAGAGTTATATTTACATGTTTTATTTTGTTTAATTAATTATCCCAATTTGTGCCACAAAATTTAGTGATCACTAAATTAGATTTATTTTATGTGTTGTAAGCCTATCTATGCTTATTTCATAATTTTCTTTACCTAGAGGTTTTAGAACCCTCTCCTTTAGTGTTGTGTAGTAAGTGATCCCTTAGTTAGGTTTAGTATATTTGAATCAAAATTATCACACTAAAATATATATATAAATACTAGTGAATTTAAATATACTAGTGCATCTCAAACTATCAATGCCTCTCAAACCACTAGTGCATCCCATGTTATTTTGACTAGTCAAAATACCATTGACACTAATCAACTATTATTAGAAACATTAAATCAAATGGCTAATTTTCAAATTAACAATGCCATAAAATGATGAAAATTCAAAGTCAAATAATTTATTTCCAAAATAATCCTCAACCTACATAATTGGGGGTGAAAAATACTAATGATCCCCAACCCCCCTAGAGATGCACATGGTAACTTTATACCACAACCTACACTTCTTAACAAGACTATTAAACACTTATAAAATAAACCTATAGTCATTCAAATTGAAAACATTGAAATAGATTGTTGGATAATTTTTAGTGATGTCATGGAAGTGTCCATGTGAAGTGGAAAAGGTGTCTTGTGTGCCCAAGGGTCAAAGTGAGTCAATGACAAAGTGTGTAATATGTGTGCCTTAGGGTGCTTGGAGTGTGCCTTCTTGTGGACCAATTTTTGAATGATTATGGATGTTTAGGGATGACTATAAGGTATTTATCATGTGTTATGGGTAATATTATAGGTATTACATGATTTTTATCAGAGTTTTCATGGGTTGAATTCATATGGTGCTTCATTGTGTTCATCTAGGCATAAGTGGTCTTGTGGCAAAAAAATCTGAGTGGGCATATTGGTGACATCAATATTGGCACATATGTATGATTAAAAGAAAGTTGGTAATATTTATGTATTTAAAATTTTAACTAGTTTATATAGTCCAGGTTTTAGATATTGAGGATGTGTGAGTCAAAATATATGGCAGTGCAAAGTTGGTCTCTTGGGCAGATTTTATTGTTTTTATACTTAGTAAAATTTGCACGATCTAGTGAACAAGTCAGAAGTGTTTTGATCATATATTTTAATAAAGGTTGAATTTTAAGGTGAATTAAAAATAAAAGTGGTATAATAATTAATTTTACATCCATAAATTTTTTTATAGGTCTTGATAGTTAGTACAATTGCATTTATTGCTTGAACAAGTTGACTGTATTTTTTCTAGTGAGCCAGTCAACAGTGTTTTGATCATATATTTTTATGAAGGTTTAATTTTAAGGTGAAGTAAAAATAAAAGTGGTAGATAAATTAAATTTTAATCTAATAATTTTTTTATAGGTCTTGATAGTTTGTATAGTTTCATTTATTACTTGATCAAGTTGACTATGGTTGACTGTGCCTTTTTTGAATAAAGCAGAGTGCAAATAATTGATCATAAAACATAATGTATTGATCAAATATTGTTGATATAAAAGAAAAAAATGAATTATAATACATATATATCACCATAAAATTGTTTTTGTTTCTTTAAATTTAATAAAAGTGAAGATATTTTAGGTAAAAGTTGACTATTGTTGACTGTATTTATTACAGATTTGAGTGAGTTTCTTATAGAGGTGTTTATGAGACTTAGGAGGATGCATGAAGGTGTATAATTGATTGTAAAATGTTCATAAGGTCTTAATATTTACATAAATATGTGGATATTTCATATAAAGTCTATATTAAGTGAGTAATGATTTTTTTAGTGAAGGAAGTGTTTTCTAGTTATTTAAGCCTAATGGGCCTTTAAGGCCAAATGAAGTGTTGCGAGTGTAAGCAAGGTTAAAAGAGGTGTTGTAATATTTTTTATGTATTTAAAAGGTAATATAGGTTATGTGGTTAAATTACATAATCCTAATAGTGGTGTTGTGTTTTTTATTTTCTTGGTGGAGTGCTAAAAGGTGAAGTGGATCTCTATGGGGCCTATAAAGGGTACTTAAGCTTAAAGAGAAATGGGAGATGGATTAAGTGAGACCTATGAATGATATGTCCAAACTTGTAGAATTTTTTGATCTTTTAAATGTTAGGGGAAAGTTTTTTGTTCATCCAGAAAGGTTGTGTATCATGAAAAATAGTTATTGTATTGTAAAAGTGTTTTAATGTAACTTGTGCTTAAATGGGGGATATTTCATTAAGCCTTATAAGTGGGATTTGTGCCATTGGAAGCATGGAAAAACTTATGAATGATTATGGATTGTATGTTTCATGTACATAATGATATTTTGAGTTTATTCATGTAAATAAAATAGGTATTGACCGACATAGCTTGAGTGTAATCTTGTGGCAAGCTTATAAAAAGGCAATTTAGGCCCATGTTGGTTTGGGTGTGCTATTTAAGATTGGGATGAATTAAAGAGTGATTTTAAAATATGAAAAAGGGAATGAAAAGGATAATAATTATAAAATTAAAATGTTGTTTCAGGTCCTACATTCATATTGAAGGTCATGAGTGTATTTTGAGTTGATTCAAGCTCATATGCATGTGTATATGAATTATTTTGTATAGGGTTGCATATGTGAATTAATTTCATATTTGGGATGAAGTAGAAGAGGGTTTGGTGAGATATTTTTATATGGGTTTTGGATCTGAGAAAGGTACCAATTAGATCATTATATTTTTTTGATGTGATTGAAAGTGGTTTCATAATTTTTGGAGGCTTTCTTGTGAGGGTAGGCAAATTTTGGTGAAGGGGGTTTATAATAATATAATATCCATAATCAAGTGTTGAAGACATTAGTTCAAAGGTATAAATTAGATATAATGTGGTTAAGTTGGTGCTTTATCACCTAGGGGGTTGTCACCTCCTTGCTAGTTGGTTATAACTAAAGGGAAAGTGGGTGCTTGTTTAATTTAAGGGGTGGGTTCTCCTTGATCAGTTGGTGATGGTCTAAATTTAAGTAATACTCTATAGGACAGTAGTCCAAAGATTTTTTTAGTTGGTTTTCTCCCCCATGAGTGTTTCCCATAGAGATCTTATGTTCATGTGATGTGTTCTTTTGATTCATGCTTTCTATATATGTGGTTTCATGAAGTTGTTGTTAGATCAAGTGATGTATGATTGAATGGATAATGAATAGTGAATGGAATAGAAAGTAAATATTTTCACACTAACTCACCCCACCTCTTAGTATTTTTTATTCCAACATTTGGTATCAGAGTGAGTCCTTTTGTGAAGGCTTGATAGCTTGAAGGTGGTCTTAAGAAGAACAAAATGGCTAAACAATTGAAAAGAGAGAACCATGATTTGAAGGATATGGTCAAAGCTCTTGAGAAAAAGGTATGTGATTTAAATCTTAAGATAGTTGTTAAAATAAAATAAGAAAAAGTGGTTATTTATAATCTAAATGATAAATGAGAGGTTTCATGTACAAATAAAAGGTTAATATAAGAAGAGTGCAATATGTATAAGTCTAAACTTGAAGAATGCTAATCCATGGTGATTATATAATATGAGGTTTTGGCTCATAATTTTAGCAAATAGATAGAGGATACAAATTCAAGTTTGAATACAAAGGGAGATGAGTATGATCAATTAAAAACTGAGTTAGATTCCTTAAAGGTTGAGCATGAGAAGCTAGTGGTCAAAATGAGAAAGGTTGAGCAAGAAAAGGTCACTTTAAAGATAGGTGAGCTTGAAGAAGGTCAAAATAAATTAGAAATAGTCAAAGAGGATGATAAAATGAATGTATAAAAGATAAAATAAGTTAGACAACCAAATGCTAAAATGTATGCTATATTATGTCATGGTCATTGTTATGTGTGTCATATTTTTGGTCACATGGAAAGGGATTGAAAAAGGAGAGGTAACTTGTCAAAAGGAAATCATCATCACCATCATCAAGAAAAAAGTATGAATGATTTTGTTTTTGTTTTATATGTCATAGAGTTCATCATATTTAAAAATATTGTAAAAATAGGTTGAATGAGTTCTCAAGGCAAAACAAGGTGTATGGAGCTTCTAGTGTACAAGGAAGAGGTTATACATGGCTATGGAGACCTAAGACTATTAAGAAAGATCAAAGTGAGACCAAGGCTGATTTGATTGATGAAAATATCAGTTAAGATAATATGTTTTTTATGGTTGAATAGGTTTAAAGTAAGTTATATATATATATATATATATATATATATATATATATATATATATATATATATATATATATATATATATATATATATATATATATATATATATATATATATATATATATATATATATATATATATATATATATATATATATATATATATATATATATATATATATATATATATAGGAAGAGATGTGTGTAACCACTTTCATAGATGTAGAGATGGATGAGCCAATCAAACCTATAAGGAAGCTTGGGAGAGAAAAGCAATCTACTGAGATTATGGAAATTTGGGACTCTCCTAAGTTTTGGGTGCTTTAGTGCCTTCAAATGTAAGTGTCTCTATTAGGCTTCATAGAGGAATTAATCATTCTTTTGAAGCATCATGGTGTGATGTTGTAAGGTTGAGAAGTGA
Organism: Torreya grandis; assembly: GCA_037957365.1. NCBI lineage: Eukaryota > Viridiplantae > Streptophyta > Pinopsida > Cupressales > Taxaceae > Torreya > Torreya grandis. Next base: position 1,053,964 of record JARHVA010003010.1, on the reverse strand, counting down.
AGATTAGTTCTTTGGGCCAAGGTATGTTCTTTGTTTTGAGATGCATATTTTTGAGTATGGTTATTTAATTTAATTTAAAGCATATAAAATATGTATATAATATTTAAAAATATATTATAAATGACTTGAATGCCTATAGTTTTTTGTGGAAGAAGTTCTCTCTTTAAGAGTCCTTGGTTTGCATGAAGGGTCCTAGTGAAAGAAGAATTGTCATGGTGTATCTTTAAGTTGTGATATGAGTTGTGTCTTCATTCTTGTTGAGTAGGTTTATATGATATTTTTCATGTTTTAAATGAGTTTTTTATATTATTTATTCATCCCCTTGGTGAAAAGGTATGAATCTTTCAAAGACATGTATTCTTGTTTGCAAAGTTTCTCTTTGAAGTGGCCTAGGAGTGGAGTATCTTTCTTGTGCAAGATAGAGATTTTTGAAGGGTTCAGTATGTGAAGGTATTTTCAGTTCATAGAATAAGGAATGTATGATTGAAATAGGATTTCATTAATATGGTGGTATAATGAGGAAGCTTATTCATGTTTTGTGCATTTTTGGCATTTTTGAGCTTGTGATAATATAGGAAAAATGAGTGAAGGATAGGTGATCTTTGAGCATGCTTGGTAGAAGTGTGCAAGGGAATAAATGTGTGAGGAATTAGAGAATGATATTTTGGTTATTTATCTAATGTTTTTACATTATTTTTTATAATTTTTTTTGTTTAAGACAAGCAAAGAAAAATAGGGTGTCAAACATGCTTGTTTTGAGGTAAGCTTATTGTTTTGGGCATGTTCCTTTTGTAAAAAATAGTTATGGTTGTTTTATACATATAAAAAGGTTTGTATAAATTTTTTTGAGAGTTATTTTGGGTCCAATAAGATCATAATTTGATTCAATTTTTTCATGAATAATTTTTGGATAGTTGTGGTGAGCCTTTGTGTACATGGAGGTGGTTTCTTTCAAGGTATGTTATTGTAAGAGTGTTTGCTTGCATATGTTTGCAATATTTTGGATTTTTTCAGATGGAATATGGAGTTAGGGTGAGGTAAATCAGGTATCTTGAGAATTATGTGAATTTTGGACATGATTTATATATTCTAATCTTCAAGGAGCCATTTAGGTTGAGGTATGCTATCTTCAATTGATAGAATGCAAGGTATGCTTAAAGTGAGGAGGAACATATGTGAAATGTTTTAATTCCAAGGAGAAGGTATGATTGAGTATATGTTTATAAAAAATATAAGCATGATATTAGGGGGAGTCATTCTCAAATTATTTTAGGTGAATTCCATGAGTTGTTTGTGCTATGGTGTATCTTTGCTTTAATGGTTGTATGCTTGGTTAAAGGAAAGTGCTAGTTTGGTTCAAAGGTATATTGGAAAGGAAAGAAGAGGTGAGTTAAAGGTAAGGGGGAGTTTTTATAATATTTATAATATTTTATTATCCATGCATTGTTATTTTTAGGTCCTCAGGATCATTTTTTCCCACTTTGTCATTGTGTCAAAGGGGGAGAAGGTTCTTGTTGTGAGAAGGTTCTTGAGGAGAAAAAAAAGTTTAAACTATTTGTTGAGGTGTTGACATCAATGAAAAAGGGGGAGATTGTTTTAGAATTATCATTTATGTCATGGAAGTGTCCATGTGAAGTGGACAAGGTGTCTTGTGTGCCCAAGGGTCAAAGTGAGTCAATGACAAAGTGTGCAATATGTGTGCCTTACGGTGCTTGGAGTGTGCCTTATTGTGGATCAATTTTGGCATGATTATGGATGTTTAGGGATGAATATAAGGTATTGAGGATGTTTTATTGGTCCTATCAAAGGTATTATATGATTTTTATTAGAATTTGCAAGGGTGGAATTCATATGGTGCTTCATTGTGTTCATCTAGGCATAAGTGGTCTTATGGCAAAACAATCTGAGTGGGTATATTGGTGACATCAGTATTGGCACATGTGGATGAGTAATTTTTTTTTGGTAATATGGGTTTGTTAAAATTTTTACCTAATTTATATGTTTTATGATTTAGATATTGAGGATGTGTGAGTCAAAAGATATGGTAGTGAAAAGTTGGTCTCTCAAGTAGATTTTGTTGTTTTATATTTAGTCAAATTTGCATGATCTAGTGAACCAGTCAATAGTGTTTTGATCATATATTTTGATAAAGGTTTAATTTTAAGGTTAATTAAAAATAAAAATGGTCTAATAATTCATTTTTCATCCATGAAATTTTTTTATAGGTCTTGATAGTCAGTATAATTGCATTTACTTCTTGAGCAAGTTGACTATATTTTTTCTAGTGAACCAATCAACAGTGTTTTGATCATATCTTTTTATTAAGGTTGAATTTTAAGGTGAAGTAAAAATAAAAGTGGTATAAGACTTAAATTTTAATCCAATAAATTTTTTTATAGGTCTTGATAGTTATTATAGTTTTCATTTATTACTTGAACAAGTTGACTATGCCTTTTTTGAATAAAGTAGAGTGCAAAGAATTGATTGCAGAATACAATGTATTGATAAAATATTACTGGTATAAAAAACAAAGATTAATTATAATCCATATATATCATCATAAAGTGGTTTTTTTAATTTAAATTTCATACAAGTGAATATATTTTAATTAAAAGTTGACTATTATTGACTGTATTTATTGCATATCTAAGTGAGCTTCTTATAGAGGTGTTTATGAGCCTTAAGATGATGAATAAAGGTGTATAGTTGATTGGATGATATTATTTAGGTCTTATTATTTCAATCCATATGTATATATTTCATATAAATTCTATATTCAGTGAGTTATGGTCTTTTTAGTGAAGGTAGTGTTTACTAGTTATTTAAGCCTAATGGGCCTTTAAGGCCAAATGAAGTGTTGTGAGTGTAAGCAAGGTTAAAATAGGTGTTTTATTATTTTTTATGTATTTATAAGGTACTATATGCTATGTTTTTGAATTAAATAATCTCACTAGTGGTTTTTTATTTTTAATTTTCTTGTTGGAGTGCTAAAAGGTGCAATGGATCTCTATGGGGCCTATAAAGGGCACTTAAGTTTAAAGAGAAATGGGAGATGGATTATGTGAGACCTATGGATGATATGGACAACATATGTAGGTGTTTTTTATATTTTAAATGTTTGGGGGAAAGATTTTTGGTCATCCACGAAAGGTTGTCTATCATAAAGAAGAGTTATTGTATTGTAAAAGTGTTTTAATGTAACTTGTGCTTAAATGGGGGCTATTTCCTTAAGCCTTGTATGTGGGATTTATGCCATTGGAAGCATGGAAGACCTTATTAATTATTATGTATTGTATGTTTTGTTTCCATCATGATATTTTGATTTTATTAATGTAAATAAAAAAGTTATTGACTGACATAGCTTGAGTGTAAGCTTGTGGCAAGCTTATAAAAAGACAATTTAGGCCCATGTTGGTGTGGGTGTGCAATTGAAGATGGGGATGAATTAAAGAGTGATTTTAAAAGATTAAAAAGGGAATGAAAAGGATAATAATTAGATAAGTAAAATTTTGTTTCAGGTCCTACATTCATACTGAAGGTAATGAGTGTATTTTGAGTTGATTCAAGCTCATATGCATGTGTATATGAATTATTTTGTATAGGGTTGCATATGTGAATTAATTTCATATTTGGGATGAAGTAGAAGAGGGTTTGGTGAGATATTTTTATATGGGTTTTGGATCTAATAAAGGTACCAATTAGATCATTATATTTTTTTGATGTGATTGAAAGTGGTTTCATAATTTATGGAGGCTTCCTTATGAGGGTAGGCAAATTTTGGTGAAGGGTTGTTTTTGCATGTATTAAGTGTAAAGCTTGGTGTTGAGGGTTTTTATGAGTATTAAAAAGTGAAGGAGGTTTATAATATAAAAATATCCATAATCAGGTGTTGAATACATTATTTCAAAGTTAGACATCAGATTTGAGGTGGTTAAGTTGGTGCTTGATCACCTAGGGGGTTGTAGCCTCCTTGCTAGTTGGTGCTAGCTAAAGGGAAAGTGGGTTCTTGTATAATATAAGGGGTGGGTGCTCCTTGATTAGTTTGTGCAAGTCTAAATTGAAGTAATAATTTATAATATATTAGTCTAAAGCTTGTTTCAATGGGTTTTCTCCACCATGAGGGTTTCCCACATAGATATTGTGTTCATGTGATATGTTATTTTGATTCATGATTTATATGTATGTGCTTTCATGAATATATTTTTAGATAAAATGATGTATGATTGAATGGATAATGAATAGTGAATGGAATTGAAATTAAATGTTTGTATACTGATTCACCCCACCCCCCCTCTTAGTGTTTGTGCTTCCAACATAGGTGGCATAGTTACCACTATCACCTATAATAGATCCACCAATCTAGCCTTGAAATTGAAATATTTTAGAAACTTATTATAGATAGATTGGGTTAAACTCAATAATTTTACTTCTACCACCAAGCTCTTAGCTAAATTTGTTTTAGGGGATGATCTATATTGGTATGATCAACTCAAATGTCATTCTATCTTTAATTTTAAAGAATTAATAAATGCATTGGTTTAGGAATTTTAAACTAATTATTTCCTAAAAAAAACTATCTCATTTTATCAAATCTAAACAATTAGAGTTCAAAATAGCCCAAGTCTTCATCAAATGGTGGAAAGTCTTGTCTAAAAAAATTTAACATAACATGTTAGATGAAAATATTTTTTCTCTTATTTACTAATGCTCTTCACTCTAAATTATAGTATCGTGTCAGGATTGTTTAACCAAAATATTTAGAAGAAGCCCTCGACCAAGCTAAACATCGAGACTTTGTAATACAACAATTTGAGCCTTCATACCCTCGCATAAGGACTTAAATGCTTATGAAATTTAAATATAGACATGAAAGAAATGATGGTGTTATAGATACCTATGATTATATACACACCATTCATATGATTACTCCAAGTAATCCAATGGAACCTATCCTCTCATCATCAATTTCAAATAATTTTCATCCTAGTTCTACATTCTCCCAAGTAAATAATGTAGATATCCATAAACCACTTTCTTTATCATAAATTCAAAATCATCTTCCTTGACATTCACCATGATATTTTTATCTCACTCACCCTACCAAACATTGGTATGATCCACACAAATTCTATTGGTATCATGCAAGTTGGGGCCATTCTCATGAAACTTACCATCAAATAAGAAAATTTGCCATGGAATATATTTTTGGACCAAATTTTGATCATGAATTACTCATATGTATACATCAAAGAGATTATGAAATAGAAATTAGGGCTCATGAAAATAAAACTAAACATGAAACCCTTGATCAAGTTAATACTCACTTAGCTATTTACAAGGATCCCCATACAAATCATCAAGTTGCTAATCCTCAAACTCCCACTACCAGTAATGTTAAATGTTCTATGGATCCAAAAACTAACATGCATGATGAGAATGATGTTAATATAAATAACATGAGGATATTCATTTCTTATATCGATCCTTATCCACCTCCCAAGTATAATAATTTCCCTACATTCTATACTATTCAAGATTCTTACCCATCTCATCTCATAGAATTGGGGAAAATAAAACCATTTCTAATTATAGATGATAATTTGTGATTATGTAGTACATCAGTCTTGTATACTTGGAAAAATCAGACCTTGGTTGTTCCTATTATTTCTACACTCTCCTTTCTTCCACAAGACTCACATCTTCTCTATCTAGTGCCCTTTGGCCTATCTCTTTGTCTGAATAGTCTTATATTGATGACATAAAAATTATATCTTGCATAGAATGCTTAAAATGTACTTATCTCACACCTCAACAAGTTTTGAGCCTATACCTATTTTGCTACTCCCTAAACACTAACATCTGGGATAGATAATAACATCGATGTTACTGTCCTACCTTGATGTAAGTTTTTAGTGCCCTAAAGTCATCCAATTTTCAAATGAAATGTATTCCAATGGTTAACCTGACTAATTTAATGTGAGTTATTACTCCAAAGGCATTGATATAAATACAAGATCAAACCTCATTCATTCCTCACTTAGAAAATACCAAAGAGAATGAACTTATCAAAAAACACTCTATCAAGCATTCAATTCATCAAAGCTTCCTTATTTTCCATAGGCATAACACATATACAAGTCTAGAATATAAAAGGATTAACCTAAGAGATTTATTTTCCAAGTTTCAAGATAGGTCACTATTTTACTTACTTTATACACATTGCATAATTGACACACAAGCCAACACATAGGGGAGAACTAAATATTCTAAGGCCCTATTTAGAGTATTAGCTATATAATAAATGTACTTTGATAGTGGGGTAATTGGGCCATCTCAACACCACGTTCTCACTAACCCATTTTTCTCTAAGGTCACATTAAAGATGGAAATCTAGGGTTTTACCAATTCATAAGGAGTGAATGTCAATGACCTAGATTTAAATGCACCAGAGTTAAGGTGAAGCAAACCCAAAAAGATCTAGGTGGCCACATATTATTTCACTAGATATTCCATACAAGACAGTATCATTATATTTAGATAGTAGCATCGATGCAATCATCTAGAGCTAATGTAACTATCTAGATAGCTAGAGGCACCATATCCAAAATATGATAGCTATTTTAGAATTATCTTCCTACCTACTTTCAACCTATTCTAGATCCAAAATTGTATTAACATCAGAATAAGCTAAGTACTTCTATTGTTTATCATTTCTATATCTAGCCTAATTTCACTTTTTATATTTAGACTATCTTAGTATAAAAAATTTAGTGTATACTTATATATGAGTTTAGAATTTAATTGGCATGCTATAAATCTAATTATCACCCTTGTGACATTTCATTTCTTTATTATTAACCCTAATCTTAAAGTGAAAACACATAATACAATTTCATTTTAGGGTTAAACATTAGTAAATTCAAGAAAATCATAAGTCTTAAATCCAATGATACAGTTAGACAATAACTCATATACTATCGATATAAATTCTAATTCTTTAACTAAGACACCTCACTTGGAAATCCCAAAATCTTCCATGACTAGTACTTCTTCCTCTGATTCACAAGACATAATCAATGATCCAACCATGTAAAAATAGTCAAATATAATTGGTCATCACACATTTAATAAATCCAAATTAAATACACCTTATCAATAATAAGTTAAATACACTTTCACTATACCCTCAAAGGATTTACTTCAACACTATGCACCTTTATTTGATAAAATTCTAATGGGATATGATGAATGTGATCCTATAATCAAAATTTCAAATCTCCCATCCCAAATCCCTTTCTTAGAACTCATGATAAATTCTCCGCATCATCGTAATCATGTAATGCAAATTTTATTCAAAATGAACTTCCCTCATCCCCCACTTGTGGTGTAAGAAGCTACTTTGTCGAGGTTTGAAGATATAATTATTTATTAGAGTGAAGAAATTTCTATCCACATTGACAAAATTGTATAAACTTCTCTTTCACTCAAATTCCCTATTACTTCAATGATTCTTGATGAGAAATTACTTTGTGTGGATGATCCTTCATTTTTCATTAGCATCCAAATAAGAAATATCCAAGTTAAAGATGCATTTATTAGAGAAGTTTATTGCACTTGTGTATCTTCCCTTGTTTTTATTAAAAAACTTAGATATAGTGAACGTAATCTCAAATATACTGAAAATAGATGTTAAGGATATGATAGAATACAAATTCCTCCTTTAGGGTGTCGTTGGCTTCCTATCATAGTTCTCCCTGTCATGGTGCATATCAAAGTCATGATATTTAATTTCCCACTTAAACATTTTACTCAATTGATATTGGATACATTACATGAGAGTCATATCCTCTTAACCATGCCAATGTGTTAAGTTTCCATATAATGTTTCTATATACAAGATTTAAGGAGATACCAATCCTCATAATTTTAAATAATTACAAGAATGAGGTGTTTTTAAAATATCTATCTTCAAACCTTTACATAGTATACCATCATAAATCAAAATTCTCTAATTACCCTATCAACTCTACTATAATTTATGATGGTCACATTGAATTAATAGGCAGCATACCACCTAATTTATTATAATTAAATGATGATCAAATTGATGAGATCAATTTGAAAATCAAAACTTTTGATCTCTCTCATTACATAATTGATCAATTACCTCTTTCTTTATGACCTAGGTCTCATAAAAAACCATTAGATGAAATTACAGTCACTCTAACAAAAATTAAACACTTCATCATCATGCATTTTCAATTGATAAAATCATCAATGCATGTACTATTGATATTCACACCCTTGATTACAATGATGGATATTCTTTAGATGATCCCTTTTTAGCTGGATTTGTTCAAGCTAAAAAAGTAGATATACTTAGATATCATTCTTCCTTACAACATTCTCTTAGTTATATTCATGTAGTTCCTTCTCTAGTACCTAATATTATTTCATCTTATGATGTTCACAAGTATGAGATGGAACACACACACACACACACTAATTATCCTATAGTCACTATTGAGCCCATTTAGAGTATGCTTCTTGACCATGCTATGATAGGACCTTATTGGTTCACTAGATATTTAGATCCTTCTATCTTAATTCCTCTAAAAATGTTGGATACATTATGTTGACTTGCTTTGAGATCATCTCTTGAAGCAACCCAGCCCAGTCTTGATCTTATTCCAAGTTATCCTCCTGTTGGTGATGGCATACTAGCTTTACCTAAGATTGGTGATGATCTATATTGTGAGTTATATATATTTTCTATTCATTTCTCTAAGGATTATTATTTTCACTAGAAATGATAAAGCTCATGTTCTACTTCTACTAAAAATAGATGAACTTCAAAGTATACTCCTACACATACTTGTTACTTTCAAGACACACATAGGCATTATTATATTCATTGTCAACATCTATAGTAGTACATTGATATTGTTCATCCAAAGAAGACATAATCTAAAAATAAGATCTTACCTCCTTTTAAGATACTTCTAGAATACATCCCTAAATATGGGAAAGCTCACTTTAATGATTTTACAAAGCCTATGCCTTCACTAGTTCATCTGCATACTCCAATACATTTATGGATAAGGGCTCACCCTTATCCATAACCCAAATTCACCCATAGATTTGAGGATGTTCATCACAACTTAACATAAGTTACTTGCATTGAGTATCCCTTGCAAGAACTGCCCTAGGAACATCATTCTTTTTTCTAGCATACCCACTTTCTCAATAAAGATAGTGCATCAAGAAGTCTTTTCACCACTCTCTATAAGATTGATGAGACTTTGATTAAAGTTAGAGTATAGTTACATAAGGATGTATCAAATGTCATGGATGATGTTTGTCACAAGATTTATTAGTACTTATGAACACATCATGGTGTTTCATCATATTATTTATTAAAATTTTATATGATTTGGATTTGATTTATGTACATATACTGATCTTATTTTTCACTTATCATTTGGAAATGTTTCATGGATTAATTTCATTTTCATTTATTTTATGTATCTTTCTTTAGGATGATTTCTTTTTATATTTGTTACATCATTTATTAGAGTTAGTAGTTATTATTATGATATGGTTTCCAACCTGTTGATGCAATTTTTATGCACACCACAGTTAATGAGGTATCCTCTAATGTTTTAGGATCTCAATAGAGGTAAAATCCACTCTATGACATGATTTTTAGGTATGTAGTTTGAATAACCTATTGATGGAGTAGCTGGTAGGGTATGCAAGTTGTTAACAAGGTTTTTAGATGGAGGTGTGGTTCTTAAAGGGTAGTGAATTCCTACATGAGTTGGATGGGTGGATGGTTACTAATCTAAATTGGAAAGATCTAAAAAAATTTCAAAAAGGAGGGGAGGGTAAGGTAAAAAATAATAATATGTGGTTTTCAAGAATCACCTCTCTATCTAGTTTCTAAATGGACAAGTGCTTTCAAAACCTATGCCCATTATAAGTAGATATTTCACACACACAATCAGACACAATTTAGAAGTCTAAGGGGATAATGATATAGGAAACTCACAAGCCTTAGTCAGAAGTTTCCACTTTTAGGGTAGATTTTTCACACCCTGAATTTGGAGATTATGGCTTAGGCTAATGAGGTATCTTAGGCAAATTTTACACACAAAAAAAAAATATATATAAAAAATCACTCATACACATTCAAATCATGAATCAATCAACTTTATTGCCAATAATCAATGTAATTTTATAATCATTTAATAGATTTTGCACATCTAAGACTAGATTATTAACCATGACAAGAAATAATTCATTGTAATTATTTTACACTAAGAATTATTGAATCATACAACCAAAAATATAAGCCTAATCACATAGGAATTGGAGAGATAATACATAAACACATTTTATAACAATCAAAATTTCTTATGCTCTTGTATATTGAAAATTTTCCCACCCCAAACTAGCTAGTGGATTACAATTGTTTAAATAGGCCTGGGGAAGGGGTCACCTCAGCCTCTAATTCCATGCAAAGTCATTACATGTGATAGTCAAAAATTGAGTTCTAACTATGGTCGAAACCATATAAGAGTCTTCTCATAGTCATCAATTTAAGTTAACCTTTGTAAAAGCTATGCAATATGTGCATGTGCAAAAAGAAGGGCAATTTTTTACAATTAAAGCTTGAACTACTTGATTACATTTATAGACCAATAATTTATTTTATAGTTTGTGAGAATAACCTATCAAATACTTTAAGTTATCCATTTCTAATGGAACTTAGACATGCATTAAAGATAAGTGCCCCTTTACCAATGCCTTATAACCAAAATCATTACTTAATTGGGACTAACTTCCAATTATTGTGTGTTACATGTTGCCCCTACCTTTAAAGAATATAAAATTCCTTTGAAAGGATTTGTATGGTATTTATATTAAAATAATATGCTATGTAAACTTAATCTTTGAGATGCTTGAGTAACTACAGTCTTCTCTTATTTTACTACTAGATATTCCTTTTTATATTCACTAACTAGATTAAGTATAAGATTCATGTGTTCTTCATTGGTCCATAATCCAACATGTCATGTACATGTAGTAATGCCCATGCCAAGTTATCCATTTAATTAAAACATGACTATTGTTGCCTATGGACATATGTCTCTACTTCATGCTTTCTTGAAATGAGATCAAAGTCAATTGTTACCCACAAGATCATGACAAGTGTCAATTTTTTATTAGCTCTAGGACCTGTGAAAAGTCTCATTGATTTTGCACCATTGGATCTATTTATATGAATCAACATGATGCATTGATATTTAGATTATTTAAATCCAAACATCTATCTACCATGGCTTAAAATTTATGTCTACATGCCCATCATTTGATGTCTACATGACTGTCATTAATGTCCACGTGACCGTCAATATTTAAACCTCAATGGATAATTGTTAAGCTTAATTTTGATGTCTACATGAGCATCAATGATGTCTATGTGACCATTAATGATATCCATATGACCATCACACTTTGAATACCAAATGGTTAATTGCTAAGCTTAATTTTAACATATGCATGCACATCTTATTCTACAAGTTAATATTTGAAGGCTTAGATCTTGAGATAGAAATCTCATCAAGACATGAATTTTACATAGTAAGATATTAGCATCGATAACATTGATTCCATGTGATCCTTTGACCCCACAAGGATTTTTGAGCATACTTAAAAAATTCACAAATAAGATGACCCATCCATTTTTGCATGATGTCCTAGTGATGGTCTGGCTCTTCATAGCTTGTGTAAGTCATCTTTTGATCCTTTAAAGCTCTGGAACTCTAAAAATCTATTCAAATCCAAGTAAAATCTTGGTATGTGATCCAAAATTGGTAATGTTGATTTCATATCGTTAGATCTGTGGTGTGTGAGTTAACATGTACCATATATCTAAGTGCTTGAATTTTGACTTTATGCATTCACTTGAAACTTTTTGCCTTCAGGTTGGTCCATTTATATGGGAAAAAAATAAAATAAAATAAATAATCTTTTTAAAGACTAAAAAATAAAGTCTATCCCCATGTGAATAACAAACTAGGCTAGGGGATTCGAGAAACATATGACTTTGTATGAAGCTTTTGGACTAAAGTTTTAGGATAAATCTTCAGACTAAGTTTAAAATATAATAAAGTACTCCTTAGTAAATTGTGACCCCACATTTATTTGAATATTATTTAAAAGACCTAGGATAACATACTTAGACTAAGGATTTTTAACATGATTTAAACATAGATCCTATTAGACGATTAAAGACCAAGGGTTACTCAAAATAAAGAGTCAATTTAATCATTAAAGTATGAATCCCCTAAGTAGTGTTCTCATAAATGAGACCCATTTTACCTATAACATGGAAACATAAGAATAAAATATTAGCAACATTAGATGAAGTCAAATAAATATTATGTGCTAACAGACTAGATCATCATAATATATTTAATACTAGTTCCTGATCAAATTGAGTTTTTAATTTATAGTAAAAATTTGAAATTTTTTAACAAGGGTCCCTATTTTTAGAAATGGGGGTGTGTTAGGTAAAACAAATGGTGAGTCATAGGGGGAATACTCTCGAGTATTCAAAAACCCATAACCTTGGTTATAAATCCTTAAATTAATCATGAAGTGTGCCATAAAAAAATACTTAAATAAAAAACATGAAAGAGACTCTTAAGTGGATTCACGCAACATAATTTCCTTCTAATTTTTTGGATATGTGTGTGTCAAGCATGTAATTCAATTAAACCTTATTGTGATGAGTTTTTTAAAGGATTGATGAAGTTGTAGGTTTCATTCCATTATCTCTTAAAGTGCATTAAATCAAGGGAAGCTCAGGCATTGCTCTACTTCTAGATAGGCATCCATATCCCCAATAGAGATACCTTAGGCTCCTTTTCTTCTCTTTTCATTATTTTATTTTAACAATGATGTGTGTTAAACTAACCTTATTCATCATTTGATCCTTTTGATTTTTTTTAGATAGTCTTTTGATCTTTTGAACCCACTGGTTCTTTTCTTCTTTTGTTTTTCTTTTGTTCTTGAATGAGAAGAGAAGAGTTGAAACCCTAGTAAGATGGTATAATTATAAAACAAAGCATTACTAGAACATCCTTGATAGCCATATCTATACCCAAAATTGTCATTTACAACAAGGTATTTAATGTGATAAGTGCATTTGATCCAAAAAATAAGAAAACTTTCTAAATTTACATGAAGTACTTTGAGAGAAACTTCCACATACCTAATGAAAGTATTTAATTGTGACACCATCCAAAATAGTCCATGATTACCTAACTTCATCTTGAGGACTCAAAACAAAAAAATATACACAATTTATGAAATGGTCCCAAGTTATGAATATCTTTTCAATTTTCCCATTTTTATACAAGTCTATTTAAGAATAGTATATGGGATTAGTTGGTTTGAATTTTAGCTTGATTACACTAGAACAAAAACATTTCAGATTACCATAGAAATCAAATAACCAAATAATCTAGAAATCATGAAACTAATATAACAAATAAAAATAATGAAAGTAATAAAGATCAATTTAAAAAGTAATAAACTACTCTAATGAAAGCAAATGATATAAAACAAGAAACCTAACCTACTCTTACTCTAAAGAAAACCCAAACAAGATGGGGGAGGCATTTGGAAACTCTACTTGGTATGCTTCTCACTCTTTGGTAATAAAAAAGTTTTCCCCATTATAGTTTTGAGATAGGTAGGGACATCCTTGTATTCATTAAATATAATTTTAAACCTTTCCCTCATATCATACAACAAAAAAGTAGGGTTACTCATTGGGATTTCCTAGCCACAATAAACAAATAACTCTTCCCTATGATACATACATTCTAAAAAATCATCATTATTACTTATTTATTTACGATAAAATATTTGAGACATATAATCAAAAAAATTATTACCTGACTGAAAGGAAAAATCAGACCAATAATCACCAAAATTTCAAGGGTTCTAAAATTTAAAATACATAACATAAGTTACAATAGTTTTGTTTATCTAAGATAAAGACCTCAAACACACCCAATCTTCCTTAGATTTATCTAATATTAAAAATGGGACAATATATTAAGATTTGACAAGTTTTGTAACTTCATCATTTATACCAACATTATTAGGAGAACCTAATTCAGACAAATAATCCTCTAAAGTGTCCCCTGAGACAGATATTAAATTTGACCTATAGTCTTGAAAGTCATCATCCTCTGTGAACTCATTATGGGAAAGATCCATAAAGATAGAATCAAAATCTTAAGTATAATCATGAACAAATTTTTTCTCCAAAACTTTGTCTAAACTCTCATTTTGAGTGTGACCTTAGATATTTAGATGACTCAACTCTTGAATTTCCAAATTATGAATAAATTTTTTGTTTACTTGGGGCTCACTATTTTTTATTTTAGGAGAAAAAAATTCATTAATTATTAATTCCATAGGGATCATCCCATCTGCTACATGTTGTTGATCTTTTTGTTGTTACTTTTTTGAGTTAAATCTTTAATTATTGCCATCTGAGTAATATACTTCTTTTGAATAGTTATGTTATGGAAGATATGTAACTTCATGGGAATCACATGTGTAATAAAAAAGTTTTTGTTTTAATTCCAAATGATGTTGATGTCCACAAACACTAGGGTTTTTGGTCAGTCACATAATCAACCACAATGGCATACACAATAGAATTTAGCACTAAATTGAATTCAACATCCATTAAATCAAGCTATGGGCATCATTGTGAATTAATTACATTAAAAGGGATATCAAAAATTGATTTAGAATTATTGGGGGTAGCCAACATACATTTTTTATTTGCCTCATGATAAAAATAAGTACCTACCTCAGGCATAACATAATCTAAAACCTCAACATTGAAGCTTGCATGTTTAGAGGAGAACAAGTCAGTACTATAATCATCAAATGAGTCTTCTGATGGAGATTTCAATGTAAATTGGTAGTAAAAAGAGTCCTCAACACCATCTTCAAAGATAATATCTTCCTTTGTAAGGTAAAGTAATTGATCCTCTACCTAGGCATATTCTATCTCATAGAGTTGTTGCAAAGGTTGACAATGTTCCTCTAAATTGACACTTTCCTCACTATCATCATTTCCTTGTTCAATTATCTCATCAAATACATGGATGGAATCAACACAATCCAATTCTCCTATCTTGATGGATTCCTCTTGTTATTTGTATCTCAATTTCTCTGGTAACATTACAATTTCTTCTTTGATGGCTGTAATATGCTCTTCTGCCTCTTTTATGATCCAATCATCCTCTCCATCTAGAATATCTTCTTATTATTTGACCACATCAAAAATTTGGGGGTAAAAATATTTAAGTTTATCATGTGAATACTTATGATTACTTGTTGAAACAATGATGGGCTCTAGAGTATTCTTATTGTGCACAATGCCTAGATTAAAAGGAAACCCTTCCACTATGCTCCTATTTGGTGCACAATAACCAACTTTGTATTTGGAAAACATCCATATAATTCATATCCAACATACTTATTATAGATAACCTCATAGAATCTATTAAATTATTTTTCAAAGCATGAGCATCAATATTTGGATGAAATCAAATCAAAAAAGTTCCTCAAAATCAGTCCAACTAGTGATAGAACTAGGTGTCAATTCTACAAACCAATCATGCATTTCATCTCCCAATGTGAAAGAGAACAACTTAAAAATTACATCTTGAAATTTGATATCCATAACATGAATAACATATGTGTAATTAGCAAGATGTTCTTCGAAAACTCTTGGGTAATTATTATGGAACTTAGGAAGGTATGGGAATGGGTTATTGGGGAGATCATGTTGAATACCTAGGACATCTATGGGTAATTTGTCAATCCAATCCATTCTCAATTTTTTAGTTTTTTAAGTTTTATGATTTTTTGGTTTTGATAAGGGGGGATCTCTTGTGTTAACTATAATAAGAGGTTCAGGCCCTCCTAGCTCCAATGAAACTATTGATGTGGTTTTTATGCACACTACAGTAAATGAGGTAGCCTTTAACATTTTAGAATCTCAATAGAGGTAAACTCCACTCCAGGGAATGAGTTATAGGTATGTGGTTTGAATAACCTATTGATGGAATAACTAGTAGGGCATGTAGGTTATTAACAAGGTTTTTAGATGGAGGTGTGGTTATTAAAGGGTAGTGAATACCTACATAAGTTAGATGGGTGGATGGTTATTAATATAAAGTGGATAGATCTAAAAAGACTCAAAAATGAGGGGAGGGTAAGGAAAAAAAAAGACTATGGTTTTTAAGAATCACCTCTCTAACTAGTTTCTAAATAGACAAGTGATTTTAAAACCTATGCCTATTGCAAGCAACTATTACACACACACATTCAAATACAATTTAGAAGTTTAAGGGGATAATGATATAGAAAAATCATAAGCCTTAGTCAAAGGTTTCTCCTTTTAGTGTAGCTGTTACACACCCTTAATTAGGATATTATGGTTTAGGTTAATGAGGTATCTTAGCCAACTTTTGCACACACATAGAAAACTATATAAAAAAAGAACTCATACACATTCAGAACATGAATCAATCAACTTAATTTCCAATAATCAAAATAATTTTCTAATAACTTAATAGCTTTTACACATCTAAGACTAGCATATCAATCATGACAAGAAAGAATTCATTGTAACTATTGTACACTAAGAATTATTGAACAATACAACCAAAAAGATAAACCTAATCACATAGGAATTGGAGAGAGAATACACAAACACATTTTTTGATAATCAAAATTGCTTCTACTCTTGTATATTGAAAATTTTTCCATCCCACTCCAACTAGTGGATTATAATTATTTAATAGGCTTGGTGAAGGGGTTGTTAAGCATGAAATATACTGAGAGGGGGGGTGAATCAATATATTATATATATTTTACCTAATTTGATTTATTTTCTTTAACCACTTAATCACACATTCAAGATATGAAATAAAACTAAAACAATAACATGCACCACATAAGAGAGAGAGACACTAGATTTTTACTTGAAAACCCAAAGTGGGAAAAACCATGGAAAAGAATCTCAAGTATATGAATGAGCACCAACTCAAATTACAAAGTTTGCAAGCACCAACTTGAAGGAGCCCTAACCCCTTTTCCAAACACCAAAACAATAACTATTTGTAAACACCAACCCCTTGAAAGATTTGTGAGCACCAACCCATAGGAGCACCAACCCCTCTTGTGTATAAAACACAACTATCTATCAATGTTGCTTACTCAAAAAATGATATAACTCTACAATATCTCCTATTTTTATCTCCTCTAAAATAAATACAAACCATGCACTCTCTTGCATTTTACAAATGGCTTCTCAAGCCTTTATTTATAGCTTTTCAAATGATGTTTGGCATTCACCCTTTGTGACCCTTCAATACTCATGATAAATGGTACCAAAATTACATGACCCTTCATATCCTTGCATTTGAAAAGTCACATGGTGACCCTTCATAAGAAAATGCATCCTTTCCTCTTTTGTCTTTATCTTGGTGACTTTTTGTACTCCTCAAAGTGTCCCTTCATGGAAAAATGTGCCATACGCTCTTTTGTCTTCACATGGTGACTCTTAGAATTCCTCAAGATGACTTTTCATGAGAAAATACGTCCCATTCCTCTTTTGTCTTTAACTTATGACTCTTTGACCTCTCCATGGGCCCTCTTTTGACTTATATGTAACCAAAAATATATTTGTTAATATTAAATAAATATTAACACACATTAGCCAATATATGAATATTAAAAACACTATTAAATGCAATGGGGCATTTATCACCAATACTAGACCTTTGACATTAATGACAATATTTCCAACAATCTCCCCCTTTATCATTGATGACAACCTTAAACTAAAACTGCCACATCTTGAAATTTTCACTGCATATGCCAACCTACACATATTGCCATATAAAAAATATACAGTAACTCCCCCTTACTATAGCAATTTGTACCTATTCCTTGTACCTATGTTTACAACTATTTTTTCACTTGTACCTATACTTGTACCTATTTATATTCTTCTCCCCCTTTAACATCAATGGCAAAGAGCCTATCCTAGAGCTAACACTTAGCTTCCCCTCAACTGATGCTAATCCTCAATGGAAAAAAGTAAAATAAATTACTCCCAAGTTCTCCCATAGATACTCAAATATGTCTTTTGGTAGTGGCTTTGTAAAAATTTCTACAATCTGATCTATAGTACTAATATATTCCATCTTAACCTATTGATCTACAACCTACTCTCTCAAGAAGTGATATCTGATGGAAATATGTTTTGTTCTTGAATGCATCACTGGATTCTTCAAAATATTAATAGCACTTGTGTTGTCACAAAAAATAGACATAGGTTCATCATATTTTACCTTGATATCTTCCAAAGAACTTGAGTACAACATAATATCACTGCAATATATTCTACTTCAACTGTAGAAAGTGATATTGAATTCTACTTTTTACTTAGCCATGATACTAAGCTATCACCAAGAAAGAAAGCTCCTCTATTTGCACTCTTTTTGTCATCCAAACAACTTGTCCAATTTGAATTTGTATAAGCAATCAAAGTGAAATATTTGCCTATGGGATACCACAATCCATAATCCAATATCCCATTGATCTATCTAAATATTCTATTCATCAACTGAACATGACTATCTTTTAGAGTTGACAAAAATCTTGCAACCATACCTATTGCATGCATGATGTCTGGCCTCAATGATATAAAATATAAAAGACTACCAATCATAGATCTATACAAAAATTGATCTACAATAGGTGAATCTTCATCCTTGCTCACCTTATTTCCTATACTCATTGGTGTGTCAATTGGTGTACAATCCTCAAAGCCAAATTTATTCAACATTTCTTTGGCATATTTACTTTGAGATATGAAAATCCCTTTATCTAACTAAAATATTTTCAACTCTAAGAAAAATGACAATTCTCCAGGCATAGACATCTCAAATTCTTTTTGCATATTATCAAAAAAAGAATTGTCATCTTTTCAATGTTTCCTCCAAAAATGATGTCATCAACATATACCACAGTAGTCAATTGATGCTCAACTTCTATTTTTATGTAGAGATTAGTGTCAACAAATCCTCTCTTGAAACCTTGATCTTGTAGGTACTTATCAAGTCTTGCATACCAAGATCTAGGAGCTTGTTTTAATCAATACAATGCTTTCTTTAATCTACATACATGGCTACTAATATTTGAGAGAATAAATCCCTCAGGATACTCAATGTAGACCTCTTCTTCTAGATTCCCATTTAGGAAGGTAGATTTGACATCCATCTAAAAAAATTTGAAATTTTTAAACATTGCATATGCACGAAACATTCTAATAGCCTCTAGCCTTGCCACTAGTGAAAAAGTTTATTCAAAATCTATTCCCTCAAATTGAGCATATCTTTTACATACTAATATTTCTTTATTCGTGGTCACTTCTCCATTTTCATTCAACTTATTTCTATAAACCCATTTTTTTATTATCACATTATGATCTTTTGGTCTAGGCACTAATTCCCAAGTATCATTCTTTTCTATCTGATTTAATTATTTATCCATTATCTTAACCCAATGTTTATCATGTCTAGCTTTTGAAAAAGTTATAGGCTTAATTTTGGATAACAAAGAAGAATTAACTCACTTAGATTCACTTACCATCATTCTTATGGTGAAAATTCCTTCATTTCTATCCATGATGATGTCACTTTCATTATGATTTCTCTAGACATATTTAGATGGGGTTTTGGTGTCTTTTTTATCTTTCTTCTCATCTTCATCTAATTCTTCAAAGTCTTCCTCTTCAATGATTTTAGAAATGTCTACTGGATCACTAATTCTTTGTGTTCCATCTTCTTCTATCTTAACACTTTCACTTTCAACTATTTTCTTGATTTTTTTGTTATAGCATTTATAAGCTTTAATTTTGAAAGAATAACCAAGAAATATACCTTCATCTACTCTGGATCCAAACTTACCAAGTTTTTCATCATTTCTTTTTATAAAGCATCTACTACTAAAAACTCTAAAATAATCAACTATTGCTGGTTTATCTTTCCATAGCTCATAAGGAGTCTTGTTACTATTGACTCTCAATAATGTTCTATTCTGAATATTCACTACTATATCAATTTCCTCTCTCTAATATTTATCTAGTATCTTAGATTCATTTAGCATTATCCCCACCTTCTCTTGAACTATTCTATTTCTCTATTTAACTACTCTATTTTGTTGTGGAGTTCTGTCTGCTAAATAATGTGTCTTTATTCCATGGTCTTCACAAAACTCAATAAACTAATCTAACATAAATTCTCCTCCTTGATATGATCTTAGACACTTAATATTCAAATTGGTTTCAGTTTCAACTAATACTTTGAAATGTCTGAAAGCTTCTAATTTTTTATTTAAAAACATTACCCAAGTCATACGTGAAAAATCATCAATTAGCAACATGAAATATTTCTCACCTTGAGTAATTTGTGTTTTCATATGTTGACATAAATCAATGTGAACAAGATCTAACTTCTAAGTGTTCAAGTACTCTTTTGTTTTGAACCACCTTTTGCCTTGCTTCCCATGCTAATAAGGTTCACAAAGCATGCTAGATGGCTTTGTAATCTTTGGAATATTTTTGACTGCTTGCTTCTTGCTAATGTTGACAAGATTGTCAAAATTTGTGTCCTATTCTCCTGTGTCATAGCCAAATTTCTTCAATCTGACTCAAACAACATATTTGACCTTTGATGTCTGATAATATATATAAATTATTGCCTATTCTTTGAGCATTTGTAACCAACACATCTGAATCTTATCTCTTAATTTCACAATCTTCTACATAAAACTTTAGTGTGTGCCCCTGATCACACATTTGACATACACTCAAAATATTATTCTTAAGACCTTCTGCATACAAAACATTTTAAATTTTAGTTATACCATAATCCACACTTAGTTTACCTTTTTTGGCAATTATGGCAGTAGTATTATCTTCAAATTTCAATATGCCACCATTAATCTTCTTTAAGGTTATGAACTTTATTTTATCTCTAGTCATGTGCCTTGAACATCAAATATCAATAAACCATCACTTTTCTTCATGTATTTCATGCAGAGTTGTTTGTACCAACATACATTTTTCAAGTTATTTTTTTTACCATGAACCTGTCTAAACTTTCTTCTTGATGAACGGAGCCTTGAAACTCTGGTCCTTCTTGATTGACTTGAACATATTTCTATAGTATTAGGCTATGTGTTTGAAGTTGTTGCACTTGTAACATATTATGGCCTCTTCATTAAAGCTTGATAGAGGATCAAAAGAGTTGTGGCTTCTGCTTGAATCTGCATGAGTTTCCTTCTTATTTTTGAAATTGTTATCCCTTTTTGACATTTTATTTTATTATGACCATATCTATTACAATAAAAATAGTAACCATAAAAATAGGACCTATTTGTGTATCTCTAACCTAATTGCCTTTTGTAGCTCTGTTTCTTCCAGCCTTCTTTGTTTGAGATGTCCTCTGTATTCTTAACTTCTTCACTTTTTATTTTCTTGTTTTTAAGAGCTTCAACATAGCTATTTCCTTTTTCTATGTTAACCTTATCTATGAAATTAGTGGCCTCCTCTTTCTCTTTTTCAAATTTGATACTTGTCTTATCTGACATTGATTTTTGACTTTCTAATATCTTATTCAATATATTAGTGTTATTCTTAAATTTTGAATCATTGGCTGCTCTATCATTAATTGATTTATTTATTTTCTCAAGATCTACTTTTAAAGAAGCAATTCAATGACATACCTTTCACATTCTTCACTTACTTTTTGCAATTTTGTCATTAGATCTTTTTCATTCTTCTTGGCTTCTTAAAAGTGTGCTTGTAGATATTAAATTGTTTCCTTTGAATCCTTTTCATTTTTATTGATCTAGAGCTTTAATTTTTTATTCTTCTCAAGAGATTTTAACTCTTCTAAGGCACAAATGAGTTCTCCTTCTAGATTCACTTCAGCTTCATCCTATTCTTCTTCTTGATCATTTGTACTTTTTGCTTATGGAGGCATCTTCATGTATGACCATGAATAAAATCTCTTCTTCTTCTGAATCATTGAATCCACTATATTTAGTTGAGCTAGGAACTTTAGAATACAAACTCTTCTCGAATCCCTTCTTGAATTTTCCTTTGAAATTATTCTTGTATGTAGACTTTCCTTCTTCATTGTCATCATTACCCTTATCTAGGAACTTAGCTATAAAATGTCCAATATTTCCATAATTAAAGCATTTAAAAGATAATTTTCTTTGATATTTACCTATGCCCTTTTTCAGCTTACAAATGAATAGAGCTCCGTTATCATCCTCATCTTCACTAGAACTGTCACTTGATTCTTGAATCTTAGTCTTCTATTTCTTTGATGTCTTGAAAGTAGCTTCTCTCTTTGAGGGTTTCTATTTTTTGGTCCACATCTCATATTCCATAATAATACCATGTAGCTCGTCCATCTTTAGCTTGGCTAAATTCTTCATCTCTTCAATTGCCAAAACTTTTGCAGCATATCTCAATGGTGGAGATATTAAAACTTTTTATACCACAATTAATTCTTCTAACTTTTCTCTAAGACCTTAATCTGATTAACTATTTGATCAACCCACAAAAGATAACTTGCTATATTTTATTCCTCTTTTATCTTCAAACTCTCAAACTATCTTTTGAAAGTCAGAAGCTTAGTTTGCTAAACTTTTCCATCACCTTTTAAATATTCTCAAGTTTTACCCAAGTTTCATAAGAATATTTACATTGCATAAATTTAACAAATTTTGATTCACATAAACCACATAAAATAATATTTAAAGCTTTATCATTATTTTCACTTTCCTTCTTTTCCATTAGAGTAATTACAAGTGTGTATGGCTCTTCATATTCCTCTACCACTACTTGCCAAATGTCAAATCCAAGGGCAATCAAATAGGTCTTCATCCTTATGCTCCAAAAAGCATAATTTGTCCCATAAAAAAGGTTCCTTATTTGTAGAAAAACCTTCATGTGATCTAGCCATAGTGCTTTCTTGATCCACCTTCAGACTGTAAAACTTTTTCTAAAGGAACCTGCTTTGATACCAATTATTAAGCATAAAATATACTAAGAGGAGGGTGAATCAGTATATTATATATCTTTTACTTAATTTTATTTCTTTTCTTTAACCACTTAATCACACATTCAAGATATGCAATAAAACTAAAATAATAACATGCATCACATGAGAGAGAGAGAGAGAGAGAGAGAGAGAGAGAGAGAGAGAGAGAGAGAGAGAGAGCAAATTTTTACATGGAAACCCAAAGTGGGAAAACCATGAAGAATAATCTCAAGTATATGAATGAGCACCAACTCCAATTAAAAATTTTACAAGCACCAAATTTTAGGAGAACCAACCCCTTTTCTGATCACCAACACATCAACTATTTGTGAGTACCAACCCACAGGAGCACCAACCCTTCTTGTGCATAAAAAACAACTATCTATCAATGTTACTTACTCAACAAATGATAGAAATCTACAATATCTCTTGATTTTCTCTCCTCTAAAATAAATAAAAACCAAGAACTCTTTTGCATTTTATAAATGGCTTCTCAATCATTTATTTATATCTTTTCAAATGACCTTTGGCATTCACCTTTTTTGACCCTTCAATCCTCATGAGAAATGGTGCCAAACTTGCATGACCCTTCATATCCTTACAATTGAAAAGTCAAATGGTGACCCTTCATAAGCAAATGCATCCTTTCCTCTTTTGTCTTTATCTTGGTGACTTTTCATATTCCTCAGTGTCCCTTCATGGAAAAATGTGCCATACCCTCTTTTGCCTTCACATGGTGACTCTTGTAATTTCTCAAGATGACTCTTCATGAGAAAATGCATCCCATTCCTCTTTTGTCTCTACCCTATGACTCTTTGACTTATCCATGGGCCCTATTTTGACTTATATACAAAAAAATATATATTCATTAATATTAAATTAATATTAACACACATTAGCCAAGATATGAATATTAAAAACACCATTAAATGCAATGGGGCCTTTAACACCAGTACTAGACCTTTGACATCAATGACAATATTTCCAATAGGGGTTACCTCATTGTCCAAGTCTATGTAAATTCATTACATGTGATAGTCAAAACTTGAGTTTTAACTATGGTCAAACTTGTATAAGAGTCTTCTCATAGTCATCAATTTAAGTTAACCTTTGTAAAAGCTACACAACATGTGCATGTTTAGAAAGAAGGGTAATTTTTTACAATTAAATATTGAACTACATGAAAAATATATTTATATATCAATAATTTCATTTAAAATTTGTGATAAAAACCTATCAAATAGTTTAATTTAGCCATTTATAATGAAACTTAAACATGTGTTAAGAACAAGTTCCCCTTTACCAATGCCTCAAAACCAAAATCATTAATTAACTGGGACTAACTTCCCATTACTATGAATTACATATTGCCCCTGAATTTACAAAATAGAAATTTCCTTCAAAAGGATTTACAGGGTCTTTATCTTAAAATAATATGATGTGTCAACTTAATCTTTGAGATGCTTGAGTAACTGTAGTCTTCTGTTGTTCTACTGCTAGATCTTCCTTTTTTTATTTGCTATTTATATTAAGTCTAAGACTCATGTGTTCTTCACTAGTTTATAATCTAATGTGTCATGTCCATATAACAATGTCCATGTTGAGCTATCCATTTAATTAAAACATGACTACTATTTCCTTTGGACACATGTCCCTACTTCATGCTTTCTTGAAACAAGATCAAAGTCAATTGTTATCGACAAGATCATGAAAAGTGTCAATTTTTTACTAGCTCGAGGAAATTTGAAAAGTATCCTTGATCTCATACCATTATATCTATTTTTATGAATCAATGCAATGAATTTATCTTGGATTATTATGATCTAAATGGCTACCTATCATGGCTTAAAATTAAGGTCTGTATGCCCATAATTTGATG
Source organism: Torreya grandis (assembly GCA_037957365.1). NCBI lineage: Eukaryota > Viridiplantae > Streptophyta > Pinopsida > Cupressales > Taxaceae > Torreya > Torreya grandis. The sequence continues at coordinate 1,028,851 of JARHVA010003010.1, read as the reverse complement.
TATGCATGACTGTCATTAATGTCTACATGATCACCAATATTCAAACCCTAATGGATAATTATTGATCTTAATTTGTATGTCTACATTATCATAAATGATGTCTACATGATTGTTAATGAGGTCTATGTGATCATCAATATTTTTACATAAAATGATTAATTGTTAAGCTTAATTTTGACGTCTATGTACACATCCTATTTTGTAAGTTAAAATTTGAAGGCTTAGATATTGAGATATAAATATCATCAAGACTTGAATTTTTAAAATTAATATATTGGCACCAATAACATTGATTCCATGTGATCCTTTGGCCCTGTAAGGCTTTTTTTATCATACTTATAAAATACACAAGTAAGCTGACCTATCCATTTTTTCATGACATCTTGGTGATGATTTAGCTCTTCAAAACTTGTGTAAGTCATCTTTTGATCCTTAAAATCTCTATAAATATTCTCATATATTCAAATCTAAGCAAAAGGTTACTATGTGGGCCAAAATTGGCAATGTTAATCTCACACTATTAGATCTATGATGTGTGAGTTAACATGCACCATAGATCTAAGTGCTTGACATTTGAATTTATATGTGAGATCAACACATGTTGCCTTCACGTTGGTCTATTTATATGGGTACAAAATAGAATAAAATAAATAATCTTTTTGGAGACTATAAAAAATAAAGTCTAGCCCCATGTGAACAACAAACTAGACTAGGGGCTTCAGGTGATATAGGACTTAGTATGAAGATTTTGGACTAAAGTTTTGGGATTAATATTTAGACTAAGTTTAAAATATAATAAAGTGATCCTTAGTAAATTTTTACCCCACGTTTATTTTAATCTTATTTAAAAAAAGACCTAGGCTAACATACGTAGACTAAGGCTTTTTAACATGTTTTAAACATAGATCCAATTAGATGATTAAAGAGAAAAGGTTACTCAAAATAAAGAGTCAATTTAATCATTAAAATATGAATCCCCTAGGTAGTGTTTTCATAAATGAGACTGATTAAATATGCAACATGGAAATATGAAAATCAAATATTAACAACATTAGATAAAGTCAAATAAAGATTATGTGCTAATAGACTAGATCATCACAAGATATTTAATACTAGTTCCTGATCAAGTTGAATGTTCAATTTATAGCATAAATTTTTAGAATTTGAACAAGGGTCCCTATTTTTAGACATGGGGGTGTGTTGGGTACAATACAATCCACACTATAATATCCTAGGTTTACCATATGATCAACCAACAATCATATTTGTCATTGTACAACTACATGCATGAATCTATATGATCTTCACCTTCCCATTATTTTTCCCTTCATATAAGCACACATATGGTTAG